>CM053274.1:68825838-68914068 GCA_028583415.1 Protea cynaroides
ACCAAATGGGTTTGGTTCTCTCAAAACCGAACCGAATATTCCCTTTTTATTCTCCACTTTTTTTTTATTATTTTGGTCCAAGCCGAACCACATGGCCTGGGGCAGATCGAACCACGGTCTGGTCCAAAGGGTCAACCGCCGGTTTATCCGGTCCAACCAAATGGGTAAACGGGTCAAAAAGTCGAGCTTCTGGGTCAAGCTACCGACCAAAAGACCGGGTTTCCGGGCCACCCTTCGAGACCAGGGAAACGGGTTTTCGGGTTAACCCACCGGGTCGGATCAACCCATCGGACAGAAAGTTCGGGTCGGGTCAGACGGGCAGGACCGGTCTGGGCTGGATGGACTCGGCCCGAGTCTCCAGCTAACCCGTTAGGGTTAGCGATTCGGCACCGAGTCGACCCGGCGATGACTCGGCGCCGTCAGGTTTTTTTTTTTCTCCCACCCGCAAGTGGATCTCACTCGCGGATTCCGCCGGCGATTGCCGGTGCGTCCGGCGGCCTACGCCGGCGATTTTTATATCACCGGCTCCGTCTCTTCGAGGCCTTTCCAACGGTATGTAACTTGATTTATTTTGTCGATCGAAAAAATTTTCGTCTATGAAAAACTCCGACAGATCTGATCGAGATTTGATCCAAAACTTGAGAAAAATTTCTCTTTTAATTTGACCATTCATTATCAGTCTTTATAATCGATCTCTATCGATTCTATGTCTGTATGGTTGGCTCTGATACCAATTGTTAGAAAATTATAAGTTTAGGGTTTCCAAGAAACCCATTCTCCATCCATACAGTAGCCCTAGAACACAATAGAGAAATCATAAACAATGAATATAAAGACATACCTGTCTGTGAAGAGATTAATTTTCATACGCTTCACGACGCTCCAAGCTTTGATCGAAATCCCTCGGCTCTGAGTCTTCTCGGCCTCCAGAGGATATCCTGACGTCTCTTGCTAATGGGTGCAGAGAACTGATTAACCGTGGCTGTAGGGACTCTAACTCTGTATTTATAGAATACAGATGTAACGCTAAAACCCTTCCCACAATAGAATTAGAGTTACCAAACCTATCTTATACCGTGTGACAAATCAAACCAAACCGGTTATACCGTGTCAATCAGATTTCCACTGAATTAACTAGTTTAGGTAATTAATTAAGCCCACATAAATCTAACACACAGCTGCAGGGGCTGCACGGCTGTGGGAAACTCAAGACCTTTATTGCTCAATAGAAAATTATATATATATATATATATATATATATATATACATGAGTGCCCATATGTATTTGATATCAACGAAGGAATTACACAGGCTGCTAATCTTGAAAGTTCATTAGATCGATGGTCTAGATTCACCATGACCTTTACCACACAAAAAAAAAGAAAAAAAAAAAAGAAACACCACCCCTGATCGATTTACACCAATCCAGCGATCCAATAGGATCGGCTTGGCCTGAGTTAGATCAACCAATCAGCACCAGCATCTGATGATCGATACCTTTGGAAAAGTACGGCAATTCGATGTTGCTTCGCAAATAATTGTTGAGATGGATCAACAAAATCTGAGACCCACTTCAAAAACTTTCGGAATTCTGATTCGTAGGTTAGTGGCTACTGGGCTTACTCAGCAAGCGATTTGTGCCTTTGACGACATGGAGAGTTTGATAGAGAGGGAACCGGACTCAGAAGACTTTCTTTACCTTCTTGACACTCTCTGTAAGTATGGATACGTGAAGGTTGCTACAGAGATATTGAACAAATGGAAATTCAGATTCGAACCTGATACGAAACTTACATGGTTCTGATTTATGGATGTAAAACATTTTTTCTTTTTTGATAAAAAGTTGCAGAGGAACATAGACGAAGAAGAAAGGGGTATAAACATCTACACACAATTTCAACTCTTTTCCGTCAATTAATGGACTAACGTTTGGGAAATTTGGGAGGTAAGTAAAGTTTTTAAAAAACTTGGGTGGTACGTGATTTCTCGAAAGTTTTTTAGGTACCATGTGAAAATTTCCCTTGATAATTTATGCAACAATTGATAGGTATTAATATTACAATAAGAGGACAATTGCAAAAAGAAAAATGAAAAAGAATATAACACAAAGATTTTACGTGGTTCATCCACACAATGTGTATGGACTATGTGTCACACCCCATTTTTCGACACTTCGGAAGTGTGATTGAACCGCTTGTAAGCAACCCGGTCCAATCCCAAGATCTTGCAAGCAGTACCCACATCCACTAAACCGACAATCTAAATACAAGGAAAATCCACACAATTAGAGTATAAATAAAATATCAAAAGACTTATATTAAAATAAGCTGGAGTTCTAATGATAAGACATAAATAAACCCCGTTTTTCAGCATTGTTAATTAGTATTAATCGTTTGGCCAAGGACAAGGGAATTTCACACTTATGGATTGAGCCAGACTCAGCAGGTGTGGTGGAGGGATATCTGAGAAGAACAGTGCCTTGGTAATGTCAGCAGGAGTTAAGGATGTAAACGGATAACCCGAAATCCGGATCCAATTCGAATCCGCATTGGTTTAAGGGTCTGAATTCAAATAATCAGATTCGGAGTCGAATTCGGATAGTTGGAGTTGGAGGAGGATCCGAATTCGGATTTCACCCAAATCGATCGGATATATAATCCGATCCGTTTAATCCTATTTTTAAAGACGCATATGTTTAATCCTATTTTAAAACCCATATACCTTTAATATATTAGGGTATAAACAGTAAACCACATTCCTCTGTTTAATTCTATATTCCCCTCCTCTCATCTCTTGCGTTAAAACCCGAGGAAAAGAAAACTTCCAGAAACAGAGAGCTCGGGTTTGAATGACCCAAGTCTTCGACTGCTGGCTGCCGAGTGTCGACCGCCGACTGCATTGGTTTTTATTTTATTGCGATGGTGTCTTCTCTGCAGGCTATGGAGAAGAAAATTAAAAGATTCACATGGGAAGGTAGATCTGCAAGTCAGTTCCAAGGGCTTCCCTTCCATTAAATCAGTTCCAAGGGCTTCCCTTCCATTAAATCAGTTCCAAGGGCTTCCCTTCCATTAAATCGTTTCTCCTATTGTACCCGAAGGTAGGTCTCTCTCTCTCTCTCTCTCTCTCTCTCTCTCTCTTCTCTCTCTCTCTCAGTACAATACTTTAATTTAGCGTTTTGTTGTTTTTTTTTATAAAGAAATTCTTAGAAATTTGTTGGGTTTTTTTTTTCCTTTTATAATCCTTCATGATCTTCATCTGTCTCTCACTCAGTTTATTCTCGGAAATAAAGTTAGGGGTATTCCGAGAAGAAATCAATTCTTTCAAGGCATTCTGAAATCTGATTTCAATTGTGAATTCTGATGACTTATCCCAGTGGCAAGTTTGGCAAATTAAATTGGTCTCACCAGCATACAGACCATAAAAAAACTTAACGTATTTTGATACCATGATCCTATCCATTGCTTTATTAGGGTTTTTTAAACCCTAACAAATTGTTAGGGGTTTTGATTATGATTTTATAATTTTAAATTCTTAAATCTGTCCTTTTTTTTTTTTTACTCGATTTGCAGTGATAATGTGTTTCCGGATTCGAATCGGACTTTAACCAGATTTCCGGTTAAAATCCAGATTCGAATTCGGATTCAGTTTTTTGAAATCCGTCGGATGCGGAGGTGGATTCGAATGGAACGGTTAGAAGGCGGATTCGAATTCGGATAGTAATCTATCTGTACCGAATTCGATCCGTTTACATCCTTAGCAGGAGTTGATTCATGTCATATCATTTCTGGATTTGTGCCACATCAAGTATCAGTTTTTAGTCGATTTTGGTTCAAAACCATATCCAACCATTTAATGAAACGATTTTAGTTTTGAAACCAGAATCGAACCATTTAATCATTTGTTTCGATTTTAAGAAACGGTTTCAGTTTGTTTTTTACACCATTACCAATGACAGAAATGCTTTAAACACTGATATAAAGATTCATAAACTTAAAGAGAAAATTACTCATACTTCCCTTGGACTATAACCTAATTCCAACCCGACCCTAAAGTTTCAGAGAATTACTCGTACTACCTTTAATTTCAAAACTTTGTTACAGACAATCCCAATCCGTCAGTTGATTTCTATTAGTTGATGACATCATCTCGTCCTCAAAAGTTGTAAGGAGAAAACTACCCTTATCGGGATAGTGAAATGTCATTGTCCTTTATTGGGACATGAAATGTCATTTTCGCCCTCGCCACTTCTCCTAATTTGATACTTCTATTTCTTTCCGGTTTTCTTTTTCATCTCGAGAACAACAACACCGACCTACAACATCCTTCGATGACGACGACCTACAACAAGCAACAACTCCTTCGATGAAGAAGTCCAGTTGCAATTCCATTCTCCGACGATGATCATCTCAATTTCATAGCCTCAATTCTCAAAACCCGGCCACCATTTAGAGAAGCTTATGGTCAAACCCTTAAAAAAAAAAAAATCTCTACGAGCTATCAAAAGCCAATAAACATGCACCTACCTTCTTTCTTTCTCCACCGCAAAACCCTTACCATGTTCCATATCTCTGTAAAGTCCAATCCTCTCTCTTTCCCAACTTTAATTTCTTGATTCCGTATACACCCCATCTGAAAGTGACTAAAGCACGCCAATCTTTCTCTTGTAGTATGCCTAGTGCGAATAAAGATACAAATTCCTTATTTAATCAATGGGTGGCCAAGATGATGAAGCTTCAGTTTCAGGTCCTTTAGGGCTGCTGTGTCTGTGAAGCTTGAATGATTGCAACTCCAACCAATCTCAATCTCAGGCTCACATTTGCAATTGGAGGTGGCCAAGCTTGGCCGGATTCAAGATCTACCTTTGGCTCCGCCTCTTTAGGTTTTGGATCTGCAATAATCTAACCAGAATCACTCCCAGTTGTCGATATCACACAATGTCGCTGCAAGAATCCTAATTTCCATTGTATCGGCCACTTCATAAGCCTCTTGAGTGGGCACTCTTGGATTCGAGAATGAAATAAGAGAAACCACAACAATGTGAGAAATTGGAGATGAGTTGCAAGAGAAGGAGTTGATATGAAATAGAGTTTCTGATTGATAATAATTGGAAAAATTACACTTACTACCCTTGGACTACGGACTAATTACACCTACCACCCACTAGTTTCTGACAATTACACATATCATCCCTAATTTCAAAAAGATGTAACAAAAAACCCACTCCATTAATCGATTTTCGTTAAATGATGATGTCAGCTAACACTAACAATTTTATGGACAAAACTACCCTTAATGGAAGTTAAAATGTCTTATCTACCCTTAGTTAAACTTATTGTTTTCACCTTACCCATTTCCCCCAAATTCAATTTTTTAAGTGGTGGTTTCTCTCCCTTTTCTTCTTCTTCCTAGTGATTTGGAACCCCTTCCCTCAAGTGTGTTCCTTTCTTTCTTCTTCCTGTCTCTTCTTATTTACTCTTCTCTTTCTTCTTGTTATTTCTGTGCTTTCTGGTTTCACCCTTATTTTGGGCAGTTCCTATAGCACATCTGAGCTCAATCAATCTCCATTGATACAACTCCTCTGAACCTAGGTTGTCTACCCATAGGAATCCCAAACCCTAGAGTTTCAATTCTTGAAAAGTTTTCTACCATGAGATCCGAATTAGTTTCAAATCTGGTTTGGTGCTTTACCTCCAAATTTAGCTTCAGGCCTTCGATATTCTTCTACCACTTGCCGATTGGGAGGATTATTAGGTGATTCATAGATCACTGGGTTAGTAACCTTCAACTGCGATTTCAGATCAAACAGAGTTCACATGTGTGAGTTCTCCCATCTAAAACGAGTTCAATTCCTCTACTGGTTTCTTGTTCTTATTGTGAGGAAGAAGATAGACCAAATTATAATTTTTTTAGGTCGTTGTATCATTAATTGGGTCCCAGATCCCTATACTTCAACTAAAACCAACCTTTTCCTAAGAATTTAATATCGATTGGTTGGCTGGTTTTGAAGATATCTAAATTTAAAAAGTTTTACAAGTTTCAATCTCAGAAACTGAGAGTAAGACTCCCTTCCTCGATTCGGTGGATTTCTTCTTTTCTAGCCATTCAAACAATTATCAGTTGATGTTGGATCTTGAAGCTTGGAAGAAGAACGTTCTCTAATTTCTCCCTTTCTGGCCGTTGAATCAACATCCAACCACTAGATCTTTGGATTGCAGCAAAAATATTGATCGTTCCATGAAATTTTGAGGTCGACTGGATGGGCCGTCAAGGAGGATGCCCCTTTGCAGGTTGTCTAGTACTTCACTCTAGGATCTTACGGAACGGAGATATAGAAATGTGATTTGCACAGGATTTTGGATTTCGATAGAAGGTTAAAATAGTGAATTTTATTTTTCTTAGCTTAAAACTATCAGGGTAAAACTGTCTTAAACTGAGCTAGCTACACTACCCTTGAGTCATTTGGAATTGGGATTCTGTTTCTTTACCTACCGAAGGGAATCTCGAAGCGTAAGCAAAGGTCTTCTCCGAAAAGATCTTGTTTTTGGCCAATGGATAGACCTGAAGTAGCTAGTGGACAGGCTTGGGGTTGTGGTTGTTTGCCAAGGGCCAAGGGAGTGCCTTATTGTATCGTATTTATGGTTGTTGAAGTCATTCTCTCGTATACTTATATCTACTCAATGCCATTCTGAGAACATCAATGAAAAAATAAGATATTTTGTAAATAAAGAAGTACAACCTAAGATAGCTTGCTTACTCTTTTCTTCCACGTGAACCACCACCCAATTTTATTACTGTCCAGCCCTCTCTAAAATATAAGATAGGAAATTATTTATTTAAATAGAGAGAGAGAGAGAGAGAGAGAGAGAGAGAGAGAGAGAAGAAAAGCAACGGTAAAGAAAGTCAAAAGGTAGGGATTTCTTGTCATCCTTATTGATTGGTAAAGAGGTGCAGGTGG
This sequence comes from Protea cynaroides, assembly GCA_028583415.1. NCBI lineage: Eukaryota > Viridiplantae > Streptophyta > Magnoliopsida > Proteales > Proteaceae > Protea > Protea cynaroides. The sequence continues at coordinate 68,832,794 of CM053274.1, forward strand.
CTCTAACGTATGGTCCTAGAAGAAAGGACCTTCCCTCAGAGGACGGAAAGCTTGCTTTTCTACCCCTGGCCACTCACTACCCGGGGGATGGTTTATCGATCCGATCTCTCACTTGAAGAAAGATAGCCACTGTGATTAGGGAAGAAGCCTTATCAAATAGAGATTTTTTCTTTCGACCACATTTCGATTGTTAATATGATATAGAAGGACCGCTACTACAAGCAATACTACACCTTTGATCATGAAATACCAATTGCTTGTTGAATAATAGGTAGGAGCACAAACTGAAACATTCTAGAGCTACAAAGATAGTTATTAAATCATTAGCACCACATAAAAACATTCCTCCTAGAGTAGCTGTTAATTTGAATAATAGGAACTCAGTTATAGCCATTTCTGTACATTTAGTGCATGTTTGGTAACACTCTGACTCCGGCTTCTTGACTTTTGCTCTGGAGTCATTTTTGAGCTCCCACTTTTTCCCAGAGCTTATTGAGAGCAGGAGTCTGTTTGGTAATGCTGCTCTGGAATCAATTCTAAAGCTCATTGAGAGCAGGAGGTTGTTTGGTAAAAATGAATCTAGAATAGGTTCTAGATCTGGTGCTGGTGCTGGTGGTGGTGGTGGCGGTGGGTGGTGGGTGGTGGGCGGTGGGCGGTGGGCGGTGGGCGGTGGTGGTGTTGGTGTTGGTGGGGTGGTGGTGGTTGTAGTGGCGGCTGCAGCGGTGGTGGTGGTTGTGGTGGGTCGTGGGTGGTGGTGGTGGCGGTGGCGGTGGGTCATGGGTGGTGGTGTTGGCGGTGGTGGTGGGTCGTGGGTGGTGGTGGTGGTGGTGGCGGTGGCGGAGGCGGAGGCCGAGGTGGTGGCGGTGGTGGTGTGGTGGTGGCGGCGGCGAAGGCGGTGGTGGCGGCGGCGGTGGTGGGTAGTGGGTGGTGGATGGTGGGGGTGGTGGCGGTAGTGGGCTATGACTTCCAATTTTCGACTCTCTCTTTTGGCTTCGGCTCTGGAAAAGCAAGTATTTTTTACTCTTAAATTTTGGCTCTGAGAGTCATTTTTTGAACCGGTTGACTCCATGGGAGCTGGAATTAACATGGTGCTACCAAACACTTTTTGGCTCCCAAATGGCTCCCTGGGAGTCCGAAAAGCTAATCATAGGTAATCATAGGTTCTTCTCTTCATCGGAACAATAGGGCCGTTAGGCTCATTACTAAACTTGTTAAAGCAATGAAATATAACCAAGGTATATCTTTTTTATTAGAGGTTGAATCGATCATTAAAAGAAGAGTTAGACAAAAAATTAGGAGTCATTCCGGGAAAATGAAACTTCCATGGAAGAGAAGCAAATGAAAAGCATTCATAAAAATTCTCGTAGAAGTTTTCACTCTGTACATGCTAGATCATGAATTAGTAACTGCATCCAATCTCCAAAAAAGTCCCAATTGTTTCGACCATTCTATTTTTGGAATAGAATATTTACGGAATCCATCGATTCTATGAAAGATGGAATCAGTAAGTGGAAACTCACTGTCAGCTTTGGCCGACCTTCCCTGATTGACGTAACATTTGAGAGGGAAAAGTCACATCCGTTCCAGAAGTTGCAGATAAAAGGAAGGTAACAATACCAAAAACTACGGAGGCATGATCTACTAAAAAAATGAATGGGTAAGTCTGGTGGTTCAAGTCGAGCCTAGCCTGGTGCTGCCCTATTACGTAAAATCACCAACCAGAGTGAGAGTTCGAGAAAACCAGAACCAAGTATAGATTATAGCGGGAAGGGGACCCTGCGTAGAAAACCAGAACTCGTTTAGGAAAAAAAACCCGGCTTCGCTCTCCCCCGTCGGGGGGTTGATAGTGCTGGAGCTTTCTTACTCCTCTCCTCCTATCCTAGTTGTGATGGTTCAAAGAGGAACAACAATATGCCCCTCTCACAGTATGCATGGTTCCAAACCTTGTTTCACTCTTGTGGCATGCTATGTTTCCCCTCTCCATTCCCAAGTCAAGGGTGAGTCCCATGCTTTTGTGCCGTCTGATTCTACAAATTTTATGGTTTCCTTTGTCAGTTAAATGGGAGTGGGTGTAATCGTTAGAAACTAATGGGTGGTATGTGATATTAGTCCATACTCTAGAGGTAGTACATGTAATTTATTATTCAGTTTTACTTTTGTGTTTGTAAATTTAACAAAAATGTTCGCTTGAATAACTTATTGTGAGTACTCCCTGAAAGCTCTCCATCGGTTCTATGTATTCTTTTTCTCTGTAAAGTTTTAGTCTAGAAATGATTTTGATTTTGTTAAATCTTGTATTATTACTGTAACGAGTTGTATATATTTTTGACAAAACTGAGTGAATGAGATGATACCTTTGTGAAAATTCTGAACTTTCTTGGTTTGGATTGTTTTGCCGTTGAAAGTTGTTCGCCAGATCAAATCGAGGGGGAAATATGTTCTTTTTAAGCAAGGGTTTGGAAAGGAAGATTTGAAATATAAGGTTTGGGAAAGGATACTTGAAATATATGGAGATTAAACTTATCATTTCAACCCTTATTGACTCTAAACCCATCAAGGTTAAAATAGTTTTTTTAATTTTATGATTAATACCGTCAACTAAAAGAGAGCAGCTATAATTGTCAGAAGTTACAGGGAGGGGGTTGGAATTTGGTCATAGTCCAGAGATGGTATGAATAATGTTTTCAAAACTTAATCATCAAGTGGAGGTAGCTTAGTTGGTAGAGCGCTCACTTTGCATGCAAGAGGTACGGGGATTGATACCCTGCATCTCCATATTATTTTAAAAATTTTTATGGGAGGGAAATTACTTTTTTGAGATGATCAAATTATATTCCTTATTCCCATTCAGATGATGAACTTGGTTTCAAAACAAATGCCAGAACTCGTTCAGTAATACAAACAAACAAACAAACAAACAAAAATTTTAAAAAAAATTAATGAAAGTTGAAAAAACAATCACCAACAAAACTCCAACGTAATCAGAATTTTTGTTCTTCTTCTTTGTTTTAGTCTGTATTAATTAATGGCCCTGCATGATCTCCTTATTTCACCTTGTGTTCCAGTAAGGACCTCAATAGCTCCCATCTTCACCATAGCTTGACCAAACTGGGTAGAGAACTTATAACCTGTCGCTAGAGACATCACTGTTGCATTAGTCTGAGGATCCAATGCCAGTTCTTGATCTATTTGTAGAATTCCTCTATTTATCATCAACTGCTTATAATATGATTTGTCAACCACATCTGTACTCTTTGGGTTCTGGTCCAGATTAACTGTGTTGTCCTTGGCTGCATTCTGGGGACACTTGAACCTCAAGATTGAAGCTAAGAACGTGTCCATGGTTGGATCAGGCTTTCCTGTGTTCTGGAAATTGTAGAGACGATCCTGGAGGAGAGAACAATGTGTAACACCCACAGTGTGACCACCTAACATTAACATAACAAAAAATTAATACATATTTGATAAATATATCAATGGAGATAGGGAAGGATGTAAAAGTCTCATCCCAAAAGTTTAAATGGGTGAGTGATGCATCAGGGCCATCGAAAACTATTTGGTAGTTAGTGTGAGACTCAACTCTCAAACCTCCCCCATACATGTGACAGTGAAAACCCTCTTTTATACCATATAAAGTTTTCTCCCAAAACTTCATATGGATAGGCAGTGGAAGGACTCCCAGGTATTTTAGGGGGCTGAAACTATCTGGTGGTAGTCGGTGTGATACTAAACTCCCACCAAAGGGTGAAGATTAAAACACAGCTGAGTAGGATCGCCAACTAGTAAACAGGACTGATCCTAATCCGATCCCAACCCCGATCAGCCGACCTCATGCCCGACAAACCCTATGAACCATGGTTTTAGAAATTGGTATTGGGTCGCCCGATTAGTATCGGTTTCAACGATGGTCAATCCTGATTCTTCCATTTTTTTTAATTGGTTTTTAATCAGTATCGGCTACGTATTAGTATGCCATTGGATCCATATCCGATCCATATCGTTTTGGGCTTTGGCCGATCCTATGTCCGATACCTGGAACTAAAACCATGTTGTGAACACATCAATGGAAATACGGATATGAGAATTGAATAAGATAGTTGAGTAGTACCAAGGAGGAGAACCATGTCGGTAGCGTTAAGTCCCTTCCTTCCGAATGCTGCAATGGCTTGAGAGACTGAAAATGAAGGGGCCGGGAGATCAACTTCACTGGCGAGTGATACTAAGCCATCTCTTCTTCCTGTCTCTACATTGTACCATCCTCCTCCAGCCTGCATGTATAAAATTCCCTTTAATTTTCATGTGAAATTCAATTAGAAGTGGCAATTTCATACCAAACCGCCTAAACCGACAACGGTTGTTTGAGATTATGGGTTGAATAATCCCAACCCGATTTTTTTTACTGGGTTAGAGTTGACATTTTCCAACCCCGGCCCCCAAAGATTAACCCCCATAAACAATTTACTTTTAAAAATTTTGCAGTAGTGAAACAACCCTATCCTATCTTAATATTGTTAGCTAAAAACAAAGTTAGGTTTTGTTTTATATGCATTCTAGGTCAAGAGCACATTCTGAAATGAAAAAAATAGTGTTTGGATCTCATTCTTAGATCATGGAATGTGTAGTAGAACATGGTCCATTCTAAATCACATTCTTTAGCCCATTTTGCATTCTAATTAAGCTTAGAATGCAAAATGCCTCCCTCTTTAGTCCATTCTAGAACGCACTCTTTAGCCCATTTTGCATTCTAAATTCCGAACTAAAATATCCTGTTCTTTAGCCCATTCTCATTCTATTAGGAATGTATTCTCCATTCTGAAAATACATTTATGAGAATGCATACCAAACGCAGCCTCAATTTCCTATTGTAAAAAACATACCAAGTAAACAACATCACGAGCGGCGATGGCGATTATATCAGCACAGGAAACTAAGCCAGGACAAGCTCCCTCCACGACAGCCTTTGCTTGATCGATGAGATCAAATCCTCTCACACTAAAATTCGGAGGTGCATTCTTCTCGGTTGAATTTCCATCTAAAAGGATCGACGCATCGCAACCCTTTTCATTGAACCAAAAATAATACAACATAGTTAAGCATGGAGATTCAATGAACTTCAGCATAATAATTAGGACATATGTACCAAGCACACATAACTTGCTTAATTATCACACTAATCCAAAGGTTATGGTCATCGTTCTTTTCTTTTTTCTTTTTTTTTCTTTTTTTTTGGCTAATGGTCAGCAATTAAGAATCATATTATAAGTGCAATGAAAAGAAAGGTACAAAAACAGTCCACCTTCGACATTGCCATCAATAGAGTATCAGAGTGCAAAAATAACATATCAAGAGACATCCTAGATGGAGTGTACATGCTTACCCTAACAAAGCAATCATGGAAATGCAAGCGGAGGAGGGCAGCCACAACGGTCGAGTCACTGTAGAATTGTGCAGTGATGACTTTTCTTACCATAAGCTCAACCTCTTTGAATCCACATTTTTTCTTGTAAAACCCTACTTGCAGGTCACCATAACATAAGCTAGTGAAGCTCAATAGAATGAACCCAAGTACTGTAAATGCAGCTCTACCCTTCATTTTCTTTAGCTTGAGTTTGAGGTTTGAACAGAATGGGAAAAGATTGATGAACACAAGGACGTCTCTTTTTGCCATTTATAGAGGAATAGAAGTGATTATAACCAATCATTTCTCAATCATCAATGAGACTGCATGACTATTTCATATAGGAGTTGTCAACGAACGTGAACCCTTGTAAGGAAAAAGTAGCATCTAGCAGCAACACTCCTTAATGACCATTGGATCTACTGTTTGTGATATTATAAGTAATAGATGAAAGTCTGATTGGTTATCACGTAAGATAGACTTATCGTGTGTCATTACATATGAGGTTGACAATTTCATCAAAATTTGAAGATTTTGATCCAATCGACAATCACTCATTTGCTGGTCAAAGATTTTATATTTTCCATTATTTTCTTGTTCATGATATCACTACGTACGTACTCATGTTGGAACCTTAAATATGAGCTTTACTTATCAATGGAAAATCATATTGATTGGTATGCAATGTTGATTGCACATCAACTGATTCAAAAATTAATTCTTTGTAATTGACACCAATAGATTACCTAATAATTTCTTATCCAGATCTCTATATCATCTAATTATTATTGATAATTGATGTAACAATTGTTAAGAATAAAGAACAATAGCAAAAAAGAAAAATAAAAGAGAGCGCAATATAATGATTTTACATGGTTCATTCCACAATGTGTATGGATCGTGTATATAGCAGATCGATCAATCACTGATTCTTCTATTTCAATGAAAAGTCACAATTTTCAATATCTTTCCTTACAAGATTACACTCTATATGAAAGGAAATCTTAAACCGAAGTAGAAGACTGCCCTTAGTAAAACTGCCTTAGAAAACTGTGACGGATTGAACAGAAAATCCTAGCTTAAGATAATATTAAGCTTCACACATAACAACAATGACCCATTAAAGAGAGAGAGAGAGAGAGAGAGTCATTTTCTGTCTATTGAGTTTATTGATGTTAGAGAGAGAGAGAGAGAGAGAGAGAGCGAGAGAGAGTCATTTTCTGTCTATTGGGTTTATTGATGTTACTCAAATTACTCATCATTTTCTGTTGTTAACTGTCATAACGTGTGGCTAAGGGTGTAAATCGGTGGTTATTTGTTTATCAGCTCAATTCAAGATAGAATTTCTACCCAAAAAAAAAAATATTCAAGATAGAACGAATATAAGCCGAAAATGAAAGAATTATTAATCGGTTTCAATTTTTCCAAACCAAAATCGATTAGTAGTTTATTTATCTTAGGCTCTTTTTCTTATGTAGAGTTGAATTAATTGTAGAAAAAATTTCATGCATATCCCTATACTTTGCCTTAAAGGCACTCAACCCTTGAGCTCGCGATTAATTACAACCGCACATCACACTCATAAGTTAACTAAGAGAAAATGAAAAATGACGCAATTGCCCTTTATGGTGAACAATCATCTTCTCTTGCCTTTTTTTTCTCATTATCTCCAAAGAACCACGGATGAAGATTTTACTTCCTTTCTGGTCGTCAATGGAGGAGGTGATGTTGGTGGTGGTGTTTGTCGTCAGAGATGTGTCAAAAATATTTTCAAGTTCTCCAGAGCTGCGAGGCGCTCCCCAAGTGCTAAGTATCCTCTTCAGGAAAACGTTTTAGAGCTTGTTGAAAATTTTGTATCACTAATTCATTTCTTTGTATGGATTCTTTCATTCACTAATTCATTTAAGAAAATAAGGGTCACTATCAAGCTATGTGGCCTCAACGAGAGCATGTCAGGCATCCAACAAGGGTAGAATTTTTATTACATAGGGGGCAGGGTGGCCATGTTGCCTGTCCTATCTTGGCGTAAGCTCCACGCAGCCTAGCAGCATATATATATATATATGAGTGGCCATATGTATTTGATATCAACGAAGGAATTACACAGGCTGCTAATCTTGAAAGTTCATTAGATGGATAGTCTAGATTCACCATGACCTTTACCACACACACCCAAAAAACAAAAAAAAAAACAAAACAAAAAAACCCCACCCCAGATCTATTTAGACCAATCCAGCGATCCAATAGGATCGGCTTGCCCTGAGTTAGATCAGCCAATCAGCACCAGCATCAGATCTGAACAACTAATAGCTGATCTGAGTCATGATCTTGAGTTTGAAATACTTGCTTGTAGATCGATGCATATTATGGAACAAATAAGAGCAGGCTGTACATTCACATTGGGCATAGGTTATTTTCAGGGAGAGAATAGCAATGGAAAAAGTATTTTTGAATGGCCAATGTTGCTAAACCTCGTGGGCAAGATTATAAGGATCAGACAGATCGGGATCGGCGGCAAGGGCCGATCCCCTGGAGACACTGATCCTCAGTCCGATCCCATGCCCAACACTGTGCACTTGAACACTGAGAAAATAATACGGAATCAAGGTGGGCTGATAAACAAAAAGACCAAGGACCCTAGCCCTGCTTACCAAGTTTTGAAAACCCCATATTGGACACAAGATTGGCCTCCATCAATTCCTAATTGTCACATGTCAGAATCGGCCAAAACCTTATAAAACATAATCTGCAAGAAGAACCAAGGTTTTACACAGATGTGCTTATTGGAGCTTGTTTTATTCAAACGACGTACAGTTCTTGCTACAAGAAGCTGTGTTCATTGATTTTCTTTTCTTTTACTTGGGCCATGTTTGTTTCATGATAAAATTTTCCGTACAAATGATATTCTACATGAAAATTTTCTTTACAGAAAAATTTTCCTATTTTACAGGAAATTATTTCATTCCCATTACCTTACATGAAAACAAACAAAAGTAGGGCTGATTCAAAAGAGGCCAAAGATGAAAATCCAAGTGCATCCATCATTGATTCAAAAGGGGTTTGGGAATCGACATTGATCAAAATTGGTACCTTCCAAATGGCCCAATTCCGATCCGATTTTATGAGCCATTCTGCTTCTACAGGCCTGTCGATGCCCACCACAATAGCAAGGGTGCATTTGGAATAGGAGTTGATTCGTTTTCTGAAAGATTTTGAACAGGCTACAAGGGTGAGCCCATTCAGCACACTTACAAATTCTGGTGATAGCAGAAGACATATCTACCATAAAAAAACAGGAAGGTTTTTGAAGGATTTGGCTAAACCTGAACCCCCACTAAAAATGATTCACTGCAAGGTTCAGTGGGCATTTCATTGGTGTCTTCAATGGCTTTTACCATTAGAAAATATTGGAATTACAAGCTAGGAAGAATCTGCATGATATGCTATGCTAGAAAATAAGACAGAAGATAGGAACTGAAAATCAAACAAAAAATTCTGCTTGATATGCTTTGCTTCTGGGAATCCTCAAGAATTCTGAATCTTACTCAACCACAGCCAACAGTTCACCTGCTTGACAAAAGCAATGCTTTGCATCTGTTCCCAAATCCACCTGCGTACCATGGATGTAAAATAAAATCTCAAGTTGGAAAGAAAGACATGAAAATGTGAAACTATGGTTGTACAATACACAGGCATGGCTGGTTCAGAATCAATTTTGTTTGCCACTAATGCTGGACACACTTCAGAAGGAAGTAATTCATCTAGCCAAGCATCTTTCCAACTTACTAATCAAAACACAATCTAGACAAAGTTATCTTGCATAAGGTACGAAATTGGGCTTCACACAGAATTGGTAACATACATATTAGTTTCCTCAGTGAGTTTGCCTGTAGATTTACGAGGACCATCCAAGATTTCAACTCTGTGGCGATTGGGTAGGTCCATTAAACAAGGACCGATTGGAAAAGTACTTTCTCACAAATTGTACTTTAAATGGACCCTACAAGCATAGCATGCATATTGTGTTTTATCATAGGGCATAACTATACAACTGGCAGATATCAAGGGGAGTGAGTCCCAATATTTCTTGGGTCTCTAATCCCCCGTGCATAAATTGCATAAAACTTGGTACGTAAGCACCATACATAGCACCTTACTGACAAACATGATAACACAACTCACCGGATACGCATTAATATCCGATAGAAGAACCTGCAAAAATGAAGTATCACCTTATTTTAGATCAAACATCATAAAGCGCTTGATTTAAAAATTCTATTTTTTACTGATCGTTAGTTAGTCAACAGCCAAAACTGGGAATGTTTTGTAATATGTCTGCAAACAAACAACCAAAATAAATACTTCTCATGCTTGGCTGTTTGATCATTTACCTTCTTCCCAGCCTCCACATTGCTCACTTCAGCACCAACAGACAAAACCTGTTAAACAGAAAATGTTGTTTAAAGGTCCTACGCATTCATTGACAAAATTATTCTTTTTTTTTATTCTTTTTTTTGGGGGGGGGGGGATGTATGCCATTTGTTTGTCTCACCTCACCCATTAGGTAGCGCTCAAACTTAACAGACGATTTAGGCAACAACACTCCACCAGCTGATTTCTGGACAGTTTTGCACAATTAACATGAGATTACAATACTTACCCAAAAAAAAGATTAGAGTAAAATGAAGAGGTCATGAGTTCAAATCTTCTTGGGGACATACCTCTCCAAAAAAAATGAGATTGCAGTAATAATAAAGGCAAGGGCTGATACCAACTAAATCAGAATTGCTTACAACTTTGTAAGAATTTTTCTTCTCTTATATTACTAGAAAACTTTTATTGAAAAGTTCAAAGTGGAGGATGTGGGACACAAAAAAATAGGGTGCAACCCGGGCAGATCAAAATTCATCAATTTCCCAACCCAGGTAAACCAAGTTGCACCCCTTAGATATAAGACAACTACAAAAGCAAGTTGGCTCACAAAATAATAATAATGATAATAGTAAATACAGAAACAAGACAACTGCAAAGGCAATCCACAACCAAATTCATTCCTAAAATCAAATGCAAAGGTCCCAATGTACCTCTTTTCTTCTCATTCAATAATTGTTTAAATCATCTTTAACCTCACTTTTATCTAGCTTAAGGCTATGTTTGGATGCCAAGAAAAAAAAAAGAAAAGAATTTTTTTGAAATGGAAGAGAGAGATAGACACATAAAGTGGTCATTGAATCATCATTACTTTTGTCATGTGTTGTTTTTTTCTTTTCTTGACATCCAAACATAGCATTAGTTTGAAAGCATCCCCCCAATATCCCACCCTTAGATTGCCAATCAAACACCAATCCTGGGCTTAATATTCTGATCATTGGGAAGGTATTGAACAACCTAAGTTTGAAAAGGTCAGATCCAGCCACCACAGTAACAACCTAAAGTTTGAAGAGGTCAGACCCAGCCACAACACTCAAATCTCTAAAAATGCTAATATAGTAGCACTATTAAAAGCTTCATGAGCATGAGTTCAGTGGCATACCACATTAATTTCAATCCTATCAATGATGGCAAAAGGTTTTTACAACCTTGGTCTCTTCCACTAAAAAGTTCCATATGATAGCATGAAGAAGTATTTCCGAGGCAATTACCCTTTTCTTTTCAATAAGAAACCTCATTCTATCAGAGATCAGATCCTAGACCGCAAAAGGAAACAATTAAACTATCAAGTCTAATTAAACCTGGATCTGATCTCTGATCTCAGCCAATCCATATTTAACTGAATCTACTCTTCTGATAACTGTCTTCCTCAAGATCAGAAGAACAAACAATAAAAATTAAAGAACCCCATAATTACAGAGGCAAGCTTGTTGAAATGACAAGCTTGTTGAAGTGATACCTCTGCCTGGCAAGATACAATACGGCTCTCAGAAAAGCATGCCTAATTAGAAAGTTCGAAGACCTTAGATGATATATATGCAACAATTTTTAGGATTCAGAGACTGTGATGTCCCATTTAACCACGTTAAAATGTTGACCCTCCAACTTCGGTTGCTACCAAAAGGTCATGTTGGAATCTAGGCACCCAAAATTTGAGTAATACTTGCAGGGGCAAAAAAAAAGTGCAAACCATAATTTAGTGGTTTCAGGTGAGCCTGAACATCTGCCTATCTAGCCAACACTATCAGCAAACTTCAGATTCTATGGTCTAAACCTAACGGGATAGTTACTCATCAAATGTTGACAATCTCACCAAAGTCAAAACTGCTGTTAAAGATTTAAGCAGTTACCACCTCCAAGTTTCTAGGTTGAATATGTTTTGTGAAGGAAAATCATTCCTCAAGGATTATTTCTCAATCAATTTCCGTAAAAACTCTTGTCAGTTGCAAAATGATATAAAATGCTCAATGCTCTAAGTTTTAAAGATGCTAATAAACTTGCAGCTAGTAATCTGAGTCCTGAGAAATAAGTTTGAGATGTGTGTAGTAGAACCTCTATTTCAAAATTCTAGACCAACGAACAACCAACAATGATAACTTATATAGGACACAGAAGAGAGCAATTTATCATGTAGCTTCATTAGGCTTTGCACCCATAAATTGTTGGTATGAGCTAGTTACTGTTTCAGTCCAATTTTGCATTTATGAGAGTGGAGAGTTTTTGCTTTTGGAAAGATCAGGTATGGGCCTATTTATAGCAAGGGTGTCAACTGTTAAGATTTTAGTCTATAAACTTGTTTATTCTGGACTTAACCAACTTCTAACCCTTAATATATCCCATTGTTGAGTTACACAGCCAGTGGAGTGAGATTCCGTTTTGGATGAAAAAATTGTCATGGAGCACTACATTGACCTGTTCAATCCTTGATTCTCTGCAAGAGGGCTTCTCTATCCATAGTCTTTGGGAAAAGGTTTATCATACTTTTTGTTTCTGCCCCCTGTGATTATGCAGTCCCTTGATGAATCTTTTTTTCCATCAACTAGTCATGATGAGTCAACTGTAAGCCATGTTCAGAGATAATATTCTGCATTTGAGAACGGAGTTCTCTTTCCATTTGATATAATAACCCATCAAACATTACATTAGGGAGCAACTAAAACGCTGTGGGAAAGACAAGAGGGCCTCACCAACATAACCAAGCCCAGTCATGGGCAAAGTAGTGAGACCACAAGGCCCAATAGGGAGCAGCCCTGAGGTGTCCTAGTTAACCAGGTACAGTCATTGATTCAAGCCAAGAATGCACGTGATGTGAGATACGTCGGGACTCATGAGCTTCACGGAAATATTTACTAAGTGCCTTTTTTTACCATGCTCTAACCAAGAGAAACATTTGCTTCATTGATTAGAAGCATGGCATCTACTACCCTCTGTCTTGAAGGCAAATCAGGAGTAACAAGGCCAGTCCACACAAGTACAAACAAAGGACAATGAAATCCAAGAAACCCCAATTAACACTCTTCGCCCTTTGCTTCACCTGATATTGGTTATGAACTCATGATACTAACCACCCAGAGAACTTTTGATCAAGGGACAGCAGGAAACGGGTTCACAATACTGGGGGAAGTAAAGGAAGAGGAAAAATGACATTCCCATGGGGAGAAGAAAAACCTTGGAAGCATCACACCAGTAATCTTAGCGATAGCAACAGCATCAGCTAAAATAATAATATCTAAGATATAAACGAACGAGCTTGAATGAGTTTTATCAAACTCAAACTAAATATACTTAATAATCAATATACACGTTTCATGACTAGAATCTGAACCAAAACATTAGTATGCATGTCTTATATTACAAAATAGAAGCTAAGCTATATCACCAACTTAGCTGGTCAGTTTGGTCAGGCATATTTAACAACCACTTGTCTTGAGTCCAGCAGAGCCTTGAGCTCACTCAGGCCCAGAGTTTTTAGACCATACTGTAGGCGTCGGATTTACATAGCCCTAAACTGAAAAAAAAGAGGTACAGAAACTCACAAATTAAGAATTATAACCTCAGGAACTCTGAAGAATCTCATCACTAGAAACTAAGGAGTTCACTTCAGATGAATTAACCTGAGAGGTTATCTAAACAAATTAATTAATTAATTAAACGCGTATCGGACGATTATATCTTCCCGGAAGAATTTAAATATAAATATTAAAAACCAGACATCCGGTTAGAAAACCAAGAACAATAGGAAAAGCTATATATACCTCAGGTAACTCCTCTAGACGAATCAAAACTCTATCTGCTTGTGGAACAACCTGTAACAAAAAAAGAGCGGAAAGCCCATGAAATTCCAGCAAAAAGAAGCATAAATTTAGAAACTCACAAAGAAACTTGCGAAGGAAAATAAATTTAATTGACATTCCACACTCAGGTATAAAAAATTTAGACTTATAAGCAGGGTGCAGAAGGGAAAACAAAAAAGGACCTTCGTGGGTTCCCATTTCGTGGCCACTGCATTAATTCTCAATGTATTACTCCGCAAAACTGCTAACAAATCATATGCCAAAATTAGGGTAAAGGACAAGGGAAAAATAATGTCTTAAAGTAGGTGAAGCATTAGAGAGTACAGTCCAGACCTGGTGATCTCTGATTGGAGAAGGAAGGAATAGTTTTGTTGAAAGAGAAAGGTTTCGCTAGTGTAACGAAGGCAGACGCCATTGATAAGGTAGAAAACGGACACAGCGAGAGAAAAGAGGAAAAGCTATGAAGACTACTAACAAATAACAAATCCAGCTCTAAAATTCAGAAAATCAAGTCAGTGGCAGGAGTTCGTCGATTACACTGAATAAATCGGGGCGGACGCGTTTTGATCGTTAGCCCACCGTTTTTCTAGAAAGTTCGGATGTTGGACTTCGGTCTTCCCATAGGTCTCTTGTGGGACTCCTGCCCTGGGTCTTTCGACTAGGGATGTAAATAAATAGTTTTTTTTTTTTTTTTTTGTAAAATGTAAATGAATAGTTCAAAATTTAGATTTTAAAGTATTCGATCCTCCCATCTTTCTCTTGTGTCTGATGTAAACCAAGTACTATTTTTTGGATTATTATTGTCTCTAATTGCTGGATCCTCCAATTGAGGATCCATCGGTCTCTCTTAATCAGGCGCACCTATCAATATATTTACAAGTGTGCTGAATTAAAAAGAGACCGTTAGATCCTCAATTGGAGGATCCAGCAATTGGAGACCATAATGACTCCTATTTTTCAAACAAATAATAACAATAATAATAATAATAATAATAAACAACCATCAAAAACAAAATTTATAACTGTATAAAAAGATTTCTTCCAATACAAAGGAGGGCAAGAATTAATTTCTGGCACATGGAAGAAGTGATGTTGTGATTGCAGCCATTGGTTATAAGACTATAGTCTAGGTGGCTACTTGATTAGTCAAATTTTATAACCAGTTTTAAATATATATCCGCATTTATTACAATTTTTTTTATTCTTTTTCAACTGCTTATTTGTTTTCAAACCATCAATCATTTTACCCAAAAAAAAAAAAAAGAAAAAAAAGAAAAAAAAAGAAAAATCACAATCCAATAGCTTGACCATTTAATGGACCGTTAAGGTTTTACTTGGCAATTGACTCCCTTTCCCCGGATGAGTTACAAACCCATGTACATGATCTTTTCACCTTGGGATTGTCTCAAAAAAGAAAGCATGATTTGTTTATAAAACTTCTCTTAAGGGTTAAATGGTGCAATGCTATGTTGCAATGTATATAAGGGTAAAATAGAAATCAAATTGATTAATTAAACAATGTTGAAATTGCTACAAGAATCGATTATTAAACGGTTTTGGTTATATGAATTTTAATTAGTTTTTCATTAAACGATTTTGTTTGCAGTTTGTAGATGGTTTAAGGCATCGCCCATTAATTAGTTTCTAAATGACTTAATTATTAATAAATGGTGTAGTTGTCATTAATCAGTTTCTTTCAATATTTGAAAAATAATTATATAACATATTATAATCATTTAACTAAAAACTAGTCAATCCATTTTCTGTTCAAATGCTCCCAAACATCTAATGGGGTCACCGCAAGACAATTTGAATCCCAAAACATTTCAAAAAAAATACAACTGTTCTATTTTTTTAACTATGTTAAATTTAATCTTTTTGTGAATAATTCTACCCCAAGATATTTTGTTACCTAAAAACTTAATCTTTGAGGCATTTGAAGGAATTTGTATTTCAAGTAAATCATTGAAGAGGAAACCGTATTCTTCTTGTACTTGAGACAAATGCCCGAGTATTGTAAATTCAATTATATTCATATCCAAAGGGAGTGGGCTGTTTGAAAACTAAAAAAAATGGAAAATAAGAGATAAAAGAAAATGAGAGATTATATGTATGTGTTATGATTTTGGTTTAAGTTAAATTAAAGTTTAGGGTTTAGTTTAAGAATAAGGATTAGGTATATTGTATTTCTATTGTCAAGAGTTAATCAGTTTAAATGGTCCATAAACAGTTATGCATGTATTCAGAATAAACGTCAGTAAACGATATGAAAACAAATGGTTTGGATTGATTTTGATATGAACGGTTTAAATCGATTTCAATAAACATTTTCGACACATTTCTTGCATCCATAATATTTCTGTTTTAATCCCACAATTAAAGAGAAATAGGTTATAAAATGGAAATGGAGATTCAAACCAAAGTATACCTTTATCGGCCTTTTGGCTAAGATCAACTGTAGTATCTTTTTTATCAGTTTAATATCGGATACGTGAATCATCCATCCACATGATATTAAATTAATTTGTCTTGGAAGAGGGCCCACAACAATAGCTTGCTACTGGGGTCCTCGAGCGTCGCCCATGCGATGCACTACTGCACGGGCCTGGCGCACGCCGCGCTCCCCCACCAAATCATAGATCAAATTTTCGTCTCTTTTGAAGGGATTCTAATCAGACATTCACTAGGAAAAATGGATTCTGATCGAACGTTCACTATTAGCTAGAAAATAACTGTCAGGTAATCACACTAATCAACAAAGATAATCTGAACATCATAACCATTGGAACCTCAATTAATGGTGGGGACCCACATATTGTTCAACCGTACGATTTTTCCCGCGCTTTTTCTTCGTGGGCAGGAGGTGGGCCCTTCTGAGGTTCGAAAGTGGGGAAAAATCTCAAATTTCGCACCATTACTAGACCAAAAAGAATTCCGACTTTCAAAGCCCCAGCTCAGACAACGGCTACTTGGGACCCACCATTCTTATCTTTCGTACCCTCCACCTCTGAACCATCATTGTCGTATTCCTTCTTTTTCCGGGAGAGATGCAATCAGTCCCCCCTCAATTTCACAGAATCTCGGGCGTTTTTGTTTTTTTTTTTTTTTTTTCCCAGTCAGAAGAAAATCCCAAAACTAAAAGGTGGACTGGAGAAGGAGAACATATCTTCCCATTCAGAGAGAAAGTGAAAGGAAGTGGAAAAACCCAGTTTCTCATTTATAGGTGTCTGCTACTCTTCCTCTCTTTTCTCAGTTCCTTAATAAACTTATTTGTTCTAAGTAGAAAAGGATGGAGGAGAGGAACCCATTTGCTTAATATGGTCTTATGGAGTTCCCAACTTTAGGTTGAAGAAGGGAAAGAACAGAATATCTGAAATCTAGGATAGAACCCACTTCCACATTCTGATGTTTTGTGTTTTTACTGCTTCCATTCCTTTCAGATCCTTTTAAAAACAACGAGGAAAGAACCCACTTCCACATTCTGGTGTTTTTGTGAGTTCATTGCTTCCCTTCCTTTCAGATCCTTAAAAAAACAGAGAGGAAATAACCCACTTCCATATTCTGGTTTTTTTTTTTTTTTTTTTTGATTTCACAGCTTCCCTTTCAGTTAGCAGCCGTGATGAGGAGGACAAACCTCTGTTACATTGTGTGGTTCATTCTTTGCAGCCAACTGCTTATCGGTATGGCCTCGGGCAAGGACCATGGTACTTATCTAGCTCATTCTACTAGTTTGAACTACATTAATAGTTTTTTCTTTTTTGCTTCTTTTACTATGATTTCTGTTTGTGATTGGAGCTTCTTATTTCTACAATTTATTGTGTTTCTGTGGTCAAAGCTGTAGTTGCTTTTTCTTGTATTTCGTTAACTTCATCATTGTGTTTCTCTAGTTCGACACTTGGTTTGCTTCTTGTTAATCTTATTAGATCTTTTTTTCTCTGTAATTGGAGCTTTTTTTTTTATTCTTCCACTCATTCCCTGTATATGGCTTTAAATCCAAATCTGATGACATATAGGCTTCACTGAGAGTAGCAATGCAGAATAGTTCATAACTGTACTGTTCTCTTGAGAACAGAACCCCATCTTGGCAATGTTGGCTTCAGATACAGAGCACTGCCTCTTTATAACAAAATGGAGAAACTTTCTGTGCTACCAATCAAACAATAACTCATATTATGCTTTCCAAATTAATCAAAATAATCTTCTGAAACACTATATTATGTGATTCTAGGCAAGACATCTTCTTTGTAATTGTTGTCATAATTCTTTGTAAGGTTTTAAACATTCATAACCCCTTCTTAAATGATCTGTATTTCCGTTCCCTTGTGCTTGGAAAATTTCCTTGAGAAGTTCTGAGTTGCTCACTGTAGTATATGAGGACCTCCTTTAGATAGTGGGCACATGATTAGCGCAGCAAAGACCAAAATTTTTCTTCTTTTTTTTTCCCCCTATTTTTCATTTTGAATTAATTTATTAGATGATAGCATCAATGCACGTCATGTCTTATGTTATTATTCATCATCAATTTTCTCCTTGTTCACCCCCCCCCCCTCTCATATTTTTGCCAAACAGAAGATCAGATGCATATCTTTGAAGTTAAGAGCATATTCGGGCTGCGACCCTCCATTCATTTTTCCAGATAAGAGAAACAAATTCTTCAAAACAATAGTCTAGGGTGACTTGTTAAAGTGCACATATGAACCTACAGAATTGAACACTTGAAATAGTCGTCGAGGTAAATAATATCACAGAACCAAAACTTCTCTTCTAGACCTCAAGTGGGGGGGTTCTCAAACGTAAACTACAACTAAAAGTGAGATCGTAAACATGAAACTAGTGACCCAGATTTTTAAACTGTTTAACCTTAAGGTTCTATCCTCATCCTCTTTGTCTCCAGTCCCATCGGCAGGTATCTTGGCTGCTAACTTCATCTTCTTCACTTTACTCTTCCTTGGCTTCCACCTCCTAAAGAACGGTGAGTGAGAAATCAATGTGTTTATGCGAGTCCACCTTACCATGAAAGAGGGAATGTGGACATCCTGCCTTCCAATTTTGATATGCCTCTTCCTGATAGGCATTGTAGCATTGTGTATTGACTTGGCCATGACCGACTCAAACATGAGAGTCTGGAGATGGCACTAAAAAGGAAGTTTTCCACAGTCAGCGTCAAGGCGCCATTGAGCTTGTTCTGGCTTTCGTCCGGAGGACTGTACCTGTTAATCCTGTGAAGTAGGACTTCACCCTGAGAATCCACGTGGGTTCTTCTCATAAAGGGAGAGAATCACTCCTACGGTATAAGAAAATCTCTCTTTTTAATCTCCAATCTTTTGACATTACAAAATTTTATCATAATTCCTAAGGAACAATTAATCTTCTCATACATCAGTTTAGATATTCCATACAAAAGAAAAATGTAACAGATGTTGTGGTCCAAATTAATACCTCAGAGAAAAAGATGAGTATATAGATTCCTTCTTATCATTGAGGTGATGTAGAAATCTTTAGAATCTGATTCTCCCAATAAAATATGGTTTGAGCTCATTCAGTCGGGTCTTGTAGACAGAAGAGCAATAAACTGTTCAATGGAGCAAAATGTGAAGCACAGATCAAGGGGAAGTTTATATCATACTATTTATGCAGCATGGGAAAAACTGTTCTTTTTCTGCATATCTATGTACCAGTTTATGTTCATTAATTTCCCCAGATGATATTTTTTCACATAACACCTGGCCATTGTGTTGTTACAGCTTCCCAAGCCTCCCTTGTCCTTTTTCCCAGTAGCACTTTTACTTCTTTTTCTGCTGTCATGCAAAAGCAAGAAAGAGGGTAATACATCAGCACTAAATAAAAAATCTCAAAGCATAATACCTGTTATCTTCTACTCAGTTAATTTATGATAATGCTAGTGGAAAACGTATCTAGGGCAGAGTTTTTCTCTTTCTGATACTAGGGCAGAGAGAGATGTAGTGAGGTTGGGATTTGCAAATTCAGTGTTTGGATTTACATGCTTCTCATATTAACTGCATTTTGATACCATTCAATACTCAATTTTATCTTTCCATGTACTAACCAAGTTTAAACATTATACCCCTTTTCTCCTGTAACATTATTGTCCTTGGTTGTTACTAAGATATTTTCTTACAGGAAACCCAGCAAATGAGCTTGTTGATATTATTAATGAGAACCGAACAGCCCAAAAGCTTCCACGACTAAAAGACAATGCTGGTCTTGGGTGCATGGCCTTGCAATATGTGGAGGAATGTAAAGGAAACTGCACTAGCAATAATACTGTAAGCTGCCGACCTCCAGAAGATGACTTCACTGAGGTCTTTGCACCCAACTGTGGAGTAGAGCTACCTACCTTTGGCACCATATCAGGACATATAGTAGGATGCCAATCTAAGTATCTTGATCCATCACAAGCCTTTTCTCACATTCTTGTCCAAGATAAGAACACCCTGTCAGTTGTAAGAAGTAAGGAACACACTGAAGTCGGAGTAGGCTTGATGAGGACTCACAAAGGGCCTTTCTTTTGGTGTATCCTATTTAGCAGTGGCCAGACGAATTCAACATTTGTCCTTGAAGGTGGTGGGAAAGGCATCCAGCAGAAGAAAGGGTGCTACAGTGGAACTAGTATTCAGTGCAGTGGAGGCCAGAAGATCCATTTCTTAAACACTGTTGTGACTGTAATATTCACAATATTTTTCTCTTATATCTGTTTTCTATTTCAATGACAACAAAAACTTTACAATGAGTAAAATTTACATTTTCACATTCAGAGAATAAATGAGTACCTCAGACAAGCAAATCAATTTCATTCATCTTATATGGAGTCTCTCTAGAGATAGTAAGCTATCGAAATTCGAACTGTTGGTCTTGGGTGGTCCAAAGAACTTTCCAAAAGCGAAGTGTCTCATCTAGCCCAGCTGAAACAACAGTTGATCCATCTGGGTTCTGCATGAGCCAATAAGTAACTTAGGTCATCAGTCACATGGACTAAAGTTTGTCCGAGTTTACCTCAGGCATACTTATAAAAAAAGGAAAGTGGTTTGCAGACCTGGGAGAGGTATAGGACTTTGGATACTTGACGATTTAGCTCCCAAACTTTTGACAAGGATGGGTATTTCCATATGCATAGATTGGTTTCCTGATGAGTTAGGCTGTACCCATGCCCACTCAAGATCTCCTTACGATGCCTGTTCCACTCCAATCCACGAATCTGTCAATACACCAATGAAGAAATGATCACCATGGACAAATCACGTCTGGATAGATTATAGCAAGACAGTATGATCCACAACCTTGATAATTAAGCAATCATAATGTTCCTAATTTTCTTTCCTAGAAATAGTGTGGGACAGATTAACAACTTCAATTAATTTCTGGATCAACCATCAGGGCAGAAATAGGATCTTATGAATCTGGAGTCGAACACCTCGATTGACCGCATGTACACTATTGAACAGCTAATAGCTGATTCAGTCATTTATTCAATGATGATCGACTGTTTCCACCGAGGGCTTAACCTCACTATTCAGCTTACAATAACGGCTAAGAAGAAAAATAGATAACTACTGCTAGTATGGCTTACCTGTGCTGAGGTATCTATACTGTTAATGCACTTCCCAGTCTGTAGATTCCATAACTTGATGCACCGATCTTGTAAACCACCACCAGAGGCTAGTGTCTTGTACTGATATGGGCACCAAGCAAGGGATTTAACGGCTGCATGATGGTCATTGAACCGATGCAAGAACTTGGATGATTTCATGTTAGAAGCATCCCATATATAGACAGTGTTGTCATTGCCACCACTTGCCAACAGATTGCATTCCCTTGACCATTTTAGACCACACACTTCTGCAGTATGAACCTGCAAACAAGAAGTTGAACTGGTTCTTGCTCTCACTGCAGAAGACAAACATGGGGTCAAAGGTAATTATGAAGTATCAGTAGAAATTCAAAGGAATATGTGGGATTGTAATTACCATCATGGTTGATGATGGATCTGTCATAGCTCCCTGATGTGAGACAATTTCTGTTCCAAGAAAGGCTTCCCACCCGTTTCCTATGACCTTCTAAGGAACGTATCTGTGGAACAGATAGATAAAAAGGAATAAAAATAAAAATAAAAATAAAAATTCATGAGGAAAGTAAATATTTGAATGCAGTTGGAATATAACCCAGATGACCAGATGAGATTATTCTTACAATTCTCAAGCGTAGTAGTCTTCTGCAATAATTTACCAGAAAAAGAAATTGAAAAAGGCAAGCCAACAATGACATCCAACAAAAATAGAGAGAAGGTAGATTCATCTAACCATTTGTGATGTTTCAGCATCCCAGAGCTGAAGCTCAGAATTGCTGAATCCAATGGCCATTGTTTTTGCATTCTCAGACCATGCCAGACTTGTAGGATAATGGTTCCCAGGTATTGTTTGCTCCAGTTTATGTATACGGCCATTGTTGCCATTCCAAAGGTATACCTCTGAGCCCAAGGCAACAGCAACAACATTGTTTTTCCCCCAATCCACGATATTCAGGTAGTAATCTGCCCTAAGCAGTGGTGCATGCAAAATCTTTTCTTCCGTCTGTAACTTCCACATGAAAGAAATTGAAGCAATTATACACAACTAATTTATCAGATCAGTCATTAAGAATGTAGATTCTGAAACACAAAAACGCAAGAAGGAATTATAATTAAAAGATCTGAAAAGAGTTTCAGTACTCTCTGAATTGAATTAAGAAAGATATTAAAGATAAACCTTGGGAAACCGAGGTTGCTTAACATTGTTTGTTATCCTCACCCTGTCTTGCTCCATCTCTTCAATAAGACGAGAAGATCTTCTGCAAGTTTTAGGGCTTCCTCTGAAAACCAACATCCTGAACGGTCTTCCTTCAGAATCCAAATTCAGAATCTCCTCCACCTTCTTCTTGTACTCATTCTGTGGCAAACAAAGAAAAGGCAAAAACAGGGAATACACATTTAAGAAGCTGAGAAAGCGGGAAACCAAAACTCCAGAATTCAAGAAACCAGTGAAGAAAGATTAAACGGACATTGGGATCTAATTTCACTGATGAACCAGGATTTGTGTTGTTGGTTAACAAGCTTTGGGCGTGACCAATGTCCATTAAACTTCTATTGGGAATAAACCGGTCTCCCTAGTACACCAGAAACGAAAAAAATTATCAGGTAATTACAAAAATGGAAAGAAAACGAAGGAAAAAAAAATTACTGAAATTTTACTGTGTCGATCTCTGAGTATAAACAAGGAAACCCAGAAACATTAGGGTTCAAGAAAATGAAAAAAATTGGAATTAACAACGTTCGATCCAAGAAACATCAGAAATGAACAAAAGAGTACCGGGAAGTAGTATTCGACAGGATTACTAAGGAGTCGATTTGGAGAATTCCAATCTGATTCTAATCTCCACATTTTGTGTGTCAGTCTTTGATCGATCGGCAGGAACCGATCAGATCAATCAACTGAACTTCGAATCTCTTTCTTTGGATCTGAGAAAAACAAGAACTCTCGGAATTGTTTGTAATTCATAGTGGTTTTTCTCCCGCCAAATGTTCTTGGCTAACGGTTAGTCGTTAGCTTTTTTTTTTTGCCCAAGCGTTTCAATGATGGAAGCAACGGTCAAAAACCAGCCTTGCTCTCATAATTGCCGATGAAATATTCCGATCTGACTTCAAAGGTTGGTATCAAAACAAGGTACGACTGGTTGGACCATCTGGTCGAACCAGTCTGCCCAGGATGGATAAGTGTTCAACCCCTAGTGCCCGCAGATGCCAAGGGAGGTCAAGGGAATAAAGGCTGACATGCAACTAGTGGGGTAGAGTCAATCCACTGCTCAATTGCAACGGGATGTCACCACCTATGTGGAGGTCGGATGAATTCCCCCCCCCCCCCCCCCCCCCCCCCGGCCCCGGACGACCCCCAACACAAGGCCGAAGCAAGCCCGCCCCCCCCCCCCCACCCCGCCAACCACCCGGATGTATCACCCCCCCCCCCCCCCCGGGGATGAGACGTTGGCCGCCAATCAACGGGATGTTACCACTATGCCAAATGTGTTTGTGGGATACCTGCACGTATGGGTGCAACATTTGCATTGAAAATGTTTATCGAAATCAGATCAAACCATTAACATTGCAATCGAGAGACCATTTAGTAATTGGTTCAGTTCTAGTTTGAAATATGACACCGTTTATCTAATAGGTTCGACACTGATTACAACATTGGGTTACACCGGCTAAGCACCGACTAAACCGAATAGCTTGTGAACCGTTTAATTCCCTAAAAATTAAACTAATAAACCCTAATGTCATTATTTGTTCTCTATTAGTAATTTAATATTTTATTTTCCGAAGACTCTAACAACAACCCAACAGATCAATCCTAATTAATATATTATTTCTCCAAGACCCAATCTCAATTCTCAAAAACCTAAACCATAAAACCAAAACGAAAAAACATAATAGGCGTTAATGATTAGTCATAGCAAAGCTCTCACTCTCTCCTTCTCATTTCAATTTTTTCATTTTTTTAATTATGAAAAAACTAATTAATAACAAATGCATTAAACCGTTTATAAATCGTAAGCAAAATCGATTAATGAAAAACCATTTAAAAATCGACAAATCGAAACCGATTACTAATCAGTTTTGGTTTTATTTTTGAGACCGTTTAGTTAATCGGTTCGATTTTGATTTTACCTTCTTATAGACCGTATCGCATTGGACCGGATCATTAAACTGATTATAAACCATCTAACACCCTTACGTGCACGTGATGCAAAGAACCTCAGTGCGGATTTTTTGGATCATTTGGATCGCTAGAAATCCACTCGGTTAATACACAAACACTGATTTACCATTACTTTTGCTACAGTTCTGGTCAGAGGGCTGTACTCCAGTTTTGGAACGGCAACGAGTGCCCTACAACAATTTAGTGACTTGAGAGTAAGATTCAGAGGCAAAAATATGCATGTTTCAGGGGTGTTGCCGACCTTCCAACTTTTGTGAGCGAGATTTTAATTTTTCTTTCTCAGTTTGTTAATTTCATAATTTTAACGTATCTTTCCCTTTTCTGAATTTCTTTTATTGCAACCCTTTCTCCCTATACGGAGGAGGACGAGTTTAATCTCTAAGAAGACAATTCGAATTCAATAACAAAGATTATATTATCTCTATTTCCTTGTGAATTTTAGATTTCTTTACCTTGCAGACTCAGAGGGTCGTTAGCACTAGAATGGGAAAGAAATCCTCTCCCGCGGCAGGAGGTTCCTGTCGCTGATCAAAGGGTTGGGGGATCAGTCGGCCCGCCTACCAATACATGGGAAGGTGGGCCGACTGAAATCCCACCCTTGGCAGGCGACAGGTGGGCGAGAGAGGATTTTTTTGCCACTAGAATGATATCTAACTTCCCATACTTTCCTACTGCGTCAGCACGGGATCATGATCGCATCAGAAGCTATCAACACCAATTCATGTTCCTTATCTAGATTGGAATATCAGCCGCATAAATGCCTAATATCGACCAAAGAGCCCAAGAAAACCTAATCCAGATCTGCCAGGATCAGGATCAGGATCAACCACACCACACTCCTAAAACCCTAGATACTTGTTCTTCCTAACTACACTTACCAAAAGCTACTAAGACTTGCAACTAATTAACAGTCTATTAGCTCTACTTTCCTCCAGCAGAGTTTATTTGGCATTTTTCTTTTCCGGATAAGGATTCTCTATCCGGCTGCATGGTTCCTACACGAATGTAGGACCAATAGGAATACACACATATACATCCAACTAGGGGGATGGAATGGTCATTTAATTCTTTCTATGTCTCGATCTCGACACAAGAAAACATTGCCGGACAAGAATCTTTTTCCTTTTTCTTGACTTGTAGATCAAATCGTTCTTCCACCTAGAGATCATCGATACTCCTACATACAATTTATGAAACTTCAAGCAGAAAACGTGCTTCCCATTTGCAAGCTTACTATCTAATTTCGAAAAGTCAAAGGATGACAAAGATAGCCATAATTATTATTTTTTTTACAATTCTAACCGTCCATATTGACCTGAATTAGCAAAATGAATTCTTTCGAAATATTTTCGTTCCGAATTATTTTTTAATCCCAATTTGCTAACTACGAACTTGCCTAATCAAACTGATTTGAATCTTATCCATTCAAGCTAGAACCGATAAACAAATTCAAAATCACTATGGTTTGGCTAATGGAATTTATTATAAAAGAAAGGGATTGAATAGAACTTTTGAGCTTGTGGTGATCTCAGAGGAATCGAATCCTCTCCTCCACGGCTCCCCGACTCCCAACCCATTCAATCGTTGGAGGGGGTTGGAGTTTGAGCCGACTCATCCCTCCAACGGTTGGATGAGGTAGGAGCCGAGGAGCCGTGGAGGAGAGGACTTGGACGCGATCTCTGATGTGTCTATGTCAACACAATGGTTCAATGAATCATTTCTTTTAGGCAGAAAAAGATCTTTAACCAATGGCCCAACATTCAATATAGAATTGTAATCTTTCCCTTTGTGTCACCTCCTTGTTATCATGTTTCCCTATCAGGGAAAAGCTAGTTGTCACCTAGGTAGGTGACAACTAATCTTGTCCCTGATGTATCTCCCTAAATTTATCCATTTGTATATTGTTGTTTTTGAAATGACCCAATAAGTGTGTCTTAAATAGAATTGGTGACACCAACTTTTGTCATCGGGTCGATAATATTTAGAAGGAACAAGGGAAGACGACGATAGGTGGGTTCTACCCGGTATCCTTCTTGTACTCAAGTCTCTACAAGTTTGGTTTATTGACCGGCATATCGTATCTTAGAATCTTGTTCCTCATCAATTGGCAATATAACATAAGCAAGACTTTCTTGTGGTCCAATTCTATACATACACTGTATGTGCACTCACACTTGTATCTTTAAATTGCCATTTTAAAGCATATGTATAATGTGCGACGGCTATATGGATATGATATCCAGTCCTATCCCTACTTGAGAAAGATTTTAAGTGAAAATCTAAGGACAACCATAGCCCATTAAATATCAGGCATAATATATAATTTTAAATGTTAATTAAAAATAAGATTTGATGGACACACTTCCAACACCACATTTATATGAAACCTTGCCTCAAAGTCTAGAAATAAATAATAAATAGGAGGGGCCAAAACAGCCGGATCGATTGATAACTTCCACCATTACTACCAATGTACCTTACCCGATGCAGGTCTAGCTAACATCAAGCCTTAGATTTATTTTCTTCCTTTGGTTTCGTTTGTTTTAGCGTAAAATTTTATGTGTAAATTTTTTTTTTCAATTTTTTTTTACAAGTAAAATATAATGATCTTTATGAGAGAGAGAGAGAGAGAGAGAGAGAACATTTTTATTACAAAAGAAAGAATTGATCATAAGCTCAAGTGCCAATTACAAGAGAAAGGAAAACAATATTGTAACAAGAATGAGTGAAAAAGAAATAATTTTATTTTCTTTTTTGTCATTTTGTATCATTTTTTTTAGGGAAAATTTCACCCATCCCCCTGAACTTTATCTTTAAATCACTCAACTCCAAATTTGCCTAATAATGTCAACCGCCCCCATTGCTGTTAAGTAATCTAACAGAAAAATTAAAAAATATATTTTACCCTTATTGTAAAAAGCATAAAGAAAATAAACCCAATTCATTTACGTCATAGCTGAACTCATTCTATCTTCAGGGAAACAAGACTTTCTAAAATGAAATAGAAAAACAAGAATGTGTAAACTGATTACAAAATCAATTTTGCCATTTTCATTTTATTAAGGTTTTTGTGATGGGTAAACTTCTCCAATAGGTGTTGGTTGTTCCGGCGGTTATCTTTTTCTTCTCCAGCGACGGCAACTCCTTCTATTCGACTGGTTAATGATCCAAGAACATAGGAGGGGAAACATGAATCTGGGATGAAAAGAAAGAGGATTGCAGACTTCACAGGAAGAGGGGAAAAATTTTAAGTAGAAGAAATGAAAGAGGATAACAGACTTCACAGGAAGAGAGGACTCAATGAAAGAGGAACCGTAGTGATAAGTGTTTCATTTGAGGATTGCAAACTTCCACTGGCCGTGGTTGCTTCCCATAGTGAAGCTTTAAGAATCATATGCTCTGACTCTAATCCTTCTTCAATGCCCAAACCAATGCAGCAGACGATGGCCCATTGTTTGTTGTTGATGAAA
The DNA here is from genome assembly GCA_028583415.1 of Protea cynaroides. Classification (NCBI taxonomy): domain Eukaryota; kingdom Viridiplantae; phylum Streptophyta; class Magnoliopsida; order Proteales; family Proteaceae; genus Protea; species Protea cynaroides. The sequence continues at coordinate 68,860,656 of CM053274.1, forward strand.
CCAAAACAGTGGAAGATATTGACCAGACACCCATCACCGAGAAGATCAAATCTTCAATTTGGTGGCCGGATGGCAGAGTCAAGATTGGCACCGTAAACCTCAGAGTGACTAATCTCCGCAACAAAACATAAGCTTCCTTGGAGATCAAAAACCACAAATTCTAACACCCAGATTCAAAGCTGGTGAAGAAGAACTCAAGGGAAGAACCAATCGCCTAGACAGTGAAACTGAATTTGGTTGCGTTGTCCCAATTTAAGGTTTCTCGAACAAAACCCTTGTCAAGGTTGAGAATCTAGAGGTCAGAGATGTTGGTGGCACCGACTGTTGCGACGGAAGGCAATAGGGCGAGGATTGAATTGATGGCATTGAAACGGGTGAGAATGGTAGATTTACGCTGCAATGACCAATCAAAATAAGTAATCTTGCTGCCATGTGCGATGTGAACCGACCCATATGTGGTGGTGGCTATGGCAAGGGGGGGGGGGGTTTCTACCAGCAATCGACGCCGATTATCCCATACACAATGGTTGGAACAGATCCAGCTAAAAATAACTCAAACATAAATCTTGCCGAACAAATATTGTTGAAACCAAAACAAATCCAGCGAATAAACAAGACCGGAGTCGATGGAAAAAATTCATTGCAATCAATCAGATTTGTCAAATGAAATTCCACTGGCAGATCAGTACCACTCTGAATCTGATCAAAATTGACGAACTGACCTATGCTCAGATTGATTATAATAGATGAACTGAACAACGAAGTTGATGAAATGAATGACGCTAAGATCGATCGAATCGCGCCAAAAAAAGAAGCCCCCACAAGGGAGAGAAACGGGGAGGAGGGGGGCCACCTTGGGGTTGGGTGTTTTTTTTTTTTTTTTTTTGGGGGGGGGGAAAAACAGTAAGTTGGTATTGTTTAAAGGGTAATTTGGTCATTATAATATTTTTAACATTGCCTTATCATCACTTAACAAACAGACTGGGATATACATTTACTCCGGGGGGGGGGGTGCATGAAATTATTGACAAAATTTGGGATTGAATGATTTAAAGGGAAAGTATAAGAGGGTGGGTGAAATTTTCCCTTTCTTTCAATGTGGATAAAATCTGATAATTTCACATATGCACTTCGAAAGCATGGGAAGACAGTGAACATTTGAAAATGACACAATGGTAGTTTATTTTCAAATTATTTTTGAATTTTTATTTTTGATATCCAACCTTAAAAACTTTTGTAAAGAAATAAGATATCCAATCTTAAAAACTTTTGTAAAATTTTTTTTTTTTTTTTTTTTTGACATCCGACTTTCGGATAATTTAGAAAATTTTGTGGAGTTATTATCGAGGAGTCTTTTGATAGTGATTCCTCGATTAATTACTGCTCAATTTTGATCCTTAATGTTGAGTTCTCAGATTGGGAGGATAATCGTAACACTCTCTTTGTAGGAGTTCTTAATTCTACTCCTCCAATTTTCCTGAGAAGGAGTACTCGCATTCGAACTCCTTTGCGTCTGTTTCGAAACGTTAAAAAATGAGTTTGTTGCCAAGTGACTATATTTCTTCTCCTTGTTGGGTCTTAGTTTTGTAACCTAGGTTCAATATTGGTTGTTGCTTTGTTGTGATGTTTTGTTTTTTTATTAGTGCAAAGTTTTAGAAATTGAACTCTAAACATAATCATAATGTATTGACCAATCACACAACACAAAGATTACATGATTCGACAAGATTGCCTACGTCCATGGTGAGATGGCGTAGAGAGATACAACCAAAAAACTTTTTCCCTTACAATATTTTGCTTTTAGGATGGAGGATTGTTACCAGGTTGCCTAGTTCTTGCATATGCACAAGGCCCATAAGAACGACATCTAATAGGGATAAGATTTTTCATTTCAAGGAAGACATGAGAGTCATTTCGCTTTTCCAATGTGTGGCACAACTCTAATATGTGAGTAGAGCTGATTCCATACTCTAGAGGCAGAACTACAATGTATCCAAATCCTTTCCTCCTAGAGGTTCGGGAGGAGGGGCGGCACCCTTGTTAGATGGTCGACACCTGGGGCTCGGGTGAATCCGAGTCCTCCATTCGAGCCCCAGGTGTCAGCCATCTAACTGGATTGCAGCCTTCCTCCTGAACCTCTGAGAGGGGAGGATGTGGATCCAACTAGAACCCCTTAGATCGGGAAAAAGATCCTCTGTAGTGAGGTCACCCGTGTGGTGAAGATCCTATCCACTCAAAGTGGATCGGTATGTATCTCAAGATCATCAAAATGTATCAAGATATATGCCGATCCACTTTGAGTGGATATGATCCTCACTACAGCTCACTATAGGGGATCCTCATAGTCTCATGGACCGAGTAGGATCACGTCAGAAGATGCATGTAAGTTCAAAGGAACCGGACTGAAATTTTTTTTTTTTTTTGGGTAAACCGGACTGAATTTCCTTTTTTTTTGGGTAAACCGGACTGAATTTCTACCAGCTTAGGTTGGGATGGCTATGATGTGCTCTCTCTCTCTCTCTCTATCTCTAGATTAGAGTGGTGATCTTAATCCTGACCGTTGTTTCTTTCTAATACTTTATAGTAATCGTTGAACGTCTGATCAGAAATCCCTGTGAAACGTCCAAAAAGTTTGAATGAAGCTTTTTTAATGACCGAAACGAAGAATTGATCCTTTCGACTTCGACCATACCTGGTTCCCACATCTTTGAAATCGCAATCGTAAAACTACCAGGCGGTCTTTCCTAAGCCCAAGGTTCTTGGGATTCTCCGCCCGTCGTCTCTCTATATTTTCGGAATTTGGCTTATGGTTCTCAGACCATCTTGTCTCTCTGTTATCAAATCCCAAAGAAACCACAACCAGATTCACAGGAAGAGAAAGAAACAGGCAAAGACCTGCTACAACGACAATGTCTTCAGCTGTGTCGGCAATGAAAATCCATCAGCCACTCCCTCTCCCTACCACCGCTACAAGATCCCCAGAAACCCCCCTCTTTGATCCATTCAAATCCAATTCCTCGTTCCTCGGTTCAACCCACAAACTCCGTATCAATTCTCTCAAGTCTGCTTCCTCTGGTTACCGTCGATCAGCAGTTGTTGCAGTCTCCGATGTCGTTAAGGAGAAGAAGCTCAACAACTCGTCTATGGTCAATCTGGTATCGTACTATTCTCCTTCTCATAAAACAAATCTGAATTTCATATTTGTTTTACGGATCTGCAAACCCTAATTCTAAAATCCTTTTATTCTTGCTCTGTTTACTGCAGATTACCAAAGAGGAAGGTCTGGAGCTTTACGAAGACATGGTTTTGGGTAGAGCTTTCGAGGACATGTGCGCTCAGATGTATTATAGAGGTAAAATGTTTGGCTTTGTTCACCTCTACAATGGCCAAGAAGCCGTGTCTACGGGATTCATCAAGCTCTTGAAGAAGGAAGATTCTGTCTGCAGTACGTACCGTGATCACGTTCACGCACTCAGCAAAGGTGTCCCTGCCCGCGCCGTGATGAGTGAACTCTTCGGCAAGACCACTGGCTGTTGTCGTGGCCAGGGTGGATCTATGCACATGTTCTCCAAAGAGCATAACGTTCTCGGTGGATTCGCCTTCATTGGCGAAGGAATTCCCGTTGCCACAGGGGCTGCTTTCAGTTCCAAATATAGGAGGGAGGTTTTGAAAGAGGCCGATTGTGATCATGTAACGGTGGCCTTCTTTGGTGATGGGACTAGCAACAATGGGCAGTTCTTTGAGTGCTTGAACATGGCAGCTTTGTGGAAATTGCCCATTATCTTCGTTGTCGAGAACAATTTGTGGGCAATTGGGATGTCACATCTTAGAGCCACTTCAGATCCTGAGATTTGGAAGAAGGGACCTGCTTTTGGGATGCCTGGGGTGCATGTGGATGGGATGGATGTTCTGAAGGTGAGGGAAGTTGCCAAGGAGGCGGTCGGCAGAGCTAGAAGAGGAGAAGGACCGACATTGGTGGAGTGTGAGACCTATAGGTTTAGGGGACACTCGTTGGCTGATCCCGATGAGCTTCGTGACCCTGGTGAGTTTCTTATTTTCCTTTCTTGCGTCTGCCTCTCTTGCTCTATTATTCTTTTAATTCTTTCATACCATGAATCACTTCTTTGCTTTTCAATCTCGGTTCTTGTTTCTCCTGTTTGTTTATTATGTGATTGAACTTGGGTATCACTCTTGCTTCTGGATTTTCTGCTTGAACAATGGGAATTCGATTCATACAAAGTGAGTCAAGCAGACTTGTATGACGTTAATTATAAGAACATGACCCAGCCAGACTGATTTATGGTTTGGTACCAGATTGATTTATGCTTGCTTGTTGTTATACCTTGTCAAAAATTTTTATTTCAATTTCTATCCGTTCTCCAAAGTTTTTATTCTGTTTTCCCATAGATAGAAAGGAACAAGATTATAACGAAGCACACTTGCATACACCACCAGTATGTTGTTTTCTGGTGTTTCTTTGACTTTGTTTTTTCAGATTTATTCTTAATGTTCAATAACATGATTTGGGTTTTAGAGTATTTGGTGGTTGCTGGTTATAGTAAAACATACCATTTATGGTTTCATGTGATGTCAGCATCCAACCGCAAAACTCCTTCGCTATGCTCATCAAGCCTGACCATTAAATAAACGTTATATGATAATTAAAATTCTTTCTGGTGCATTGTATACGGTTGAACAATAATACTTTTTCAAGGTGCTTTCTGAAGCATCTTACTGCATGCATGCATCCTAGTTGCTACCTTTGACTCTCCACGTAGAGTGTCTACATGGGCATTTGAAATTTGTAAGAATCTCATATAGTAAGGATCTTACGTTTGGACTAGGGGTGTCAAATCCAAGCCCACACTGACTGGCCCGACCAAAACAAACTGAATGTTTAATAAACAGTCTGGTTTTGGTTTGAGCTGTGCAATTTTTTTTTCTTGGTCGGTTTAGGTCCGACCCGATTGACCCAATAGACTGACCGAATGACAATCTGATCAAAACTGACTGATTAGCCAAAACTGACTGGCCAATTATTAACCGGTCTTGGTTTTGGCTTTAAAAATCGATTATATAGCTGGTCGGTTTAGGTCTTAGGCCTCAATATGTGCAGTATTGATTAAGGTCCAACTAAACTGAAACCGACCAGTTGGCATCCCTAGTTTGTACAACATACTAGTCGTCAACTGGTATCCATGTGGGTTGTGGGTCAGGATTGAAAACTTTTGCCCCATGATGTTCTCTGATTTATGTGTTGACTTGCGAATTTGGAACCAGTGAGTCAAACTCCTACTGAGGAAGTCATGACTGGTATGTGCTATAACCACTTTGTAATTGTAACCAAAATGCCTAGTACCTAATTTCACGGAGGATGACTCAATTTATCATTGTGGTTCTTCAGGTATGTGGTGAACATATCTGTATAGGGTGTTGTGTTTGAATTTATGAATTAGAAGCGTTTCCTGTGTAATTTTTATAGAAAGATGTTGGAACTTGTATGTTCCATTAATACTTGAAATTTTGCCACCATTACTACTACCAAATATCATGCAACATGACTCAAATTTAACATTGTGCATCTTTGGCATATTGCTAATTTTGCTTCACTGGGCAGTTTTTGGCTTTACCATTTATATTATTATCTCTGTGACTTTTACAAATTAAATAATGGATAACTACTGTTGTTTATCTGGAATTCTTTAAGTTTTTACCATTTCTTTTGGCTTCTTGTTTTGCAATCGAGTAATATTGCATGTTTATTTTATGTATTATCTTCAACTTATGAAAGCTTGATGATAAAACAACCTTGGAGGGTGATTGAAGACCCATTCATTGGTTGAGTCGTGTGTGTTTCTGTTCTTTTCATTCCCTTGTTAAGTATTCTTGGAAAATTTCTCCACCTCAACCTTTGTGTCCTATCCTGACAGCTGAGAAGGCTCATTATGCTAAAAGAGACCCCATTACGGCTCTGAAGAAATACATGACTGAGAACAATCTGGCCAGTGAGGCAGAGTTGAAGGCCATAGAGAAGAAGATTGATGAACTGATTGAGGAGGCTGTGGAGTTTGCAGATGCAAGCCCCCATCCATCCCGCAGCCAGCTGTTGCAGAACGTGTTTGCTGACCCAAAAGGTTTTGGAATTGGCCCTGATGGGAAGTACAGATGTGAGGACCCTAAATTCACAGAAGGCACTGCTCATGTATAAGGGTTTAATTGTCATTCACACGAGGCTAGTTTTCAGCCTTAAGGTCAGTTTTTTTTTTTTTTTTTTTTTGGGAGTAAGTTCCCTAAGGTCAGTTTTTTCGGTTTTTGTGTTCACAAATTTATGGTGAATGGAATGATTTGATTTGATTTTGGAATATTGGTTGTTACCGATTTTTCTCTCTTCTCCCATAGTTTCTCTCCTTTTCTCTCTGTTGAGATCTATCTTCTTTTCTATTTCTTACCTGTGGTATTCTACTAGTTGCAGGCCTTTTTTTTTCATCCTTCTCATCTTCTTCTGATGCATATCTTATTCATCTACTGGATATCAGGTTGGTTCGTTGTTGTGCACCAGGCTTCTCTGGTTTAAGATTTAATCCATTCAAGTTCTAACTTGTAGTTGCTGTTCTGCTCTAAGCCTCTTCTAGTTTCTACTCTGGTTATAGTTTTTAATCATAAATTTGTTTCAGCTCTAGAATCCTTGTTTTCTTGGAGCAATTTCAGGTGTACTACTTGCGATCAAACTCTTCTAGAAATCTTAGATTCTGGTTCTGTTTCAAGATCTGATTTCAGCCTTCTGTTGCTATTTATATCTTGTCTCAGTTTGAAATTCCAATCTGGCGGATAACCCAGGAGTCAACTTCATGTTCTCTGATAAATCACTGCACTTGATGCTTCAAGGAATTGAGCAAACACTGTTCACCTCTATCCTTAGCTTGTCCCACCACAGAGAATCAGGTATTACATAATCAAGGAATTCAAGCTTATGTGGATTTGGCTTATGGACATCCTAAAACTTGATTGCAAACCGGAGACATTATATCCTGAACAGATGAGGTTAAGTTCTTCCAAGCATGGTTCCTGTAGCTCTTTGCTGGATTGCTCTGAAAGAAAGAAAAGGATCTTTCTGAGCTTCTATACATCTTAAGCAGATGCATAAGCTTTTATAACTTTTCTTTCTGGACAAGGAACCACACTATATTATAATACATTTTCTGTTCTGATCATTAACAAACCCCCGGGTTATTATCGTCTGCAATTGCTGGATCCTCCAATCGAGGATCCAGCGGTCTCTCTTAACCAGGTGCACCTACCCATGTATTGGTAGGCGCGCCGAGTTAAAGAGAGACCGTTGGATCCTCGATTGGAGGATCCAGCAACTGGAGAGGATAATGACTTCCCCCCACCCAACTGGATTGGGATCGTCTGCTGCACTCATGAATGCATCATAGCACATAGCATGTAGCATCCATTGGATGGATGCCACATGGACAAGGTTGTTAAAAGGCTGTAACATTAGGCATGTAGTAGAAGAGGAGGAGATCAATACAAAGATTTCCTTCTGCCGTCTACTTTGTTCTCTCTTTCCCAAATCAAAGTCCGACTCCTGCTAACGTCCAAGTTCACAGATCGATTTCAGCCAAAAATATAGATCGTCTCCCTCATCATTGTAATCAACAAATCGTTTCCTAGTTTCTTGATTCCTCTCCGCGAATCCCTCTCTCTCTTCTCTTCCCTCAGACCCTTCTTTTCGTCAGGCTATCCTCTTTCCCTGATTTTTCTCTCATCCCCCACCCTCTTTTCTTTCTTTTTTTTTTTATCTCGGCTTCCTTTCTTTTATATTAATCTTTGTTTCTTAAACTGCCTCCGCCCCAGAACCGATTACAAAATCTTCTTTTAGATTTTACTTTTCTTCTTTGACTACTCATCTTTTCTGAAAAAATCAGTTTCAATCGGATGTTATCTGTTTACGAAAAGATCAAGACTCACACCATCATCATTGCCCCATTCTTCTTTAGTCAGAGTGAAACTGTTATGCATTTTGGAGATTTTGGAGAGTGCTGATTCTGAAGTGGGTTTTAAAGAAATAATTGTCTAATTGCAAACATCTTAAGGTTAACGAGTCTTCCTTGAGCACTACTGGTTCTTTGTCATAGTTTGTGGAGACAGAGAGAAAAGGGCTGTTTTATTACAAAATGTTTTCAATTGGTAAACTGGCCGAGGAAACTCGAGGTTCTGTTATTCGCAACTCTGTCGACGTTTGCAGGAGTTAGACTTTGATTTGGGAAAGAGAGAACGAAGAAGACGGGAGAAGGAAATGTTTGTATTGATCTCCTCTTCTTCTGTATGCTTAATACTACAATCTTTTATTTTTAATCGTTTGATGCAACCTTGTCTATGTGGCATCCATCCAATGGATGCTGCATGCTATGCTGCATTCATAAGTGTGGCAGACGAGTCCAGTCCCCTCCTCCCCCCCCACCCCCACCCCCCAAACCACCAACCCCCACCACCACCACCAGAGAGAGAGAGAGAGTTGCAGAAGATCAAACCTGGAATTGATTCAGGATAAACTATTTTTTGATATAATGAGAACTACCCACCTTGCATCATCAGGGAAAATAGGCCTTCATGCAGCCAGTGCAAAAAATTGATACCTTGCTAGTTTCACATCATTCTGATACTTTCAAACAAAAACAAATCTTGCATGTTCACGCTGGAATACCAATATGGTTTACATGGTTTAAGTAATTGGTATCAATTTTGGACTTGGCCGATCACTGTTCAATCCCGACCTCTGATCGGATGCTGTTTTAATATTATTATACACAGTTTGAAGAGCATTTAGCATTCCCATTGGATCCGTACACTGATCCATCTGATCTAGTTTTCCAGCTACTTAATTAAAAGCCCTGAAAAGAGGAAAAAAAAAAAAAAAAAAACTCAAACAAAAATCCCTTCTACAATATTCTCCTCGTTGAATATCTTAACTGCCGTTCGTTAGGAATCCAATCCAACGGACTAAGATGGGATACACGTGGTGACTTGCTGCTTGATGTATTATAGGCAATTTGGAGTCGACTGACGACATTGTACCCTTTGTACTATGCGTCCAAATCGTCTCCTGCGGTCTTGCCGCCTGTCAAGGGTTGGATTTCAGTCGGTTTACCCCCCAATATATTGGCAAGTGGTCAAATTGATCCCAAATTGATCCCAAACCCTTGGATCAGTGGCAGAAACCGCCTACCACAGGAGACGATTTGGTTTCTTGTACTATAGAATCATTGGATTGGAACATCAAATGCTAAGATAAAATTTGTACGATAGGCAGCCACTGGATTAGAATCTCCTACCAAAGATCAAACATAAGGATCCTCTTCTTAGCCACACCAAAAAATAGAAAAAAAGAAAAAAAAGAAAAAGAAAAGGGGGGAATTATCTGGAAAGGGCAATTGTATAAGAATCAATACAAACAAGGATAAAGCTTTTCTCTTCGCTATGGATGGGGAGCTAAAGAGGATTCCGTATCATTATTACTTTTTTTTACTAAATAAAATATCCCAAATACCTTTTTCATTGTTCCAAAAACCTTGCTTCAGTTCTACTAAATTGCTCTTGGATTTTTTATTATTATTTTTTTTTAAAATTTTTTTTAAGGGCATAGGAAAGCTTCACCTTCTCAATGCATTGTAAAAAGACAGTCTAACATTGTAGGTCTATGCATTTGCTGGAAACATCACCTTTGTGTTAACTAAAAATATGTGTGATAAGCAATGATATTACCCATTTTATTTTATGACTGTCATAGGATACATGGTTTTAGTTCATGTACCGGAAGAGGTATTGGTCACTATGAAAACTGAGATGGATTGGTATCGGATTGGTACAGAACCAAAATGAGGAATGACACAGCCGATATTAAATTAAAGGGTGTTAAAAAAAAATCAAAGTATCGGATACTGTATCTATAATGTGTGAAGCTTGATATTATCTTAAGCCATGAGGTATTGTTTACTTTGCCATTGTTATTCAACGGTCTTTCTTGCCGTTGAATGGGCCAAGGGGTTATATGATGCGAGAGCCAAAAGGTAGGAGTTTGGGGGCATAGCCTCGACCCAAATTTTTCTAAGGCGGTTTTATTGAGGGCAATCTTGTACTTCCTAGGTTTAGGGTTTCACTATATAAAGGTAATATTGTAAGAAAGGGTATTGAGCGTGGTAACTTATTCTTTAGAATAGTGGAATCAATAGATGATTGCTCAATCGTGGACACATCCCATACACATTGTGTGTGAATCAAGTAAAATCACTGTATTATATTTTTTCTTTTTGTTATTACTCTTCTGTTATGTTGTTAATTCCTAAAAATATCGATATCATTGACGATCCAATTCCGATACCTAAAACCATGTTAAGATCTGCAACGTTCTTGATTTTTATTTTTTATTTCGGTTTTATCCCAGTATCCTATTCAGCACAAAATTATTATTTTAAACCCTTGTCCCCCGCTTCTATTATGTTTCTTTGATGCCCGAGGTGCTTGCTGATGGTTTTAAATTATTATTAAAATATTAGACATTTCATTATTAATTGCAAGTTAGAGATCCCTAATTTATGTTCCATTTTGCTTGTGCTAAATTATTATTTTGCCTATTAATAAAGGCTATGTTTGGATGTTAAGAAAAGAAAAATAATTTAAGACAAAAGTAATGATGAAACAATGATCACTTTATTTGTTCATCTATCTTTTTCTTTTCAAATTTTTAGTCAAGAATCAATTTAAGATTTATCGGTCTTATTTTCCATGATTTTTGCCTTGTCATTTTAGGATTAGTCGTTGCAATCTTTGCCAACTCGATTGCTGCACGGAATCAGCTGATCCTAACCGATCCCTCAGTCATTGATTAGGATTAAGGATATAAATGGATAGTCAAAAATCTAGATCCGATTCGAATTCGCATCCGTTTAAGGGAATCCAAATTCGAAAAATCAGATTTGAATTCATATAGCTAGGGTCAGATTCGAATGTGAAACTTAGATAACACTCAAACGGACCAGATGATATCTGCTCCGTTTAGCCTATTGTTAAGACACATAACCTTAGTTTTTAGTGTTAAGACGCATATAGCTATCAATGGTAGAAGATACGTTTGTTTTAAACTAGGGGTTTCTCTCATTTTTCTTGCAATAATTGGTATTTTAATTCCATTTCCGATTCGAATATGAATTTTGTTTTTATACATTCGATGGATCTCGAATCGCATTAGAACAGTGTAGTTGGTAAACAGATTCAAATTCAAATAGTAGTGTATTCGATTTGAATTCGATCTGTTTACATTTCTAATTAAGATCTTAAAGACAAGTTATACTGGTTTAGAAATGCTACAGAACTTTGATTATCTAATATTAAAAAATTAAAAGTTTTAAGTCTTTTGATCATTATTCTTGAGCAGTTATACCTCTGGTGAATGTGTTCATGTCTGTGGATCATTATTAATCTGGAACTGTTCACAAGCTTCATTGTAAAAGCTTGAATGAGATGACAAAGAGGTGAATATAGAGTTTCAGTGTCGGTGGTGATCATTTAATATATACCAGCACTTTCACAAAATTAATAACTCATAAAATCTCTCCTGCTTTCACTCTCTCGGAACACGGCGAAGCAGAACACCCATCTGCAAATGCATTCATTCCAAATTAAATGCAGATGATCCTTCTTGAACCTTTTAATAAATGAGCAGGGACGGGGGTTGGAGAAGGGGTGGAATTTGTAATTTAATTTTTTCAAAAGGTTTTAAAAACTTGTATAACCTGAAGGGTTCTCGAGGGAAGATTATATGAGTATTTCAGTAAATATATTTTTATAGGTTTCACTCTAAATTGATGGCGAATGAATTCTTGTCAGGTGAGAGGCGTGATGACGAACGGTTGTGACTCTATTCTCCATTGATAGAAAATCAATTATTATCTCGCCGTGGATGTAGGCAGGAAATATTATCAAACCGTGTTAATCTTTAAATTGAGTGATTGTTTCAGTCTTGTTTTACTTTTCGACATTGTGGTTAGGGTTCGATTTCTACAGGATGGAGAAATTGTGTTGCATAGCCTTTCCTCGAAAGGGTGCTCTTGGCTCAGTGAATATAGAAAAATAAAAATCACATAGGTTATTTTTTTTTTTGTGGGTGCAAAGGAGGACGTGTCCTAGTCCCGGTGGGATTTGAGGGGGCCAGTGCAAGTGGAGCCCGAGGGGGGAGGTGGGTTAGAGAAATTCGGCTACATAATTGCATCCGATGGGGGTAGGAGAGTCGATCGATCTCCCTCCCGCCCTCTCTGCAGCTATCAATCACTATGTTTCAAGCGTTTCCCGAATCACATCTGTTTGATTGTTAAAGCTTATCTAAATGTTTCACCCCAAAAAAAAAAAAAAAATTTATAAAAAGGGAAAATATTATTTTTATCTTATAATCACCACACTTATGACAAGAAAAAAAAAATCTTATCATAATCATACTTATGACAAGAAAGAAAAAAATCTTACTATCATCACACTTATGACAACAAAAAACATCTTATTATCACCACACTCACCACAAATGCATCAAAACAATGACTCAAATTCTCTCACATGAAAAATGACACCGAACATGTAGGGAAAGACGAAAAATGATGATATAATTTTTCCATTTCATGTATGTTTAAATAATACTTTTATATCTAGATCGACTGGATATCGAAGTGGACAATACAGATTAGATTATAACTGATCCGTATCAATTTCAAAAGTGATTAACATCTATTGAGATACTATAAATTTAAAGCAGGATAAGATACCTTCTGTCCAAAATTACCAGGCAAAGGCAAGGGAAATGATACATGGTTATAAAAAATCAGATGCCACCAAGGCAGTGACAACTAATGAAACCCAACAAAAAATTTTGTAATCGTTTTTACAGAAATATCACAATGAGGAGCATACTGTATTTCTTATTATTTCCTTCTCACCAAAATTGCCCCAACTTTGATCGAAAATTACCAGTCATACCCCCGACAACCACCGAAAGAAGCTACTCATCTCTTCACTGACCCAATTTCCCTCCAAATCCCAACTCCCAACTTCCCCAATACCGGTGACCATACCGTCGCCGTTCTGATACACGTCGCTCAGGCGACTACTGCCGGTAAAATTCCTACCTGAAAATCGATAAGAGAGATTCGGAGACGTAAACGAAGACGAAGCCGAGGAAGACAACCTGTCGACAAAATCCTTCAACCACGACCTCCACCACCACCACCACCACCAACCTCAGCCGCTACCTGAGCTCCAGGCGGCTCCGGCACAGCCACATTCGCCGGCCCCGGAGAAGTCTCACAGTTTATATCCTTCTGGCCATGATTATTACCAGAAGCTCCTTGCTGCTGCATGGACCCCACCACCACCACTTCAGAATCTTCTTCCACCACATACTCATAGGAACCCATGGAATAAGACCTACGGGAATTGGGTATACCACCAGAATCAACGGCGGCGGCGGAAGTACTCCCACGACTGACGCTTCCAATCTCTAGTCGGAAACTATCGCCGCCAGATGAGAGCTTTGCCATTTCCTCCGATTCGTCAACACGGATGGTGGATCGGCAAAGAGGGCAAGTTGGGTTGGAAGCAAGCCACGTGTCGATGCAGCGGGCGTGGAACGCATGACAGCAGAGTGGAAGCAGACGTAGCTGATCATGAGGCTCGAGTTTGGATAAACAGACGGCGCAGTCCACTGGGGAGGAGTTTTTGAGACGAATCACTGAGTTGAGGGAGAAGAGAGGGAGCGAATCAATTAAGGATTGGTGATACTCAGGGGACACGCGGCGGCTGGAGATGCGAGGAGCGTGATCTGTGGAAGGTAAATGGTGGTCGCTGGAGGCGGATGAGGAGGAGCCGCTGAGGTAGCGGAGGAGGAGATGGAGTAAGATGGAGAAGAGAAGCACCGCCATTAGGATGAGAGAGATTATGATAACACTTGGGTTTAGATTCCCTTTGGACGATTCTGATGATGAAGAAGAACCACCATCATTAGTTGTCTCTGGAATTCCACCTCCAATCTCTCCGAACAGTGGTGGAGGTGGTGGCTGCGGCAGAAGATCCAACCTTCTTCTCATTTTCCGATGAGAGAGAGAGGGAGAGAGAGAGAGAGGGGAAGAGAAAGAGATGAGAGTGAAAAGTGGAGAAAGGGACGGGTTTTAAATGCTGTCTTCCCAAATTGCCAGTTTCGTTCAAGCCATGTGTCAACGACGCAAGTCTCCTAACGCTTGCCGTCTACGTCTTAGCGTAGAAACCAGGATAGAATGACACAAATGCCCCTCCCTCGCTGAGCCTGTAAGCTGATTTTTATTATTGAGTGTGCATCGCGACACATGATCGATGGACTGTCATCGGCCAGAATCTGTAGAGCTACACTGAAGCGCTATGGATGATCTTTTCCCTCACTTATAACCTCAGAGACTAAATGTTTAGTTTCGATTTATCATATGGTTCAATTCCAATTTAATACGTAATGGGTAAAATCAAAATCGAATGGTTTGTAATTCTTATCAACATCCATAATTATTCGATTTTGCATATTCAATTTTTTAAACGGTTTCATTGCTAAGGAGCAGGATAAGAATTTTAATAGTTTCAAACCATTGGTTTAAACGGTTTTGGTTGAAGAGTATAAATGTAAATTACAAAAAAGGGTATGTTGCTAAAATGCACTATTATGGTGGATTAAGAAGGTGACTTAGTCAATTAGGGCAGACCCAGATGAGGCAGGACAAAGGAGACATGGAATTTGGGCAGGTAAACTGAAACACCCAAAAAATAGAGTTGAATTGAACAACCGAACTATACAGTTGATATTTTATGTATATATTTTTTTTTAATTTTAGATAATGCCAAGAAAGTGGAAAGAATAAAAAAGTATTCTGGTATATTTTTTGGAATATATTTATTTAAGGAATAATAAAAAATATATACATGTTTGCATCATAATATGTTATCCACATGGATTGATTTTGTGAATAATGTTACCATTGGCTACCTTCTTAATATCATGTTCTAGCCGGTATTCTTGGTAAATGATGATCTGTTCTGTTGCAGAATTTTTTTTTTTAATTTTGTTAATTTATTCTTTAAAGAGAAATAAACTAGATCTTATGAGTTCTACAGATTTGATTTGAGTAGGAAATTAGGAAATTACTGTTTAGTAATTTTCTAATGAAAGATGAAGTTATTGAACAGAATATCTCTAAAAGCTAAAGAAGGATGGTATCACTTTAATTAAAGTAAAGAATCTAGTACATATTAAGGGTAAATCAGTTTTATAAGAAGACCCTCACTTTGGTTTCTTTTGACTTTCCTAAAGTAAAAAAAAAAAAAAAAAAGTGAATAGTGTTTGTATTTTTATTTTTAGGATACTTGTGTATTTATGAATGATAACAAATGATCGAAATGTGGTTTATAGATATAGAAAAAAAATCAAAGTATCAATCTTTTATTTAATAGGGGAAAGATAGTTTTAAGATTACACGTTTTCATCTGATGGCTGAAAGTATGACAATGTACATACACGGTCGTACACAAAATCTTTTGCCTACATATTTTATGAGAGGGTTTCTCACAATTGCCAATATACGAGTATCCCCCATACCACACCAATAAGAGTGTCGGAAATGATAAAACGAATGATGGACCCATATGGTAAAAAAGGAGAAAAAAAAAGAAGAATATGAAAGGTTGTGAGAAAAAAATTCCTATATTGACATTGTTGGGATTTTTTTCTCCATATTTTATAGGCATATTCTATGGGGATTTAATTTTTTTATCCTACCCAAATTTTTCTTAAGGAAAGCTTCCATAATAAAGACTGAAGTTGTATCTTATATTTACCTCAAAAAAGAAAAAAAAAAAAAAAAAAAAAAAAAAAAGTGTATCTAACATCGACTATGATGAACAAACTATTCATGAATTTGTTTTATAATTATATTACGTACTTTGCATGAAAATTCTGTGTAGATCATAGTAAATATGTTATGTGCCCATCAACACCAATGTCATATTTTCCATTTATGTTTGGCTGAATTTTTTAGGTTTGTGCTTAAGAAATATCATTTCTTCTTAAGGATCCTATTATTATACACGATCGAGCATCAAGTTTGTTCAGTCCAGGGGTAGATTTAGTATTATACAGTATCTTTTTCCCCCATTTGATAATAGAGGACAAAGACACAGCCCTTGTATGTACACAATCGTACACGTACAAAACCTTTACCTTATAATAAACACATAATTATATTACTGTACCACTATCATATCCTAGTACTCTTCCCATTTTCAATTCAACATTATATTCAATGTCATTTGTTATTTTTTTTTTTAATTTTTTAATCAAATTATGATGAATAATTTATCATTTATTTTTTGCAAAATTAATTGATTTCTTTTAAAGCTCTGTGATTTTGAGGCAAAAACTTCTTGATATGGTATGTAATTATCAAACCATGCACAAATGTTAAACAACCCCACCCCAGTTCATTTCCATATATACCCTTCTCAAACAATTCATAGTGGTCAATCCAAAAGGATAACTTGAGATCATAATTAATGAATTCAATTATGCGAATCCTATTTGATACCACACACTAAATTGTCGTAAAATACTTAACATAAGAAGTCATACACGTTTATAAATCTAATGAAAGTGAAAATGATAGTCAATTTCTTCACAACGTCACTATGGGGATTCTTTCCCACAACGTCTCATATTTTAATTTTTCTCTTTCGTCGCTAACAATTTTTTATTCTCTGACCATATAAGCTCCCATTAAAGATACCATTTCCTGCATCACTATTGGTGTATTATAGAAAATTCTCTCTCCTCGTAATGTTGTGGGAAACCTTCCTCCAAGAAAAAAAATGCATGGATTATATCTTCGACGAAGAAACAAAAGAAAAAGCTTGGATGCTTACTCAAAGACTTCTTTTGTCCATTCAAGAAACCCTCTTCTAAGAAAAAAAAATTAAAGAAAAAAAAAATGCATGGATTATATCTTTTGTGGAAGAAACAAAGAAAAAACTTAGATTCTTCCTCAAAGATTTCTTTTGTCCCTTCAAATAGATAAGTTACTAATCTTGTTTTTTTTTATTTAGTCACTTTGCTTGACTACAAAGGGAGGAAGATACCTGCTTACTTTCCCAAACAACTCAACCACAACTAAACTATAAAGGTGGAGGGCAATATAAAAATAGGAGTGATGATATGAGACCCTACCCCCACCATTTCTACCTTATTTAATGCTTAGGTTTTTTTTTTCCCTCTAGGAGAATTACCATCAACTCCTCTCTTTTTTCTTTTTCATGACTTATTCTATCATAATGAATAAATAAATACATAAATTGTTAAAAGGAAAATAGGCTCACCTATACTAGAGGTAGTAGGCTTTTGCTTTCATTGGTTATTTATGTCATGTGGGCATCAATCTTTTATCAATATTCTGATAGTTTGATTGGGGAAATTTACTTGGATAGATTACATGTGAAATTTAATGAATTATCTCAAGTATATGGTTTACTGTTCTTTATATGAGAATTTTCCTTATTTCCTTATGCTTAAATATTGATATCTCACATGGGTTTCTTTCATAAATATTGGCCGAAATATTTCAGCTAAATTTCAGTAAATTTCGTATGTAAACTCTAGAATTTTTGATATTTCGAGAAATTTCAAATTATAATAATTAATACTTCCACTTAATTGTTCGAACTTTTAACATGCAAATCAAGCAAGTTTTGACCTTGCAGTGGTTTCGACTAAATAATAATTAGACGATAATGTAAATAATATGTTCACAAAAATTGAAAACTAACCAATATTATTATCACATAGTGATGGTGAAAAATGCCAAATGGAAATAGAAACTGACCCATCAATAACTAGAGATGGAAAACATAAGTTTCTGTGGATGTATAATTAGTTGATGCAAAGTGCCAAAATGATGACATCTCTACAGCAACCCCGTTTATTATTTGGGTTGAAAATCTCAGTCTGAACTTGAGAAACAGGCGAGGTTTGCTTTAATGGGTTTAGTTAAACATAGAATTTGAGCAGGTTGACCAAGCTATGAGGGAAAGATTTGCATAATCAATCAAAATCAGTCCATTTGGTAATTGGTAATGGGTTATTCTTATTGACACTGGTCCGGTGTCAACAATTGGCAATCGGTATCTAATGGATCATGTAAAAACCAAAAATCCCTAGATTTTCAAATACTCTTTTATAAATTGAGGATTCTGTGATGACTTAATGACATCCATGAAAGGGAATTGATGTGGATAGGCCATTGACAACATTTAGTGTCATATAAAAAAATCCTTTATTAATTAAGGAAAATAGTCCTTTAGGTGAAGAGGTTTATTTCTATTATGAAAGGGACCAATGATATCCAATCCGACCTTTGGATAGATTGAGCATCTTATTACAAGCAAGGATTTAGTAATCAGCATCGTATATGGTATCGGTGAATGCTGAAATCGATTCAATACGGATACAGATAGATGATACAGCTAATGGAGTGGAACACGTGGCTAATATGGATTACTGTAACTTTGGTTAAAAATCAAATATTTCTGAAAAATTACCTGAACTTTAAATAGAGTCACATTATCCATTCAAACAGCACAGTTTTGGGCAATCATGTCACAAGAGTTGCTGTCTGATTTTAATGAGAATTTACATCTCTTGCAAGCAACAGTCATTTTTTATATGAATGAGGTTTGTACGTTTCAGCCATACAAGAGCGTCACACCCAACCACTCCTTCCCCACCCCCTACCTCTCTCTCTCTCTCTCTCTCTCTCTCTCTCTCTCTCTCTTCCATCTATTATTCTACCATGGAGTCTCAGGGCTAGCTCTTCCAAGTTTCTATATCAGTGTTCTCTCTCTCTCTCTCATCTCATCTCTGATGTTGTTTTCTTTGCACCCTTAGCATACTTTGGGTTTAAGATTTTTTAGATCCTCTTTAAATTTTTCCCATGAGATTTTTCTATGGGATTTTCTATGAACCTTAATGAACACACTACACAGATTACTAGAATATAATAGGTATGAAAAGAGATGATAAGACACATACCTCTTGTTGTAGATTGATTTTCGATCGTTTTCTTTGCTTTGAATGCTTTGAATGCTTGGATCAGAGTATTCCACAGCCTGTCAGGATCCCTTGACCTTCTCTCTACGTATGGAAACAGGAGAAGAAAATAACACCGTGGCTATGGGGACTCTAACCTTAGGTATTTATAATACTACCCCCAACTCTGGACTAGTCCCATAGTGGACCAGGTTGGCCCATCTCTATTTATACTTAAACCGGTCTACCTGTAACTAGACTCCCACTGAACCAACTAATCTTATAATTAATTTAGCCCATAAAATATCTTATAATCTCCCACTTGGACTATATTAATTATAAATTCACTATTGATCCAATGGGGCCATAAAATCTAATTACACCAAAATCATCCTTTACTTTGATCTAATCATCAAGCCTACCAATGTCGAACAACAGCGGAAAGTACTCCTACACATCCAGTATACCCCCTTCTGTCAATCACATACAGAGGTCTACTTAATGACATAAATCACTTGAGATGAATACTTGAGTCCAATGATCGAATTACCACGATCCTGTTACCTTAAAATCCTTAGAGGTCAACGCACTTTGATATTATCCAACTTTATATAGGCAAACAGCCTCCAATTTGGACTAATATCATAATTTGGCTTACCGCTTTCTTTGGTTAAATACCTCATTGTAATTTTGACATGTCTTAAATAATCAAGAATACATACAAGCAATAAATGCTTACCAATAATCCTGTCCATTAAACCATAGGCAAAACAAACAATCACAGATAAACCATCAACTACCATATCTCTACTAATCAAGCAGATCTAAACACTCCCACTAATATTACAAATTCCAAAAGAATATATAAACTAATAAAATGTCTTCATTTAAATTTAATATGAAATTTAGTTCTATCAAAACATGTCAAATAAAATCTTTTAAAATAAATAACTGAACTATAAATCAATAAATAAATATCCAAAAATAATCTAAAGACAACTGTATTGAACGACACTATCATTTGGTGTCTTCTTTCTCTAGTATCTCAGTTTCCTTCTTCTTCTTCTCTAACCAATCTTCTCTTGCCTTACACTCTCTCTTCATGTGTCCCTTCTTATGGCACCAGAAACATTCAACATCACTCATATCCCTATCATAAGGTTTTTCTTTCTTAAAGGAGTGTCTATCTTTTCTATAAGGTCCTACCCCAACCTTTCCTTTACCCTTATCTTCTCTGGAATGATGACTAGTGACATTGACACTTTCAAATCTTTTCTTTAGTCTCATTTCTTCTTTAGTGCAAACATAGATTAATTTGTTCATATCCCATTCTTCTTCCTGAGTATTATACGCCACTTGTATCTGGTAATATTCTTCAAGTAACGAGGATAACGCACAATGGATCACGAACTCATCATCAACGTTTATTCCCATGCCTTTAATCTTCTCAGCAGTAGCAGTAAGCTCTATGAAATAATCTTTGACACTTCCATTACTGTCAAACCTTGAATTAGAAAGCTTGTTCATCAAGGTGCTTCTCTGTCCTCTATCAGAAAGCTCAAACTTCCCTTTGATCTCTTTTAAATATTTTTTGGCCGTTTTCTTGGCTTGAACACCATCACGCATGGTTTCAGGAATGGCCTGCCTCATGAGTAGCATAGACTTTTTATTTGCTGCCATCCATCTTGTCATTTCCTCCTTCTCTTTTAGGGTACTAGTATCAGTGATAACAACAGGTTTATCCTCTTTAAGCGCCATATCTAAGTCAATTAAACCTAGACTCGCTTCTAGCTGTTCATATCACCTTTTAAAACTTATCCCAGACAGAGAAGGAATAGTAACTATCAAACCACTTGGCATAGTCACAGGGATGGACATCTTGGGAGATACAAACCATCATCACCATATGAGTTCAAGCAAAAATATCAAGTAATAGAAAATCATGCGAAACTCATACAAACACACACAATTATATTTACTTTTACTTTGTCCCAAATAAAAAGAAATTGTCATCAAAACCCTCTTTGGGACAACCATACTTAGATGAAACCATCAATGCATGAGATTAAATACATATCAACCAATAGAAATTTGATATATGCACCATTAACTTGCACTAACCATATCAATCATTCATGTAAATAAATATATTTTTTCCAAGAGTTAACCAACTACACATTCTCTTTTGGGATAAACATGCAGTGGTCTTCTCAGTTTCTGTGCAGTGACTGCGAAAGAATAATGACTCTCGAAAATCCCACCACCTTTGGGTTAATGAGACCCCCTAAAGTCAAAACCCTTTCAACTCATGTGCATGAACATACCTTTAACTTTGACAATACCACCTTTGAGTTAACACTGTCTTTCTTAGCTTTTTTTCACACCATGGAGAATAATGTATTAAAAATATATCCTTTATTGTATATGTAAATGTATAAATTTGGGGTTTGAGGACCACCATATTGGAACTGAGTGTACCACTTTGGTGGATTCCACCCAATCTTCACATGACACCCACAAATCTTAATTTGATCAAAACTTGACAATGCCACCTTTGGGTGTACATCGTCCTTACAAAAGCATTTACAAGTACATAAACTTTGAATTTGAAGACATCATGATGAAACTAGGTGTACCACTTTGGTGGGTTCCACCCAATTCCATAATGATATCCTCAAACTTTACTTTGCAACACATTGTGGATCAATAAATAAAATCTCATGCACACATAACCTTCTACATGCATCTGGTACAAAAATAACTGATAAACAAGAAGAAAACTACAAATCAGACTAATATGGGACACCTTTTAATAAAAAATAAATTTTCCAAATCACCAAACTGTGTCAAACTATGTATCAAACTGTAGAGCATAAAAATACGAACGCAACGCAAAAAACCGCGTCAAAATCCGACGCTCCTAGCTCCCATAATTGTCGATCAAAGTTGGCTTATGTATTCTTGCTTCCTGAACCGGTTCTAAGCGGTTCAGCTTGGGTCGATTCGGTCTGACAGGGCTCGGTTATTGGCGGACCGAACCCACAAAATAAACTCTTTTTTTTTAAAAATACTTTGGTCCAGGCAAAACCAAATGGTCTGGCCTTTAAACCGAACCGTAAACCACCGGTTCAATCGTCGGCCCAACCATTCCCCATCCGGGTTCTCGGACCCACTTTTCTGAGATGTTGGGTTGGGTCCTTGGGTCAAAATTCGGGGCATTGTTCGGGTTCTGGGGTCACAAATTTGGATCCACTGGTCGGGTTTCCAGGTCAAATATTCGGGCGCGTGGATTGTGCTCGGGTCACACGTGCAATTCGCACGTGAACCCTGAGTCGGGTTCATGGGTCCCCTTGGGCCCGACCGGGCTGGCCTGGGCCCGGATTCTATCCCGGACTGGCCCAGATCGGCTCAGTCCAGTACAGGGCTGACCAGGTGACGTCAGCCCTATCTTCCCCCTTCTTTTTTTTTAATTGCTATCGACGCGTGAATCTCAAGCGCTTTTTCAGGCGGCGCATGAGAGCGCGTCAGGGAACTTCCGACGACCAACCTTATGTCGCTGGCTCCGTCTCTCCGAGACCTACAATCCTATAAAATTTATTTTACTTTTTAATGGTCCAAAATTTTTTTTTTCGAGTGTCCAAATCCTAGACTAGTTCATATGAAAAATTTGAGAGAAAAATCTCTCTCTTTTCCAATCCAATCAAACATAAAGTCTTTACAATGATTTTCCATCGATCCTAAATCTGTGTAGGTAGCTCTAATAGCACTGTAAAATTTTTTAGATCATCTTTGGATTTTTTCCATAAGATTTTTCATGAACCCTAACGAACACACCACACAGATTACTAGAATACAATAGGTATTGAAAAGAGATGATAAGACACATACCTCTTGCTGTAGATTGATTTTCAACCGTTTTCTTTGCTTTGAATGCTTAGAATACTTGGATCAAAGTCTTCCACAGCCTGTCGAGATCCCGTAACCTTATCTCTGAGTATGAGAACATGAGAAGAAAATAACACCGTGGCTGTGAGGACTTTAACCATTGATATTTATAATACCACCTCCAACCCTGGACCAGTCCCATAGTGGACCAGGTTGCTCCATCTCTAATCATACTTAAATCGGTCTACTTGTAACTAGACTTCCATTGAACCAACTAATCTTATAATTAATTTAGTTCATAAAATATCTTAGATTGAGATACTATAATTAGGGTTTCAGGAATAGAGGTAGTTTTTCAACTTTTGGTTGCTAGTGGAGGTTCATGGAGAAAGTTTTCCTTCAAACGAGGTGGGAGGAAATGAGGTGATAGGATCATAATGATTTATCTAGAGTATTAATTTTTGTTATTCCCCCAACTGTTCCTAGATCTCAATCTATAATTAACCGAACTCAAAGTTGAAGAAATTCTTCTTTACCATGGGTGACGAAAAAAAATTGGTGTCTGACATATACTGGCCATCATCACAAGCGTTGCAAATAAAGGAGATTTTCCCATATAGTCCCTTCGGTTTCTAACAGTGGATCATGTTGGGTTCTATGGGTTTTAGAATTACAGTGGAATGTGATGTTTTCGAAAATCACAAGACAAATCTGGGATATTCAATTTTTTATTTTTAATCTAAACCATGCAATTTGAGTGAGTTGCATAGTAATGCTTAAGGGTATGATTGATGTAGGTGCACGAACATACATGGAATGTATGCCAATACAAAAAGGAAGTATTTAATGGAATTTCAGTCTTAAATATGACATATAGCTAACATAGATATTTTTCTCTCTATCCAATGGTCGGAATGAGCATATCATCTGCCCAAATTGATAGAATAGATGCTTTTTGACATTTGAAAAAAATACCTTTGTGATAATAATAATTTACTGCATAAAGGAATAGGAGAAGTTAGGGGTGTCAATTTTAAGTCCGGACTATGCTTGACCGACTATGGACTGAGACCTGATTATTAAACGTGTTGAGCTTAGCCCGGACCTATTATTAAATGGGTGTTCACAGTGTAAGAAGGGAGTAGCCTGAGCGAACCGACCAAATGAACCGAATATACCTTTAAACTAAACAAATACGCGCTAAAACCAAAAAACTTAAAACATTAAATCGTCTCATACTTTTCATATATTGAGTCTTCCACTTGTTCTTTCCGTCTTCATTTTTATTTACATGAGTGATCACAAATCTAATAAGAATCTTTTACAATCCTACAAGAATGTTTCTAATTTACAACATGAGAACAATTATGGATTCGAAAATCAACATCTCTCTATTTTTATTTATAATTTGGCATGAACCCATTATAATCCGTTTACGAAGGGATTAGTCGGATTAACATAAGACTGATTATGAACCAAGACCGATTGGACCGAATATAAACGTTTTCATCTCTTACTGATAAGGGACCGATTAATATAATAGATCATTACAGTATGAGATTTTAAAATGATGAGAACTAATTAAACCCGACCAAGAACTATGAATTAATGATAACCCTAGGAGAGGTCCTTGGCAAAGTTTGTTTGAATGGTCCCCACTTACATGGTCCTTCTTTAAGCTTATTGTATTATATATCCATCTCACACCCTCATGGTTATCGTAGCATGACTGATAATTTAATATATTTTGTATCTCACATTCCTTAGTTTAATGAATTTTTTTTTTATTTTTTTTATTTCAGATTCGTTCTAAGGTTTCCACCTCCTAGGTTTAATGTCTGAATAGAAAAGACAAAAAAGAACCCGATGATACCTTGATCAAATGTTTGTTCGAAAGGATCCGTACTTATAATGCCTCTACTCATAAAAAATTGCCATCCATCTTTGAATCTACGCTAGCATGTCTTACTAAAAGCCAATAAATTAACTCCTTCCTTTTTCTTTTATTAATTCAGCAGCATAAGACTTTGTGTCCGCCTTCATATGAATAATGATAGCTTTTTTTTTTTGCTTTTTTATTGAAAATATGAGAATCAGTATCAGCTGAAGGGACACAAAAATTTGAAATATTACCCCCTTAACGACTAGGATATGTTTAGATGTCAAGAAAAACAAAAATAATAATAATATAAAAAAATAATGATGGACATTGGTTTTTTTTTTTTTTTTTTTGTGTTTGTCTCCTCTCTCTCTCTCTCTCTCTCTCTCTCTCTTTTCATTTAATTTTCTAACGTCCAAACACGGCCTAAAGCTAGTCTAGTTTATGTGTACTTACAAATTTCTTATAGGTCACTAGTTGTCAAAATCCATGTATGCTAAGTAAATCAAGTGATGAGATTCCATTGGGTGATCCTACCTAGGTTATCTTATGTGAATCTAATTTTATTTTTAAATAAATATATATACACAATTAAACCATAAAAAAATTTGTAGATCAACAATCTGAGGAGGCAGAGGTAAACAAGTTTGAGTCTGGATCACCAACACTTACTAGAGGAGTAATTTTTCTTCTAGTACACTCTTTGGACGACAAGTGTCCTATGGAGTTAACGGTGTTAACTTCCCGTTAGCTAAATAAATTCTTTTTTTTTTAATTCCTTTTATTTAGGTAATTAATTTGGTGAATTGACAATCACATTTTTTAAGTAAGTAATCTATTAAAAATAAAACTCTAACCATTTTTAAGGTAAGAAAATCAATTAGAAATAAAACTCTGAACTATTTTTAAAAAGAAAAATAATTAAAAACGCAAGTCTAATAAAATCACGATTTTTTAATTCAACGGTGCATTATCTCATTAAAAAAAAACGTGATTTCCCTTTTCTCTCTCTTTCCAACTCGGATTTAAACAGAGCTTTATCAAATTAAATCCGAGAC
Source organism: Protea cynaroides (assembly GCA_028583415.1). NCBI lineage: Eukaryota > Viridiplantae > Streptophyta > Magnoliopsida > Proteales > Proteaceae > Protea > Protea cynaroides. The sequence goes on from CM053274.1 coordinate 68,886,613, forward strand.
AAAATCTAAAAAAAAAACATTTTTTTATATTTTTTAATATTTTTATAATTAGATAAATCTCTTTTAATTAAAATAACAAAATCTAAAGAAAAAAAAAAGAGTTCGAAAGAGAGAAAAGGGAAATCATGTTTTTTTAATGAGATAATGCACCGTTGAATTAAAAAATCGTGATTTTATTAGAGTTGAGCTTCTAATTATTTTTGTTTTTAAAAATAGTTAAGAATTTTATTTCTAATTGATTTAGTTACCTAAAAAAATGTGATTGTCAATTCACCAAATCAATTACCTAAATAAAAGGAATTGAGTAAAAGAATTTATTTAGTTAACTCCATAGGACACTTGTCGTCCAAAGAGCGTACTAGAAGAGTAACAGGTGATCCAGACTCAACAAGTTTTCGGGTTTCGGATTTTGAAACTTATTGCGGTATGCATTAGATCCTCTGTATCACTTGAGCCTGTGTCAACTTTAGTTTTGATTGTACGAAGAGAACACAACCAACTTGAAAGGTAAGTGTCAAATGTTGTTTTCCTTCTATGCATATATCAGCGGAATGGATTGAGGGTATCTAGGGTTTGAATAAAATTGGAAGATAACTCTCTGTTGATTCTAATCACTGGAAACACCAAAGACACTACGGTTGCCATTGATGATTTTTGTATTTGGTTAGAGACAATGACAAGGTTTGAAGTTTGATTTTAAAAGATCATCATTCTCGTATGTTCTTTGTCCTCCAATTTCCGGGAGTGTTGCAGTTTCTTCGCTTTAGGCATGCTACATTTCTCTATTCTCTGTTCATCATTTTTATTTCTCTCATTTTTCTATCTTGCTTATTCTTTCCTGTTTCCATCGTTTTTTTACTCCTTAGGCTGAAGTGATGAACTCTATTTCTGATTCAAACTCTTAATGAAGATTCTTAGTTGGAATTGTCAAGGTTTGGGGAGCTCCTTAACAATTCGGGCTCTTTCAAACTTCCTCAAAATCGACAGTCCTGAAGTGGTTTTTGTTAATCCCAGGTAGTCACTGAGAGGGGGGGTGAATCAGTTCCCACAAAAATTCCCACTGAGATGATTTAGCCTACTTCTTTGATCACTGCTGCCAAGAGCTGATAATTAGATTTTTCTCACAACCAGTTTGTTAGACACATGTCGTACACACACCAACCACACACCCACAGGTATCCATACTAGGGATTTGGTCTACCAAGTGTGTACACCCAGACCTCCAATATACAGACTTCTATTCCACACACATAGACATCCACATATACAACCACAACACAAAATGTAACGTGGTTCACCAATCACGCACTGTGATGGCTTGTCCACGGGATAATACCCTAAACAGGGTTTCGTTTTATACCCAATACACAACTTTAATAGGTGGAGTTCAACTGTTCCAACAACGAGGTGCCACACCACCAGGATAAGACGAGCTACAACTCGAATATGAGCTACAATCCACAAGTCTTTTTAGCCCCAACCCAGTAGACCAAAAACAACATGAATATTTTGATTACAAACCCTTCCCACTAAGCACACACATCATAATGAGGGTTGAGAGAGAGATTACCTTCCCAGCGTAATCACTCCTTTTGTGGAACACTCTAATGAGCTTGTTCACCACTCTTAATGGCCACTCAAGCCATTTCTTCTCACCAAAGCTTCTATGGAGGCTTAATAGAGGCTTGCAGCAATTTCCCTTAGCCTTACTGAGACATTGATGGCAGTAGTAAGAAGGTGGAAACCAAAGATTATTCAAAAAAGGAATGTCAAGAGGAGATGCTGAAGTCTCAGGGCTAGGCCAAGGATCTTAAGGAGGAGCTGAAGAAGCTCAAAAAGGACCTTGAAGAGGCTGAAGCTGAGAAGACCAAGCTGGAGAAAGAGCGGGATGATGCTGATGAGCAAGCTCGCGACGATAGGAGAGCGTACCAGAATCTGAGGGAGGCTCAAGCTCGCCTCAAGGAGGACCTCTGGAGTGCCAAAATCACTATTGTAGCCTCGGAGAAGGTTATTAAGGATGAGCGAGCTGCTCACGGCACTGCTCTGGCGAAGCTTGAGGCTTTTTCTGAGGTTCGGGCCCAAGAGGTGGGGGAGAAGGGCCATAAAGGACTTTAAGTCGGGGGCCGAGTCCAAGAGGACCGTGACAGAGTCCTTCTTGAAGTTGGTGAGGCCCATGTTAACCGACATTCGGGATTATGTTTAGGCGAGCTATCCCTTCTTCTACCTGTCGCCAGTAGAGCCTTCAGAAAGCTTCTAGGTTCTGCCGCATCACTCCTCTGGCCTTGTCTTCTCTTTCAAGACAGCCTCCAACCGAGCCTTTACAAGTTGCATCCGAGGACCAGTTGGCTTTGCTTTCCATTGCTCCAAACTCCCAAATCGGTATAAGTGAATAAATTCCTCCTTCCGAGAGGCAAGACCTCCCGCAATCTAAGTCTTGAATGTAGACAGTGACTGGTTTACATATACCAATCAACTTTTTTTTTTTCTTTTTTTTATACACTTGTACTTTTTTTTTCCTTTTTTCCCAATGAATGATAACATTTTTATCACATGTCTTGCAATCATATCTTTTTCTTACTTGCTCTGTTTATCATTCTTTCGATATGACCTCCTTTTTCTTTTGGCCATGGATTAACCTCAGGATAATTATCCACCCTCCAAGCTTCGAGGCCCTTGGGATAGCCGAGGGTGTCGAAGATAGTTCTTCGTGATAGAGGATCTTGTTAATGGAATCGACCCTCCATGCTTCGGTTCCTCAACTGTGTCTTTGGTGCTGAAGCCAATTTTTATCCTTTAGGATAATTATCCACCCTCTGAGCTTCGAGACCCTTGGAGCATCCAGGGGTGTCGAAGATAGCGCTTCATGACTCAAGTTCTTGTCGATGGAATCAACCATCCATGCTTCGGCGCCTCGACTGTGTCTTTAGTGCTGAAACCAATTTTTATCCCTTAGGATAATTATCCACCCTCCGAGCTGCGAGGCCCTTGGGGCATCCGGGGGTGTCAAAGATAGTTCTTCATGACTATGGTTCTTGTCGATGGGATCGACCTTCTATGCTTCGACTCTTCGACTTATCTTTAGTGCAGAAGCCAATTTTTATCCCTTTGGATAATTATCCACCCTCTGAGCTTCGAGGCCCTTGGGGCACCCAAGGGTCTCGAAGATAGTTCTTCATTTTCAGTTACTAATAGAATGTTTCTTGCAATCGAGCATATTTATTGATTTTTGCTTGATTTACAACACTTCTACGAATAAAATTTTTGTAGGTTCGACGCATTCCATGTCCTTGGGACAATCTTGCCATCCGTCCTCTGAAGGTGGTATGCCCCTATCCTCGTTGTTTTGACTACTTTGTATGGTCCTTTTCAATTTAGGACCAACTTTCTTTGTCTTGCGGGTTCCGAGGCTGAAGCCTTCCTCAGAACTAAGTCACCTACATGGAATAGTTTCTCCCTCACTTTTTTGTTGTAGTGGCTAGCTACTCGGACCTGATACGAGATGTTCTTTATGTAGGCCGCTTCGCAGACTTCTTTAAGTATGTCGAGGCCTATTAGCATATTTTTCCTGTTTGTTTCATCATCGAAGTTAGCCGTCCTAAACGTCTTGTGTACAACTTCGATGGGTATGACTGCTTGTGCCCCATGGCTGAGCATGAAGGGTGTTTCCCTTGTGGGTGTTCGACTAGTTATTCTGTATGACCAGATGATGCTAGGGAGTTCTTCGGCCCACTTCCTTTGTTCTTCGTTCAATCTGTTCCGCAATCCCCTCATTATTTCTTAATTTATTACTTATTCTTGCTCTATTATTTTCTTCAGTCCTTCAAAGATAGTCATGTTGGTAACCTTGACCTGGCCACTGGCCTTAGGGTGATGTACCGAGGGAAAATGTTAGGCTATCCGGTATTGTTTGCAGAAGGTTCAGAACTTGCTTGAGTCAAATTGCTTCCCATTATCGGTGACTACAACTTGAGGTATTCCATATAGGTAAACCACAGGGAGCTTGAAGAATTCGGTTACCTTCTGGGCCATGATTTCTGGCATCGGTTCCACCTTGATCCACTTGGTGAAATAGTCGATGGCCATTATGAGGAACTTGCTCTATTTCAGCCCTGTGGGGAATAGTCCAAGAATATCCATTCCCCATATTGCGAATGGTATTAGATTGGAAATTAGTTGTAGTAGTGCGGCAGGTTGATGTTGGATCTTTGTATGCCTCTGACATTGTATGAACTTTTTTACATATTCTTCACACTGCTTCATGATGTTCGGGAAGTAGTGTCCTTGCCTGACTAATTTCTGTGCCAGTGTTCGACCCTCTTTGTCACACCCCAATTCTGACTGAACCAGAAGTGTGAGTGAACCGTCACTGAACCAACGGTTCACACCAGGATCTCAATAAGACCGTGTCCACTCATACAAACCATTGCACATAACCACAATCAGAATATAATAAATACAGTGGAAGTCTTAAATAAAATGAACTGAGTAATCTATTGATAAGTTTAAATAAAATATTTAATTATTCAAATTCCCAAAACTTAAATAAATATCTTTACATTATTGTATTTCCAACAAAAAATAAATAGAATAAATTAAAATCAAATCCTAAAGGTACACGCAGAAAGGGCACTCGCATGAAGCGTCATGCTCGTCCTCTCCTACTTGCACGTCCATACCACACCTCCATACACTGGAGCATCCACGTAATCATCCACTGTATAACCTGCATCAACATCTAAAAACATGTATATATACAAAGGTGAGCTCACAACTTAACTCAGTAAGATAATCAAACAATGCAACAAACATATGCATGAGTAACATTCACATTATGGTCTGGTTTAAGTTTACAATGTGCTATAGAAAGGATTGGCGGCCACCACACCTCTATACACGAGTGTGTGAAGCCGCCTAATGGATCAAACACCACTGTCGTCCCACATGCACCCTATCATGGAATAGAGATAGAGCTAAGGCATCCAGATCAAACACCGCCACCACCTCCCCTGATACTCTACCCATATCAACACGTAAGCCCCTATTGGCGAGGGCTTGCAAACTGGGCTCGCAACTAATCAATCCTACATGTCATCGCAGTAGGCCCTGTCCCAGCGCAGCTCCCTACGGCATAGAGATAGATCTAGAGTCTAGTGGCCAGGCCGGAGACCACAGTGCCACTTTCTTCCCCTTATACCCTACCTGCACCAAGCATGCTAAGACAGAACGATACGAAAGGTGCTAGTGTGAGGAATGATCCCAGACCTCTAGTCCTTCCCATTCCACACACCAACTAAAACAATCACTTTCCTAACAGTCACAACCTAGCATAGCAAGTATGCATGAACAATAATAATAACTGAAAGTAAAGGATGACATGTGAGAATGCACAAACATCAATCCACAGAACCATAATTATTAACAACGATTTACTGTTATTAAATTATTAGGGTTTAGGTCCGATTCCCTTACCTGATGCTTGTTTGATAGCTTGCTCCGCGTCACAATATCCAAACGTGCTATCACAAGGTCCTACACGATATTAGGGTTTAGTTAGAAATAGTTCTCTTAGGGTTTACGTTGGTCGGAAAACCAACTGGGTTAAAAACACTCTTCACAGAGCAGACCGATCACAGGTACCGGTCGTAGCACTGTGGGGAAAACCTGCGACCGGTATGGTCGATCGGTCCCCACAGACCAGTCCCCAGGAGGTACCGATCACAGTACCGGTCGCATATGGTGCGACCGGTATGGTCGACCGGTATGTCTCCGGAAGACCATACGCTTGGTTCTCGCCTTCCGTCGGTCACCCCCTATTGATCCTAGGGTTTCTCCTACACATTCTTGGTCTGAACACTGAGTTAGAGTTGTTTCCAACTCCATTCAAGTCCTAGCCTCGATGATCTTCGATTTAGAACTTAAATATAGGGTTTACGACTAATTTAGGGTTTGACGGTAAAATAGGGTTTAGATCAATACCTTGCTTTGCATGGTATCGATTCAATCACAGCTAACCCTCCTATAATGTAGAGGAAGGTTTGAGCACTTACCGTTAACTTGCTGTAACTTGTTCTTTGTCGAACGACACTGGCGGCTCTTCCTTCTCCTTCCTAGCTTATTCTCCTTCTTCAACCTCTTTCTCCTTTCTAGGGTTTGTGAGGATCAATGGAAGAGGTTTTAGGAGGTTTAAGGGTCCTTATATAGACTAGGATTAGGTTTAGGAAACCTCCTAACATTAGGAAAGTCTTTCGGTTTGAAATTTGAAAAGTGGGACCCGTAGAGATCCGTTTTCAGATCCATGCTGCGCAGGCCATACCGGTCGACCATCGACCAGTATGAAGTTTTTGATACTTGAATTGGTCCAATTGGTCCAATTTCATACCTAGTTGTCATCCGCTTGTCCCGTCTGGTCCAATGATGATTGGAAGATCTGTTACGACATGAAACAAGGTTTAGATCTGTTCATGGAGTGCGGGTCTTATACTCTTGATGGCTGCTAAAGAACCCTTCATGCATGTCCTTGACAGCTCCTGCAGTCTCAGAAGGTTACAGGCATCGCAATAAAGGCAAAGGGAATGCCCACTTGTATAGATATCGTTGTAAATCACATACCACTTTGATCTTGTTTGTATCTTTCTCACTTTTTTGCTATCAATTGGGAGTATTTTATTTTCAAAAGTTTAGAATTGGATCCATCTAGCATGGCTCATTTGTGAGCATATTGATTTTGACTTCTGGAGTGATGCTCGGTTTGTCTAGTCAACTCAGCTATATCGAGTTATTAGCAAACGATAAATCCTTACTTAAGAGCTTGGATAGTTGATCCACTTTAGTGTTGTCTTCTCTATCGATGCTTTTGATTTCAAAGTTTTGGAAGGTCACCGTTAGTTCCTTGACCTTTCCAAGGTATGGATCCATCTTTGTGACCTTAGCCTCGTAGTCTCTCACCACTTGTTTGACTACAACTTGAGAGTCGCTGTGAGCAGAGACGCGAGTAACCATAAGGCATTTCACTAACTGAAGCCCCGCAATGACTGCTTCGTATTCGGCCTCATTGTTGGCGACAACAAAATCAAAATTTATCGCATTCCTGATTTTAAAGCCTTCTGGGCTGATTAAAACTACTCCTACCCCTGCCTGATGTTCACTGGATGCTCCATCAACAAACAAAGTCCAAGGTGGCGAGGCTGGTTCTGGCGCTGGAGTCGGCAGCCATATTTGTGTGGCCGTATTAGGGTCGTCTGGATCATCTACCAGTGTGCTTTTAATTAGAAAGTCAACCAAGGCATGAGCCTTGATTGTCGTCCTTGGCTTGTAGTGGAGGTCAAATTCCTCAAGTTCTACAGCCCAATTGATCATCCTTCCTGACACATCATTCCTTGCGAGGATCTTTTTCAGAGGCTTTATTGTCAGAATCTCAATTGTATGGGCCTGGAAGTAAGGCCTCAACTTTCTTGCGACGATAACCAACACTAGAGCATGCTTCTCTATGGCTTGGTATCGAGTTTCTGCATCTAGCAGCATTTTTCTTACATAGTATATTGGTCGTTGTATCTTTTTGACCTCTTTGACCAATACTATACTAAATTCTACTGATGAGATAGCCAAGTAAAGCTGGAGCTCATCTCTTGTCTTGGGCTTGACTAATACTGACGGGGTCGATAGGTATTTCCTCAACTCCCTGAACGCCTACTGGCATTCCGATGTCCATTCAAATTTTTGTTGCCCTTGAGAGTCTAGAAGAAAGGCATGCATCGGTCTGCAGACCTTGACATAAAGCGTCCGAGGGTCACGATCCTTCCTGTCAACTCCTATACCTATTTCGCATTTTTAGGGGCTTCATATTTTGGATGGCTTCTATTTTTGCTGGGTTGACCTCAATCCCTCGCTGGGACACCATGAATTCGAGGAATTTCCCAGATGATACTCCAAAGGCGCATTTCATGGGATTTAACTTCGTGTTATGTCGTCGGAGTACCTTGAAGGCCTCACGGAAGTTGTCAATGTGTGTTTTTGCCTTCAGGCTCTTTACTAGGAAGTCGTTAACATATACCTCCATGTTTCTTCCTATTTGATCTTTGAAGACTTTGTTCACCAGGCGTTGGTAAGTGGCTCCTATATTTTTTAGGCCGAAGGGCATAACCTTGTGATAGTATGTCCCCTGGCTGGTGATGAAGCTTGTACTTTTTTCATCTTCCCTACTCATGGGGATTTGATTATATCCGGAGTCAGCATCCATGAATGAAATTAATTCATGCCCTGAGGTTGCATTTATTAATTGGTCTATTCGAGGTAGAGGATAGCTATCTTTTGAACATGTTTTATTGAGATTTGTGTAATTAATACATATTCTCCATCGATCCCCTGATTTGGCACCATTACAACATTGGACAGTCATTCGGGGTAGTTCACCTCTCTAATAAAACAGCTTGAAGAAGCTTTTCAACCTTCTTATTTATTATGCCCTGCCTATCAGGTGCAAAGCTCATATTTTTCTACCTTATTGGTCGTTGTTGTAGATCAATGACCAGGTGATGTTCCATGAGGCTCCTGTCAATTCTGGGCATATTTACAGCCGACCATGCAAACACATCAGCATTTTCCTTAATGAAGGAAATGAGCTCATCCCGTATTTCTCCCTGCAAAGTAACACCAATTTAAAAGGTGACTTCAGGTTGATCTTTCGAAAGGGGAATTGGGATCAGTCCTTCTGCAGGGGCTCCTCAGTGGGGAGCTTCTTTTTCAGGATCTGGGTCGTCCCTCAGATCCTCCAATATGATGGATTGAACCGAGACCTTCCCTTTCTTCTTGGAGCTTTTGGGGCCATCTTCGTCCTCGGTGGGGTCCGAGGTTCCAGGCATTCTTTTTAACCCAATGTCATAGTACTGTCTTGAAATTTTCTAATTCCCCTAACACTCTCTAGTCCTGTAATCAGTGGGGAACTTGATGACTCGGTAGTAAGTTGATAGGCAGCTTCTAAGACAGTACAGAGAGGGACGTCCAAGGACCACATTGTAATTGGCTTGGAGATCAACCACCAAAAACTCTACATTTATGACCTTTCGAGCTGGCTTGTTTCCAATCATGAAGGGTAGGTGAATCCCTCCCTTCATGCAGACATAATCTCCGGTAAAGCCTATCAAAGTGTGGACTGCAGGTCTTAACATTTCATTGGTGAAATTCATCCTTAGAAAAGTATGATAATAGAGGATGTCAACTGCGCTTCTCGTATTAATCATAATCCAACTAACGTTGAAATCTACTATGAACGTAGTAATTACCAAAGCATCCTCATGGGATGATACGACATTTATCAAGTCGTCATCACTGAAGATCAGGAGATCCCCCATCCTTGACCTTTTTGGAGTAAATTTCACATCATTCAGCTCCCTGGCATAGGCTTTTGCCGATCTAATCAAGTTGTTACCTACTACCGACCCTTCGGTAATCACATATGTCTCCGGTATGACCAGATGTATCTTCTGGACCTGGCAGACAAGGTTTGAAGCGGTAGCATGGTCAGGGAGTCTAATCTCAACCAGTGGAAGGTCTAGCTGGTATCGCTTCTCCCAAAACTCTAGCAATGCTTTGGCCTTAGGTCCTCCTCGACCATGAGCAGACTCGGTAGGCATCTGCTCATCATAGCACTGGATCCATAGGCTCTTGTCGAGGCCTTCATCATTCATGGGTGAAGACTTCGTTTGTCCTCCATCGTGCTTTTCCTCCCTTCCAAGTTTCACTAGGACAACTTTTATCATGTAGGTCGCTCCGATGGTAGGCCTGATAGGGGAGTGAGTATGTCCTGCGCCATCATCTTCTCTGTCATTATCATCCTTCCTTCCTTTGTTCTTTCCATCCTCGGTCTAGCAATCGTCAGGCTCTAGCACATCCGAGGCTGATCTTGGGGGAACTGGCCTTTTGCAATCCACATATTTTTTGAGCTTGCCATTTCAGATTAGCTCATTGTGGAAGGCACATAATAGACGTGGGTTCTTGTTTTGAGACTCAACATTCATTCTTACTGGTTTTCAGAAGGATGTTTGAGACTTCTCCACCGTGAACATTTCCACTGGAGTTTTTCAGAGTGGGTGGTAGTCTTCATAAGGTTGAAAGCTCGGGGTCTTTGCCCCAATCATTTTATCTTTCTTTTGCTTTTTGGAGGGCTCTCCCTTGAAGGTTGAATCTCTCGATTTCTTTCCTCTTTTCTTTTGCGAGGCTGGGAGTGGTGGCCTCTCTGCTGCCTTATCTTTTTTGGTGGCCAAGTTTACCATGATGTACTTTTCACAACGTGTCTATAATTCCACCAGGGTTATAGCGGGCTTCTTGGCTAAAGAAAAGATCAGGTTTTGGTCGCTAATACCACCTTTAAGCGTGGTCTTGTGAATCGAATTTTTGAGGCTTCTGACCTGCAAGGCATCCAGGTTGAACCGATCAAGAAAGTCTCTAAGTGTTTCACCTTCCTCCTGGACACAATTTCTCAGGTTGTACGAGGTCTTCCTCTAGCTTTGAAGGCTTTGAAAATGGCTTATAAATCCAAAAGCAAGCTCTTCGAAGGAATTGATTGTCCTTCTAGGTAGACTGTTGTACCATAGTCTTCCGCCCCCTTTGAGGGTTGCAGGGAACACTTGGTAAACTATCTCTTTCGGATATGCATGGACTGTCATCTATGCCACGTACAAATCCAGGTGATGTTCTGGGTCAGTGGTCCCATCATAGGCCTCAATAGTTGGCATAGTAAAGCCTTGAAGAAGGTGGGTCCTCATGATGTGCTTGGATAGAACACTCTCCACGGAATATATTTATAGAGCAGGATTTGGCCGACCTTCTTCCATTTGCTGTAATCAAGTTCTTAAGTCTCAGAGCTCTTGTTCTACGCTGGTCTCTTTCTAGAGAGGCTAAGGCTCAATAGCTGCTTTCTGTAATCTGGCAGCATCTAGTCTTGCTTGGACATCCTCGGGAGGTTGTTGCTATGGCCCAATCGCTCTGAGGCAGGGATTCTGCTCACATTATGGTGAACACTTGTAGCTGAAGTATTGGAAGATGCTTGGCTCGCCCCTTGCGACCTTCTTGGTATGGCCCCCTGTGGTTCTCCTGAAATGGTGGCTTACCGACCCTTGGGCCTGATGTGGAGGCACCCCTGGGGCATCTCTTTGTGCGACCCTCATGCATCGAGGTGCATTTTGATTAATTGGCTGATCCTATTGCTCGCGGTGTTCAGGAAGGCCTTGGTTCCTTTCTTGACTCTTGGCATCGGGGATGGGTTGAACATTTGCTACTGGTGGCTGATCCAGCAGCCGCTTCGTCAGGAGTTCCAGTTGGCGTGCTACATTGTCGAACTGTTACCTCGTTACATACTAAGGGGAGTTAGGTGGCTATATTTCTACCTCTGGAGCGAAGTTTTTGGCAGCGGGGATCCAGCCTTCATTTGCTCCAAGGACGCCTTCTGGAGGATGTGTGCCTCGTGGAGGATTGGTTCTTGGAGGGAGATTCCTCCCAGCATTGCTGTTGATGGATTGCTGATTGGCATTCACCTTCTTTTGGTACCTGGTTTCTATTGATGAGATTCACCAGACCATATATGTAAGTCTCTACCATTTTCCATAGACGACACCAAACTGTTGTCACCCCAAACTGGTCTGGTCTTTAGCTCAATCGAAAATCCTACACAAGGAAGAAGAGGACACCGTCGTGATGGTTGGGTGGTTACACCCTATGGCCACTCCAATGCCTAAGTTAGTTTGATGGACAAGCAGTATGGGACAGATAAGAAGAATATTCCTTTTTTTTAAGGGGATTCATGTAGCTCACTTGCTCTGAGTTCAAAAGCTTTTTTCCGCCTTATCTTTACCTATGTATACTTTGTCCATTTATAGGCTGGGAGTGACCTGGATATGAAAGCTGGACATGCCTTTTGTTGTGGTAGAATGTCCTCCCCTGGAGCGTGACTTATGCCCTTTTGATTTGGGATCAGATGAACCTATGCTGGGGTATCGAACGGTGGGATCTCCACTTCAAGATTCTGTTGACTGATCCATGGTTAATGTATAGGGGATCTTGCTGTCTGTACTGTGGATTTTTAGGGTGGTGGGCCCCTTGCCAAATATTGGCATCCAACTATCACAAAGCGTGAAAATTTATTACAAAACTTGTCTTGGGTGAGACGTCAAGGCCCTCACGATGGTGAGGTGTGGAGACCCTTATTGTCACACCCCAATTCCATACTATTCAGAATGGTGTGATGAACCGCTAATTAACCAACGGTTCAACTAGGATCTCGAATAGGCTATGTCTGTTTGCTTAAATCATACACATCCACGACAATAATCAGAATAAATACACAATAGCGGAAGTCTTTATACTAATGAGCTGAGAGTCTAACAATTATAAAATAATAAATTATCCAATTATTCTCCATTGACTAAGACATAAAATAAAATATTTAATCAATTACATCGTCTATATAAATTGAATAAAGTTCTAATCGAAAACACAAGAGCTGCACTCGCATGACGAATCATGCGACTCCACCATAACTTCAGCGTCCATCGCCGCCGCATGTCCATACATAGGAGCATTCATATAGTCTTCAACCGTGGTACCTGCATCATCAACTAAAAGCATTCAGCATCAAAATGGTGAGCACACATCACGGCTCAGTGAGCAAACAAAACAATGCAACAAACATATGCATGCATTCAATTCATATCTTTAGTCTGGTTCATAAGTTTGTAATGTGCTATAGAAAGGTTCGGTGGCCTCCTTACCTCTATACACAGGGTGTGTAAGCCCACCCAACGGATCAAACACCATTGTCGTCCACATCCACCCCACCATGGAATAGAGATAGAGCTAAAGTGCTTAGGACTGCATCGCATCACACTTCCCCTGATGCTCTACCCATACCAACACGTAAGCCCCTGTTGGTGAGGGCTTGCAAACTGGGATCGCAACTAATCAATCCTAATGTCAAACAGTATATCCAAGGCCTCACCCCAACATCCCTCAATACGTCCATAGAGATAGAGCTAGAGTCTGGTGACCAGGATGAACCACAATGTCACGTCCCCCCTGATGCCCTACGACGTAATAATTCTGCTAAGGTAATGGCGATACAACGATGTTAGTGGACGAGACTTGAGTAGAGATAGAGCTAGAGTCTGGTGACTAGGCTGAACCACAATGTCACGTCCTCACCCTAATGCCCCACTCACATCAAGTACACTAACCACACACATACAATCACATGCCTATTCCTAGCATCATCATCAACATCATATTATAAATAAACAGAATTAAATATGCATGAACAGTAATAACAGAAATAGTAGATGACATGTGATATGCACATTACAATCATACAATCATAGAATCATACATGGTATTGGACTCAATAAACAAAAACAGTTTATTATTAGCCAATTAGTTTAGGTCTTGTTCTCTCACCTTTGATTGAGTGTAGATCCTCGTTCAAGCATTATGAATCACCTTTAAATCACTAGAAAGGCCTAACAAGTCGATAGATTTTAATTAGAATTAATTCCAATAAATTTAGACTAGCTAAAATCGTATGGTCACAGGTAGGGCAGCACCTAGGGTCGGTTACCAATCGACCCTAGGGTGTAGGGTCGGATGTGGGGTTGGTTACCAATCGACCCTACGTGCGACCACACCCTCCCTAGGACTTCCTGAGGGCGTGTGGTCGATCCTGTGGTCTTGTAGGTCCATTCTAAGATTGTTCTATGACTCATAACTATGATTTTTACACACTTTTCATTGCCTATGACGATTACTTCCATGGATTCCTTTGGAACTTGTCCATGGATGGATGATTTGGGTTTCTCTTAATCCTAACTTCTTCTTAATCTATTCTAGGCTCTTACTTTATGAAGGGACTTAGATTCATACCTGAAGTTGGCTGAGATTCAGAGGTTTCTTTTAACTTCCTCCTCTTCCTTAGCCTTTTCTTTAATTTTCCTTTTCTTCTTCTTTTCCTTCTCTTTATCTTTTCTCACTTTCAATTAGGGTTCTAAAAGGAGTGAAAGAGGCTAAGGGACGTCCTATTTATGGAGGAAAACCCTCCAAAATAAGTCCCATTGAGTTTAGGAAAGAACCCCTTGGAATTAGGAAAGTTTCCTAATTTACGGTTTCTGTCTGAAATCGTAGGGTCGGACGTAGGGTTGCAGGATCCGTCGACCCTACGTTTATCTAGTCATGCGATCCTATGACTAGAAAATCATAGGTTGGACTTCTATTGAGGTGGGGTCGACCCTACCTGTTTAGGCATGCGACCCTACCCTCACATTTACTATTTTGGGTCAGACTCATACCTGGTCTTGTGATTTTCTTCACGCACTTGGTCCACTTGGCTCGACCATGATAGGTAGACCTGGTACAAGGTGGTAAGACCGGTTATTTTGATACGGGTCTTACACTTATGCTGGTGATGCGTCGAGGCCCTTATGTGGTGTCGAGGCCCTTATGCTGACAAGGCATCGAGGCCCTCACGATGGCGATGTGTCAAGGCATTCACGATGGCAAGACGTCCAAACCCTTCTTCCAATTGTTGGTCATGACTATGAGGGTTTTCTCACGAGCGCTTGGGCCTTAGTCTGTACGTGTTGAAACTTGATTGGGGGAGACACGTTCTCCCGTATCAATACCCAAATTTATTTAATGGTCTACTAATTTTTTCACATACAATTTCATGTGTCCAATTAAAGGGTGTTCTATAAAACTAATGGCTTAGATTAGCCAGATATACATTCATAGAAAAAAATCAGCTACCCCCCATAATGGTTTTGAAACATCACCTACCACCCACACCTTTCAAAAAACATCAACTACCACCCAAACGTTTACCACCGTTAATCAAATAGATCCATTCCGTTAAGAGACTTCTGTTAGATGATGATGTCAGCTCAAATCGATTTATTGATGGATAACACAGCCCTTAGTGTAAGAATAAAAGACCATTTTACCCTGCACCTTATTACCCTAACCCTAAATCTAAAAAACACTGACTGGGAAGAAAGAGGAATAGGGGAGAGTCGCTGACAGCCATTCTCCTGTTGTAGCTGCGTTTACGGTGATTCTAATTTCGTTGTTAAAATCAGACAGAAAGAAAGGTTTTTCTGGTTTCAACGTCAACATTTATCTACATTAAATTCGATTTATCTATCCCATTTACAAGAATTAAAAAAAAAAAATCTGTTCTTCCTTTCTTCTCAGATGAATGTAGTGTTGAGATTTATTCTTGGTTTCTTCGAAAGAGGAATTGGAACAATCAAATTGCAAAGAGGGCATTCACCAGTTTCTTCCATTTCTAAATCAAGTTTTGCTAAGTGTGAGAATAATTTTTCGTTTCTGAATCGGTTCTACAGGTTTGGTGGCCATGAGCAGCAGGGAGATGATGAGTTTCTGGGTTCGAGTACAATGGTGGCTTGGGGTTGCGATGGTTTAAACGGGGTGAGAGATGGTTGTAGGGGAGATTAAATTATTTGTTGAGGAGAGCAACTGGGTATTGGTTGCGGTGTAGTGTGATAGGATTTCTGGGGGTTGTGATGAGGATGGCGATGGTGGTTTTAGCAGGTTGCTTCGGCGGCGTTCGATGATGCAGATAAGTTGGAGCTGGTCGATGATGGGAAAGAAGTTGTTACAGCAGAGAATGGAAGCAGGTGGAGTGAAACCATAAAAATAACAACAATGAAAATGAACAAACACAGCAGGGAGAGGAGGTTGCTCGAAGTTTTGCTGAGGGCGATCCACCAGTTTCTTTCATTTCTAAATCGAGTTTGCTGAGGGTGAGAAACGAAAACAGGAGAGAAGGAGATCTACAATCCTTGATTGACCTAGCCTCCTGTCAGTGGATTCAGACCATTAAGGAAACCGGGTTAAAAGTAAAAAAATCCTTGAGAAGGTGTTCTTTGTCTGAGAATATCCAGACCAAATCCTTGGTTCTCTGTCCTTACCCTCCACTACCTTTGGTGAATGATTCTGCTTTCCAAAATTTAATATTTCCTCATTCATGAAAACGATTGTGGTACTTTATTTTATGTGATGGTTTCGATTAAATAAAGCAAGAGACAACATAGATTGTATTGTAAGATTCTTCTCTTGCTTAAAGCGGAAATGATAGACTCTGAGGTTGGGGAGAAGAGCAGAATCACGAATTCACCCTCATCGCCTCGGTTTGAGCCGACTGTAGTTGGAGCTTGATCATCGCTTATCGATTCTTTTAGGGGTTGTGGCTTTCCAAGGATCCGAATTCCGAAGGAGGACCTAAAGAGGAGGATTTTACTAGTTTTTAAAAAAATTTAATTAATAACTAAAGGGTAAAAAATGTCTAAAGTTGATTTCTGTCACCTCCGTCAGTTACTTGGGTGTAGTTGATGTTTTTTGAAAAGTGTGGGTGGTAGGTGAGGTTTCAAAACTATTATGGGGGGTAGCTGATTTTTATTCTACATTCATATTATTAAAACATATCTATGATCCTACATAATACCATGCATGCATGTGTGTATGTTTGTTATGTTATTGGGTGAAAGAGCCTCACGTAAACTTACATAATAGAAATTGATATGAATAATATCATAGTAAGTATTTGAAACACGATTCTTTGCGGCGATTGTAGAATTATATAATTCAGATGTCATATTCGAATTAAAATAGCGCCTGTGATTGCTTCATCAGGTACGGATATTTCAAATTAGATTTTAGATTCGGGTTTCTCATTTCATATGTGTTCTATTAAAGAATAGTTTGCTAAATATCATCCATGTGATAAAGGTACAGTCAGAATGACATATGACGCTGAAAGCTAGGTTGTCGAAATTGAGATTGTATGGATTCATATGTTTGATGGAATACTATAACTGGAGTTAGACATGTGCCAGATATAAGGAAGAATCTGATTTCATTAGCAACACTGGATTCGAGAGGCTGCAGGTGTTCATATGAAGGTAAAGTTCTTAAAGTGTCTAGAGGGGTCGTGGTTGTGATGTAGGGATAGATCGTTGAAAATCTATACAAACTTATAGGGAGTGTTGAAACAGATGATACTTCTATTGGAACTCAAGTAAAGGGTACAAATGGAAGACAGATATTGCAGGAAGTTAAAGTTGTAAACAAGTGTAGATTTAAGAAGAAGTGAGTTTCTTTCGCTTCGGATTTTATGAGTAGAAGTAATCTCTCTGGTGGTGCTACAGCAGTAGGAGAAGTGGAGTTACATCACATCATATGACAGTGAGCTATACGGGGCACCCAGATGGGGTATGGGCTATATACCAGTTTGCGTGTAGCGGTTTGGTAGAGACAATAGATAAGTTTGTAGAATCGACATCAATGGGTTCTTCTTTAGAGTGGCTTGCATAATCCAAGTAGGTGGATATTTGTTGAGTTGTTTTTTGTATTCTATGGGATCCACACAGTTATTGGAGTTGTATTTATATTTGGATTTGGGTCTATTACATGTGCAAAGGATTAACCTGTCACACCCCAAATTTACGATATGTAAAATTTCGAAGCTGATTGAACCAATACACATTTTATGTTCATTCCAACCCAGAATCACTTAAGCGGCGGTGTGCACCCACACCAACCCTACCATGACCAATGTCACAAATAATATTTCAGAGTAAATAAAATAACGAAAATAACTAAGTCAACTGAGCTTCTATTGATACTTAAAATAAATTAAATAACATTATATAAAAAATTATTCTTGTTCCAATTAAATTCAACCATAAAATCATTCATAAATTGACCCTATAATACTGGGCCATCAAAAGTACTGTAAATGTAATTAAATTGAAAGTAAATAAAAACATAATCTCTTTAAGCTTTCTCCTACTTGAACACATGTGTCACACTCGTAGTCAGCATCGTGCTGATCTTCCTTCAGAGGTTGAACATCCAAATGCACCACAGAAGAGAGGACTGGGGTATTCACGTAATCAGTGATCGTAGTACCTGCAACATCATTTAAAAAGAAGGCGTACACAAGGGTGAGCTCTCTAACTTGAGCTTGTGAGAAAAAAGATAAACAAGCAAGTAAATGCATGATATGTTGTTACACACATAAGGGTCTAATATAATGAATGCTAGTGCTAAGGTAAGGCCTAATCACGCCCCCCGAAGTTGACTAAAACCTCCATGCACATGAGGAAATGGATACTAGCCAGCCTGCACTAACAGCCCTGGTGAAGCCACGCGCCTCCTATATAGACAGTGATAGAGCAAAGGTTTGGCCAATGATGCTCCAACGAACATTGCCACCACCTCCCCCTCATCCCCCTTCCATACCAACACCTGACCCCTTGTTGGCCAGGATCACATACATGGGTAATTCCACTAACCAATCCTACATGTCATCATATGTACCCCCTTCACACTCCCAGTAGGAATCCCAGCCCATCAGTCATCCCCCCTAGACGCTGTCATTACACTAGGGTATGAGAACAATACATGGCAAGGTTAACTTAGTGAGTCAGATCATGTGGTCCTTAACCATTTCACCACTTCCCACAAGGTACAAACATCACACATTTATAGCAGTCATACTTAGATGCAAATGCATGCAAAAGCAGTTATTGGATGACATTACATCACAGTTAATCAATGCAACATAGACATATGCCAGAGATACTCCAAAATTAAGTCAGGGTTTCGTTTCCTCACTTGAAATATGATTAATGCTACAATTCTCAGTAAGTGAGTTGCTCTTGGTTACGCACGTGTCACCTAATATATAAGTTATATCATTAGTTACAATGTGCACTAAAATTATCCTGGCACAGGGCTTCCTGGGACCAACCGGTTGTAACATCTGGTTACAACAATGTCGAGACTGGTGTCACAACCGGTTACTCTCAGGAACCTTTCTGTTTCCAACCGGTCACAAATCCGGTTACTGCAGTCGTGCGACGGCTGCTGCAGCCGGTTGCATTATCGAGACTTCCCGAATATGTCCAATCGCAAGTCCGGTGGCCATATCTTGAGACTGGTGGTCACGATCAGACCTTCCTTGAGAGGTTGGTCTGAGTAATTTGCCAACCCGGATGCATGGGTTTTACCTCCGGGAGTTCCCTCCAGACCCAACTGCGGACTTCTGCTATGGAAGTCTATCGAGGAATCGTTGGGTCTACCGACAAGGATTTTCAATCCTATTCTAAGGCTTTGTGAGGTTAATTAAGGATATACCTCCTAGTCTAGGGTTTGTTATCTTAGTTCTTACAATGTATGGACTTGAGGGATAGTCCCGAGTCGAATTCAAGGTGATCTTCCCTATGCTCAGCCATTAATGGAGAGCAACTCCATTAAGGTTAGAAAGCAAGGTTTCCTTTATGGAATTCAAACGATACTTTTAAACCTAAAGTACGATGGTATGGAGTTTTACCGGCGGTGCTTTCGAAACAGTATGTGATGGTGTCGAATGGCGCCGGTAGTTCTTCAAGGGTGCTCTTCCTTCTCAGCCTTCTTCTTCCTTCTTCAAACCTCCTCTCTCTGAGAATGCGTCAGAAGTTCCTTGAAATGGATACGCATTGCAGAATAGATGGTTTTGAGGAAATTTAGATTGATTGGAGTCAACCTCTTGAGGTGAAATTTCTTGGAGAGTTAGAGACTGAGAGGAATTTCCAAGTGGCAAGTTGAGAAGTCTGAAGAGGTTTCTATTCCCTTAACCAACTCCAAAGTGGTTAGAAGTGAGGTGGGACCCATTGGTTTGTCCCTGGGTCCAGGGAATATTCACACTTAAACTCTATAACTGAGTTTTAAATTTTCCATTCGCGGGTAGGTTTTTTGGCCTATATGGGAGCAAGATCCGGCTGGAACAGATCTAAATTGCTTCGACTGGTGCAGCGATCGGTGCCCCATTTAATAGCGCTAAAACACATAATTTTAGCATGTTCATTAAAATAGTTTGTACCTGATTCGGGCTAGTCTTCAAGTCATCATTGGACCAGGTTCGTCAGCGGTGGAAAACCCTGGCATGTTAAAAAATCCGAGTTAAGTCGGATTTTTTGGGTGTGGGTTTACATAACCTGTAATTCTGTGGGGTTAGAGTTTTTAGGGACCTTATATATTATCTCTATGGGAAAAATTCTAGGTAAGAGAGAGTAAAGGGAAACATTTTGTGAAGTGGAGAGAAGTGTAGAGTTTTCTTGGTGAATAAAGAAATTCTTTGATTTTTTGGGGTAGAGGTAGGCATTCCAAATTGGGTGCTGAACCACAGTAAAATCCTCATGTTGTGTGTTAGTTCGATCTTCGCTTTCTCTCTCGTTTGCATCTTCATCCCCAACAACAGATTCCCTTGGATCCTTTATGTCGAAGATGTGGTACCCAAACTGAATCCATAGAACATATTCTTCTCTTAAGTCCTTTTGCAAAAACTATTTGGTTCGGATCCTCCCTTTCTCATTTGGTCTTGTCAAACTTGGACTATAAATTTTACCAATGGCTTCAAAGCTGGAACGTAATTTTTAAGGACTCTAAGGAATTGGCTTGTAGTACCTTGGGGTTGGCATCTTTTATTTGTCGGTTTATTTGTAAAGTGAGAAATGATATGTGCTTTAATTCTAAGTACTAGTCTCCCATTGATGTTATCCAGAAAGCAGAAGTTGCTTTTAAGGAGTGCTCGTTTGCTTTTCCCAATCATCTCAAGTCTTTGGAGCATCCCAGTTCAAATCTTCATATAGCTACTAAATGGATGCCTCCTCCTCTTGGTTTTGTCACAATCAACATAGATGCAGCCTCTATTCAGAATGTCTCCTCAAGTGGTGTTGGTTTTATTTTTAGAGATCATCATGCTAATCCTATAATTGCTATTACGGGATCGTCTTCTTTTTTAGTTTTGCTAAAATCGAGGGGGGGGGGGCAGTGGCCATTAGAGCTGCTCTCAAGGTTTCTGTTGAGGAAGGTTTCGCAGAGGTGCTGATCGAATCGGACTGTAAGGAAGTTTTTAATATCATTGCGAATTCATCTCTTCTTTGCAACTTTGATATTCAGCCTATTATCTCTGATATAACTTATTTGGCATCATTGTGTGAAAATTATTCTTTTTCTTTTTACCTATATATATATATATATATATATATATATATATATATAAAAGGATACTAAAAAGTAGATAAAATAATTAAGACACCCAATAAATAACTTCATTGTAATTTAGTTCTTCCACTTTTCTTAATCACATAGGTTTTGTTTGGTTGTAAGGGTAATTAAAGGGAAGAGATGTGAAATTTTTTAACTTTAAATGAAAATTTTTATAGCTGTAACACAATACCATTGTATAATGGAAAAATTTGTTAGAATATTATGAGTTTAGGGTTTCAATGAAACTCATTCAAACCCATTCCAATCCCATACAGTTGCCCTAGAACGCAATAGAGAAATCATAAACTATGAATCATAAAGACATACCTGTCTGTAAAGAGATTAATTCCATACACTCCACGACACTCCAAGCTTTGATCGAAATCCCTCGGCTACAGTCTTCCACAGCCTCCAGAGGATATCCTGACGTCTCTTGCTAATGGGTGCAGAGAACTGATTAACCGTGGCTGTGGGGACTCTAACCATGTATTTATAGAATACAGATGTAACCCTAAAACCCTTCCCACAATAGAATTAGGGTTACCAAACCTATCTCATATCGTGTGACGAACCAAACCAAACCGGTTATACCGTGTCAATCAGACTCCCACTGAATTAACTAGTTTAGGTAATTAATTAAGCTCACATAAATCTAACAATCTCCCACTTGGGCTATATTAATTACAAAACTATCGTTAACCAGTGTGGCCACGGAATCCAACACACTAAATCGTCACTAACTTTGAAACATCCATCAAGCTTTCCAATGCGAGCAACAGCGAATAATACACCTTAACGTATGGTGTATAAACTTCTGTCAGCCACAACAAAGGTTTACTCAATACATGAATCGCCTGAGATAATGCATGAAAGTAAACTCCCATGCGAGTCCAAACTTGATCAAAAAACCTTAATCAAAGTGCCCCAAAACCTTTATGGGCAACTTAACATGGTATTTAAATATTTTGGAATTACAATACCATACTTTGGTTAGACACCACCTTAAATCTTTGGCTAAATACTGCCTTGAAACTTTGGCTAAATACTGCCTTGAAACTTTGGCTAAATACTGCCTCATATCTGTGACATGTCAAACACATAACTATATATATAAAATAGCAATAACGCAAATGCTAATGTAAACAAAATCATAGTTACAGAAAACTGTACCATCAAACCATGAGCAATACAATCAAGCACAGTAAGCATTGTGAAAACACAAGTATAAACATAAAGAGTCTCCCACTGATTAAGCATATCAAGAGACTCCCACTAATTCTCAGATCTTTGGCCACTTAAGCCTCTGAAAAAATTATTTGTTTTCATTCATTCTTATATTGGACATACCGTCCCTTAAAGACTTCCACTGACAAAACCTTCGTCTGAGAATCTACAACGATATAAAATCTTTTGACATCTTTCTTACTTGAAGAGATTTGATCTCCATTATACTTTGAAATACTAGATTTCATATTATTCTTTGAGAAGAACACAGCTGAACCACTATCAGAATATATTTCAATAGATTTAGAAGTGGAGTCTATAATCTCCAAATTAGAGAATAAATTTCCACACAAGATATCTTGCTTGTTATATTTATATAGAGTTACAAAACCCTATCACCATGACAATGAACCTTGATGTTGATTTCTTGTCATCAATACAATCATTATAAATTACATCAAAATAGCCTAGAGTGTCACTACTTCTATAAATGAAAATATAATCTTTGGTCCTATATATATACCGCATGACCTTCCTTTTTCCCATTGTTCAGTAAGCTATACCAGCATCCAACTGAAAACATCCTATGACACTCAATGAAAATGCTATATGAAAAGATTACAACCTTAAACATATATCAAGCTCTCTACTGCATTGTAGATGCTAATACTCAGTATCATTCTTTGTTTATAATTCTGTCAATTTATTTCCTTTACTGATCTTAGCATCCGCAACTTACTAGTTATACATGCATACTGAACCATTCAAAAACATGAACAGTATTTATACTTTGAGATAAATCCAAAATTTTATTTATCCTGTCACGAGCAAACTCAATTCTAGGTACAAAGGTACTTGCTCATACAGTTTTACATGTCGAAGTTATCAATCAGACAGAAAAATATTGATTTCAACTAGTAAACCATGTCACTACAAGCCAATGAAAACCATTAACACACATGACAAAGTAGTGAATCCACTCCCACTGACCTATAGATATATACAATGGTCAATGACAATCTCAACAAAGTTGAAAGAAGATACAACCTTGTCAAACTTCAAATACCATTATCCGGATACTCGTTTAATCCACAGATTGACTTTATAAGTCTACAAAACATATCTTCTTTATCCTTACCATAAAACCTTGTGATTAAAATATGTAAACATTTTCTTCAAGATTTTCTTTGATCAAAATGATCTTTACATCTATCTGATGCAACTCCAAAATAAATCTCAAAATTTGAAGTTCTCTTTCTCTTCCCTTTGTGTGATTCCACTTTACTATAAATCTTACTTTGTAGCAATCAATTCTCCCACTGAAATTACACAATTTATTGTATATCCATTTTTAGCCTATGAGTACACCGCTCATTGACAAAAGCATAAAATTCTAGTCTCGTTATTGTTCATAGACAACAACACATCCTTTATGATCATTATACATTCACGAGCAATTTCATTACTAATAACTTGCTCAAAATCATTAGGATCTTTATTTCTGTCCATCACCAAAAACATCTATTTTGAAGTACAACATGTGATTGGATGAAATCACAGATCTACATGGTCAGTATATCTCTTCATTGCCTCGTCTGGCTCTGCTACTATGGCTGAAGCATCGATCTTAATGAATATTTCTATAATCATTTCATTATACTCTGGTAACATTTCTGTTATATCAACTGGTTACTTCACATCCATTTCCATGTGGTCTCATCACACTTCAAGTTTCTTGGGTCTATTTTGACATCTGATAATATAACAACTCAATGTCCTAAAATAATCACTCTCCTACGAGTGTTATGAAATCATGTCAGTTTTACAGTCTCATAACAAGAAGATAACTTAAACTGAAACTGAAAACTATGCATTATATTAATAATATAGGCTGCAATATCAATTCCTTCCTTACAGGATCAAATACATTCTTAGGCTTTTTGTAAACACTTGTTTAAATTTATCAGGGAATAAACCAGTATCACATGGTCTCCCAAAACTCTCTCATTCAGATCCAATAGTTTTAGTTCTTTTAATAAAAGTTTTTCCACCTTAATTTTCATTGTTTGGAAAAACAACCATAGACTAAACTGTGACAAGAAGTCCTAGATGAAATTTCAATGTCCACCAAGTCCAATAAATCCTTGTTGTGAATAACCTTCACTTACTTTAATCTTGTCATCTTCTCTTTTAATTAATTCTCACATATATACATGTAATAAATCTTGGAAGGAGAATTTCAGAATATTATTCTTTCTAATCTTTCTTTGGACAACAGTCATAAACCCTTATGATCAGGGTGGAAGATTACAATATACAGTTTAATTTCTAAAGATAGAATAAATTAAAGATTAATGCTTAAGTATCCAATATACTGCATCTTCTTGCTCAGGAGTTTCATAATCCTTATTCCTTTTTCACTTAAGCTGTCCAGCTATATAAATATTTCTTTACATGTCCCTTCTGAGTCACTCTACAAGAATTTTATTCTACTTAGATCCATTTTATCTTATAGTTTCTTAATGTCTAATTCTTTGTCATAAGGTTTCTGACTATTCCATGAAAAAAATATTTTCTTTCTATGGGTTTTCCTACCCCTTTTACAACTTGCATTTGTCTGGGTATATATTATGCACTATGACATTGTCATTCATTTTTTTTTCTTTTCTTTGAACTTTTATCCTTAGTTCTCTTACTTTAGGGTTCACTATATTTTTTTTGAGTACTATAGGTCACCAGGATCTGATTATATAATTCTTGTGAGGAAGTGAAAAGTCTAAAATGTCACTTACATAGGTTTTAATGAACCTACAAATATTCACTTATCCTTGAGCTTATCATTAATACTTAACAGCTCTACCTTGTATTTCCTCACATTTCGAATACCATCTCTTATCATAAAAAAAACTGATACTGATGGACTTGAGTAATAAAACATCTCTCTGTCCCTTCTTGAAAAATCAAATCTTTCTTTGGATTTCTCAGAAAATATCTTTTTCCAATGTTTCTCATCTGAACATTGCTTTACTTGATCTTATGGACTAAACACCCTAAGGATCATAATACAATTTTTCTGTTGAGTACATCTAGGTTAAACAATCCTAGACTAGTTTGCAGTTTCCATGCCAATTCATAAAACTGGCAGCCAAAGACAGACTTCTTAAGGTATTTAATCATTACATGTCCACAATAATGTAAATAACTGTAAATCTACGATTAATATCAAATAAAATTAGCTAGCAAGAATATATATACATAACATGTGCAAGCTAATTAATATCTTTGAAAAGTCAACCGAACTACACACACATCCTTTGGGACAATATGTGCACTGGTCCTCTCAATATCTGTGCAATAACTGCGAAGAGATAATGACTTTCGAAAATCTCACCACCTTTGGGTGGATGAAGACCCCTAAAGTCACAATCCTTCAACCATGTGCATGAGTTATTTATTTTCTTTGACAACGCCACCTTTGGGTGGACAGTGTCATTCTTTGCTGCATCCATAAAAGTGAGAGTTTATGTTAGTGTCACTATTGTGTGAACACTATATTTCCTTATAGTAGTTTGTAAATGCATAAATTCTAGATTTGAGCATATTATGATAGAATTAAGGTTGCCACTTTGGTGGTCACACCATAATCCTTACACAATAGCTATAAATCATAATTTGAATAAACTTGGACAATGTCACCTTTGGGTGAACCTTATCAAAACTGAAGCATTTACAAATACATATTTTAGAATTTGAACACATCATAATAAAACAAGGTTGCCACTTTGGTGGTCACACCAAGTTCCACCATGATATGAACAAATCCTAAACTGCAGCTTATGTGGGATATTTATTAACCATGAATGCTTTAAAATATAATTTTACAAGTCTAAACATTCATATGAACATGCATATTAGCTCAATCAATCAATTTTTGTACAATAACTTTAAAAAAAATCAGCAAAAACATTGCAAATCGAGTTCCCATAGGGCATTTTTCTATAATAATATATTTTTCAATGCATCAAAATGTATCAAAATATATACCAGATTGAATATCATTAAAAATAGAGTCCAACGAAATAAACCGGAGGTCAATCCGACATTTCTAGCTCCCAGAATCACTGTTTAATGTCCTTTTGTATAAAAAACAGAAACCAAACAGGCCTTTATAAGAAACCATGTCTGGGTCGGTTCGAGTTGGTTCGATCCGGTCTGACCAAATCGGTTTGGTTCTCTCAAAATCGAACCGAATATTCCCTTTTTATACTCCATTTTTTTTAATTATTACTTTGGTCCAGGTCGAACCACATGGCCTGGGGCAGACCGAACCACGGTCTGGACCAAAGGTCAACCGTCGGTTTATCCTGTCCAACCAAATGGGTAAATGGGTCAAAATCTGGGTTTTTGGGTCAAGGTATCGGGCCAAAACTCGGGTTACGGGTCGACCCATCGGTCCAGGAGACCGGGTGTCCGGGTTGTAAAATGGGTATCCGGGTCAATCTGGTCGGCTTTGGGTTGACCCATCCAGGTTCGGGTCGGGCCTGCCCGGGGCTGGACCTGCTCGGCAGGGTCGGTCTGGGCTGGGTGGACTCGGCCCGAGTCACCAGCTAACCCGTTAGGGTTAGCGATTCGGCGCCGTTTTTTTTTTTTTTTTTTTGTCGTCTCGGTCTGAGTCATGGTTCAACCCGTTAGGGTTGCTGAGTTGACCCGACGATGACCGGGTCAACGCCGCCAGAATTTTTTTTTTCTTCCCACCCGCGAGTGGATCTCACTCGCGGATTCCGCTGGCAATTGCCGGCGCGTCCGGCGACCGATGCCGGTGATTTTTATATCGCCGGCTCCGTCTCTTCGAGGCCTTTCCAACGGTATGTAGTTTGATTTATTTTGTAGGTCGAAAAAATTTTCGTCTATGGAAAAACTCCGACAGATCTGATCGAGATTCGATCCAAAACTTGAGAAAAATTTCTCTTTTAATTTGACCATTCATTATCAGTCTTTATAATCGATCTCCATCGATTCTCGGTCTGTATGGTTGGCTCTGATACCAACTGTTAGAATATTATGAGTTTAGGGTTTCAATGAAACTCATTCAAACCCATTCCAATCCCATACAGTTGCCCTAGAACACAATAGAGAAATCATAAA
>CM053274.1:68914568-68997508 GCA_028583415.1 Protea cynaroides
GTCAAGGTATCGGGCCAAAACCGGGTTACGGGTCGACCCATCGGTCCGTGAGACCGGGTGTCCGGGTTGTAAAATGGGTATCCGGTCAATCGGTCGGCTTTGAGTTGACCCACCCAGGTTCGGGTCGGGCCTGCCTGGGCTGGACCTGCTCGCGCGGTCGGTCCGGGCTGGGTGGACTCGCCCGAGTCACCAACTAACCCGTTAGGGTTAGCGATTCGGCGCCGTTTTTTTTGTCGTCTCGTTCGAAGTCATGGTTCAACCCGTTAGGTTTCTCGGAGTTGACCCGACGATGACCGGGTCAACGCCGCCAGAATTTTTTTTTTTCTTCCCACCCACGAGTGGATCTCACTCGCGGATTCCGCCAGCAATTGCCGGCGCGTTCGGCGGCCGATGCCGGTGAATTTAAATCGCCGGCTCCGTCTCTTCGAGGCCTTTCCAACGGTATGTAGCTTAATTTATTTTGTCGGTCGAAAAAATTTTCGTCTATGAAAAAACTCCGACAGATCTGATCGAGATTCGATCCAAAACTTGAGAAAAATTTCTCTTTTAATTTGACCATTCATTATCAGTCTTTATAATCGATCTCCATCGATTCTAGGTCTGTATGGTTGGCTCTGATACCAACTGTTAGAATATTATGAGTTTAGGGTTTCAATGAAACTCATTCAAACCCATTCCAATCCCATACAGTTGCCCTAGAACACAATAGAGAAATCATAAACTATGAATCATAAAGACATACCTGTATGTAAAGAGATTAATTCCATACGCTCCATGACACTCCAAGCTTTGATCGAAATCCCTCGCATACAGTCTTCCACAGCCTCCAGAGGATATCCTGACGTCTCTTGCTAATGGGTGCAGAGAACTGATTAACCGTGGCTGTGGGAACTCTAACCCTGTATTTATAGAATACAGATGTAACCCTAAAACCCTTCCCATAATAGAATTAGGGTTACCAAACCTATCTCATACCGTGTGACGAACCAAACCAAACCGGTTATACCGTGTCAATCAGACTCCCACTGAATTAACTAGTTTAGGTAATTAATAAGCCCACATAAATCTAACAAAATTTTCCCCACCCCTTGGGTTATACTTTTAAATCAACTACCCCTCATCCTGGCCTATAATGTCAACCATCTCCCTACTTTTGAAAATAAGTATCAATAAACCCTGTCAGCCCATTAAGTGATGAGACGAATCGTGACTGTTGTTTTCAATGGCAATATTACCTGTGAGATTGTAAAATATCATTTTTATCCTTTTGAATTTTTTTTTTTGGTAGATTGAGAGAGAGGTTATGAGTCAAATAAAACAAATTCTTTTTTCTTGTGGATTCTTACGACCACAAATTTTACTTTCATCCCCGTCCCCTCCACCATTGTCGATCCCCACCTCCCTGCTTCTCTTCCGGCTGTGAGTGCCCGCAACCGCCATTGCCGCCAAGTTCTGATTCTGGCAGAAAAGTAAATGGAGGAGAGAGAGAGAGAGAGAGAGAAGGCCTCACTGTAAATGGGGATGGGGAGTCACTGGTTACCCACATCACGAAGAATCTCCAGAGCACCAGTAATGGTGACGCTTTATTGCTTTGATCAGAAGTTTCAGCTTCAGTCAAGGCAGAACCAAACTTTTCTGATAGATAATGGATCGGAACCGTAGGAAAACCTGTTGTAAAATAGCAGGGCTGTTCTGTTCTACTCCATGGAAGGGATCAAGAGCAAGATATTATTCACTAATTGTGGAAGATTAAAATCTACATTCCCCATATCAACCACTAATGGAGTAATCAATGAACTGGAAGGGTTGGTACTGTTGGCGCCATCAACTTTGCTATGTGAAGCCATACCGATGCCAATGGATTTCCTGCTGACTTTCTCCTTGATTCTTCATCTTTTATAGTTTTTAGACCTTTTTGTTTATGATCCAGACTTTCCTCTGAACCTGGTTCTTTCTTCTTTTTCTTCTACTTTTTCTCTCCCTGTATGATAGATTTCTCAAAGTTCAGCTCCTCTCTTGGACGGTTGCGGGCATTTTTTTGCCTTCATCCCCGTGTCACTGCCCATATTTATGACCTTATTTGTAGGACGTTTTACATCAGTGGCTAACCCGTGTCCCCATGTCGCTTGCAGCACGTTTTCCCTCCTCCCTCTCCCTTCTGACTCCGCATCCCCATTTATGTATGGTTCTCTCTGTGCATCTCTCTCCTCCATTTACTTTTCTTCTCGAATCAGAATTTGGCGGCGATGGCGGTGGCAAGCAATCACAACCGGAAGAGAAGGGGGTGGTGGAGAAAGCAGTGGAGGGGACGAAGATGAAAATAAAACTTTTGTTGTGGATTCGATTTTCATAGGAAAAAAAAGTTATTTTGTTTTATTTGACTCATAATTTATTTCTGAATCTATCAAAAAAAAAATTTAAAGAGATAAAAATGATATTTTACAATCTAAGGGGTAATATTATCATTGAAAACAGTAATTATGATTCGTCTCATCACTTAATGGACTAGCAAGTTATATTGATACTTATTTGAAAAAAGAGGTAGTTGACATTATGGGTCAAAATGGGGGGTGAGTTCCCCTGTATACGGCTCAAGTGGCAAAGGCTTGAGAAAATAGAATTAGCCAGTGCCTTGTGTTGCACTAATCGCGTGGGAATCGAACTCCCTGAGGGCAAGCAAGTTCTTCTGCCTTCTACCCCATTCGATTATCTTCCGACAGCCATTCACTTTGTCTATCACCATTCACCAATCCGCGTATTATTCATAAGAATAAAATATCTAGTCTGTCCCTAATTGTGAACAATTTAAGATATTAACAATTAAGACAAACAATCATCCAATAATGTATATTCTTTAAATTAATTTTTAATAAATTATAAAATATGATTATGATGAACACACTAAATTAAACGTAATTTGTATCACATAAAATATCTAAGTCTACATGCATTAGATGAGGGTATCACCACACACAATAGGTCCCACTTTGAAGTGAAACCCCAATCATGTAATGGAGTGGAACCCTCTACATTAACGAGCATATGGTGTTAACTGTTCACGTTCTCAAATATTCCAAAATGTTCACATCACCAACAAAGACATATCAGAGGTACCCTTCCAAATGAGATTGATCACCACCTCCACCCCACTTTCCCTTCATGTTTTCTTTTTTTATTTAAAACTTGCAAACTCAAACAAGGATAATGAAGTAGAGAATGAGATTAACATGGTTAAAATGGAAGATCTCCCTTCTCACCTAGCTTGTATTTATTTTTGGGTTGTGTAGAATTTGTGTCATGTGAAAAGACACAGGAGGACATAATCAGACAAGAAACTTTTTTTTCTTTAATATATTAAGGGGGCAGTTTTCATACATACGGCACATGCACATATACGGTCATTGCATCGACCATTCGTTCAATAGAGGCACAAAACCTTTTGCCATATATTAAAAAAAAAAAAATGCTGCCCAGCATTCCCCTGTAGTTTCTCACGTGGGATATAGTGAAATGACCACCTTGCCCCTCCTCTTGAATGCCCGTGAGTGCAACCAGCAGCAAACCTCTCCCCCATTAATATTTTTTCCCTAATCCATCATCTATCAACCATCAACCATAATTTGTTCCATCCATTCAACTCAAAAGTTGTTGGTAATGAATAAAGAAAGTTAAAGAGGGAAAAATTAAGAATTAGTGTAATACAAGTAGGTAATAAAGGTGGTACCCTATTTAAATACTTACTATATGATATTTTGTGATCGTACATACCACATGGTGGTTCAATCCTCCAGAGTTTTTTTTTTTGGGTAGATAAAAGAAATAGATGGAGATGCGGGGTATCGATCCCCGTACCTCTCGCATGCTAAGCGAGCGCTCTACCATCTGAGCTACATCCCCTTAGACATACCTATAGAGTTATTGCTCTTTTCCGTCTCTAATTCTTACCACATCAAGTTCTTAACTGTATTTTTTTTGTATTATCTGGGTCCTTTGGTGGATCCAAATCGTCTCCTCCCTGAGATTCGGGAGGAGGGGCGGCGACTTCACTGGATGGCCGCTATGTGGAGGTCGGATGAATCCGACCCCTCCGTTTGAGCAGACAAGCCGAGCCGACAAGAGAGTATCGGCTAGAACGAAGAGGTTGGATTCATCTGACCTCCATATGGCGACCATCCAGTGGGGTCGCCGCGTTTCCTCCCTGAAGTACAGGGAGGAGACGATTTGAATCCGGGGTAGTAAAGAACTTAATGTAAGCCGGTCAAGTTTGGGCCCACTATCTATTTATGGACCATATGGGCTAGGTACCTGAGCAATTGTAACAGTGTTTGAAAAATCGGATCAGAATCAACAAAATCAGCCGGTTAGATGTGGAATCGACCTGGCCGATTCTGATTAATCTGATTCCATATATTCGGGTTGAATCCGACCAAGTTGTGCTGAGTTAGGGCAAGCCCGGAAAAATCCAACTGATTCGGGCCCATTCTGGGGAGATCCAAATCGGAATTGATAGTGACGAATCCGATACCCACATTCCAATTTTCTGGGATCCACGTTTGGTAGAAATCCATTGAACATTTCTCAGGTTTGTTGCCAACTGTTTTGGTCCAGATGAAAAAGTCTAAAGGCTTTATTAATAATATTTTGTGATAATTTCATCAATAATCAGAGTGGCGCAGCGGAAGCGTGGTGGGCCCATAACCCACAGGTCCCAGGATCGAAACCTGGCTCTGATAATGGAGAAAAGGCTTCCAAATTTTTTTTAATTTTTTTTTTCTCCTCCCAATGATTTTGGGAGGACGCGGCAATCAAGTTTGGATGGATGACACATGACTCTCAATGAATCCGTTTGGATGGATGACACATGACTCTCAATGAATCCGAGACTCACGTTCAAGCCAACACCCAGCCGACAAGCAAAGCCGACACCCCTTGACACCGACAGGGGGTGTCAGCTCGAACGTGGGTCTCAGATTCACCCAAGAGTCACTTGTCGGCCATCCAAACTGGGTTGCCGCTGTCCTCCCAAAACTATTGGGAGGAGAGGATACGGATCCGAGTCGATGTAGATCCCAATATCTATATTCCATATGTACTAGGTCAGTCAATGCCCATGAAAAGTATCAAACCTTTTATAAATGGCCCCAATAAGGAAAGAAGAATCGGGACCTCTGGCATGGTCCCTTGCATTGTATGCCATTCATTTTATGAAGCAAATACCATAGCCAACAAGTTGGTGGGGTTTGGCATCCAACATCATTACATCATGGATCTGTTTGGCATGACAAACCACCAGTGTCTCATGTTTTTATTCATGAGTTCAGACAAACATAAGGGCTAGGAAAGGGAGCACGTCACCAAGAAAATAAGGGTTGTGTGAAATCATAAGTGTCAACAAGCAAATAACACATCTTGATCTGGTCCAACATTGTTTTCAACTGCCTTAATTGGTACCAAACTGGATCTCCTTGGGATCCTCTTCATCATCCTTTTTCAGTGTTGTTTTTAAGGCTGCACTCTTGGTAATTAACTTGGAGGTGAAACCAAGCAGTCCCACATAAGAAAGAGAATTGCAACTCAAAAACATTAGCATTTATGAAGAGTGGCCCAACTGGTATATAAAGCAAGGTTCAAGTGTATGGAATCAAGCAAGGGATCAATCTATGATCAATCATGTTTTCCCTAAATATGCCTTGTCAGGATCGGCCCTTGCCAACCATGCTGACAGGATTGCTGCATGGGATCGATCCTGGTGAATCCCCATTCGGATTGGGCAAGGTTGTTCAATCTCATTCGATCCATAAAACTTAAAATAAAGTAATAATCAAAGGTTCCAAAGTTAGTAGTTGATGTGGAATTACTCTCAACACTTTCCCTCACTTATTATCCTTCTTTTGGGTGGCAGGTTGGTCGTCCATTAATATATCATTAATGATGGACATAATGCTCTAATACCATATTGAAATGTCCAATTAAAAACTTAAGCCATTAAAGGAAGAAAACAACTGATATATAAAATCATCCAAGATCTTTAAAGTTAGTTGACATAAGATTATTCCTATCAGATAAAATATAGGAGGGAAGAATGAGTAGTAGGACAGTGGATGAAAGAGCAAAAGTACAAAATTCGAGTTATCTCATAAGAAGAAAGTTGGTCAGCAACTCATAGCTAGGATTAATTTGTCTCATATTGCACCATATTGATGCAGCTCCTCCGTCACCATCAATTTATAAAAAATTGAACAGCCAACTGACACCCCCAACCCCCAACACTGGAAGGGTCCCCACAGCAGCACCAATGGAAAAATACCCTTCACTTGAATGGGGCTGTTAAAAAAGTAATAGAGGAATTACTGTGGAATACATTAAAATGCTTTTGACTATGAAATTTTGATTCAGATTGACATCAGACTTACCTCCTGGAAAAGAAGCATATAAATGGATGCATTGACAATGAATGAAAAAACACACTCTAATGTCAAATCTCTTTCTTTTAAACTGTAACATCAAAATATATCCAAGTATGTCTCACTTTCAGAAAAATGAATGAACAGGTTCGATAGACCTACCTTAACATAAATAAATTTCCTTGAAGTTCTCTTCAGAACTAAGGATGGAAACCTGGTCCTGATAATAAAAAACAAGGTTCCCAGCTAAAAAAGTTATAATTATTCTCCTGCCTCTGATGACAGAGAAAAGTATTTAGGCTTCCCTACTTATTCTTTTAATTATTTTATCAAAAGCTTTAGTCCCACGGCAGAAAAATATGAAGAAAACTGCTCTTTTTAAGTACATGTTAGGCATCAATGGTTATAGCCTTGCTTAAACAGGATCTTCTTTATAGGCTTGTAGTACTTCTGTATCCTTAGTTCTAAGGAAACTCCATTTGGCTTCCCTGCAATATTTTTCCAGACCCAAAGCTGAGTAGTACTTGTTAAAGGAAGAGAACAAAAGATGAATGCTATACCAGGAACAGGTTCTGTAGATTGGTCGGCTTACTTCTCTGGTTAGCCTCCTAAGCCATGGTATCTCTTGTATATCCCTGAGGAAGTACCACTTCTCTTCACCTTGGTATATGACTCTGTTAAGGCAAATAGGGTTCCAAAGCTTACATATTATGAATCATCTGGCATGCATTTAAATTTTAAAATCAACAAATGGAACATTGCTGCTTTAGCAATAACAAAGCATCTGCAGGAGCCAGAAGCATGCAAAGGCAGCGAATTTAACAGACTAATGCCGTGTTAGGTATGCATTCTAATGCCTTCTATTGAAGAATGGGAATGGGCTAAAATGTGAGATTTTCGTTCTAGGTTCAAAATGAAAAATAAGGTAAAAAATCGATTTCAAAAAAGATCATGTTCTCTTACCAAATTTTAGGATCCAAGTTCAAGAATGCATTAAAATGCCTTCCAATATGTATAAACCAAACACAGCCTAAGTCAGTGTAAATGGATGTTAAGACCATGTGAGACTGCACACACCTCTGTGCTAATTGTTAACTATATAAAAAAAAGGGCATCCCAATGCACGAGACTCCTGCTACTGTAGGGTCTGGGGAGCGTAAAATATACGCAGTTTTACCCCCACAACATAGAGAGGCTATTTCTGTGTTCCTATGCTAACTGGTAACTACACATCTATCAATTATCAATTATTGCTTATACATCTGCACAAGCCTAAAGCATTAATTCCTCCCCAGATCCTGCAATGGCAGAAGCCTAATGCACATGGGTCATTTATCTACAGGAGCCTGAAGCATGCAAAGGTACCTGAGAATTTAACAAACTAAGCTAGTGCATATGCATGTAATTAAGACCAAGGGTGGCTGGACACATCTATGTGCTAACTACATATCTATGTCAATTATCAATTGTTGCATGGAAAGTGTAACAAAATAAAGAAGAGAGAGAGAGAGAGAGAGAGAGAGAGAGAGAGAGAGAGAGAGAATGAATCTGTGGTTCCTCCCATTGTCCAGCCTTTACTTATATTAACGAATAAAGAAGGAAATTACATGAATAACCTCCACTAGTAGCTGATTCTAACTCTCTAACTCTCTAACTCTAGCAGACATAAATCATAAAATGAAGACTTAAACATAAAGAAACAATTACTAAACATCACCATGTATGGTGATCACCTAACCAGATTCCTAAACAACACCATGAAGCAATCTAAACAGAAAATATAGCTATATTTTGCTCCATCTCTTCTTCCACCACATTCCATGCGAAAAAAAAAAAAGGGAATATATTGAAGTTAATGTATATTGAGGATTATATTGCTTGATTGGAAACAAGGAAAAAGAAATTATGCATTACATCTCTTGCAAGCAACAGAGCCACTGTCAATATGAATGAGCTTGTACGTCTCTTCTGCCATACAAGAGCGTGACACCCAACCACTCATTCCCTCTCTCCATCTCTCTCTTTCATCTATTATTCTAACATGAATTCTCAGTTCTAACTCTCTCACATCTCGTCTCTCATGTCATTATTTATAGCTGTTACTGGAGAAGTTGCTTTCTTTACATCCTTGGCATGCTTTGGGATACTATAATTAGGGTTTCTAGAATATTGGCGGTAGCTTTTCAACTTTCAGTTGCTAGTGGAGGTTCATATATGGCAGAGAAAGTTTTACTCTACCGTGGGAGGTGGGGGTGAAAAGAAGTGAGGTGATAGAATCATAAATGGATTGGCAAGAAATAATTTTTTTTGGTACCCCCAATTGTTCTTAGACCCCAATTTATCATCCGTGAAGTTGAAGAAATTTTTCTTTTTTTGGACATTGGAAATAAAAGAAGATTTTCTAATATAACCTCTTTCGGTTTCTCACAAAGGTTCGGTCACTAGCTATGAAAAATTGCAATGGTATGTGATGTTTTCAAAAATCACAAATTTGTGGATATTCATTTTTATGATTTATTAATCTAAATCATTCAAGTTGGGAAGCTGTATAGTAATGCTTAGGGTATGGTACCCTTGCATGGACATACACAGAATATATGTGAATGCAAAAGGGATATTTAATTGAATTTCGGTTTGAATACGACATTTGGCTAGTATAGACTGTTTTCTCTTTATCCAATGATCAGAATAAACACACTATCTATCTACTGCATAATAGATGCCTTGTGATATTTAAAAAAAATAACACATTTTTATGATAATAATAATTTATCATAAAGAAATGGGAAAAGTCTTGGAGAAGTTTGTTAGGGTTGTGCTCACGCACGTAGTGCTTTTTTATGTTTATTTACTATCTCACACCCTCATGATTACCATAGCATGACTGATGACTTATGATTTATAGTTTTATGATTTTTTTGTAGCACCTTCTTTAGTTTAATTATTTTTTTTTTCTATCTCAGAATCCTTTTAGGGTTTCCACCTCCTAGGTTTAATGTCAGAATTAAAAAGACAAAAAGAGAACCCCATGATACCTTGATCAAATGTTTGTTCTAAGGATCTGTTCTTATAATGCCTTTCCTCATAAAAAAATGCCATTCTAAGTCTTAACCTCAACACGCATTCACCTTTGAATCTACACTACCATGTCTTACTAAAATTCAGTAAATTAACTCCTTTCTTTTTCTGTTATTAAATCAGCAGCATGAGACTTTGTGTTCACCTTCATATGAATAATGATAGCCCCCACTTTTTATTTTTTTATGAAAATACGAGAATCAGTGTTAGTTGCTAGAAAATTTAAGAGGAATTAATTTATCATCACCAGAAGAGGCACAAGAATTTAAAATATTGCCCTCTAATCCTGTTTGGATATTAAGAAAATAAAAAGGAAAAAACAGCATCAGATATGATATATAGATTGATTTATTTTTGTGTCTATCTCTCTTTTCTTTTCTAAAAGTTTTTGTATTTTTTTTTTTGGCATCCAAATACAGCCAAAAGCTGGTCTAGTTTATGTATAATTACTTGTGGGTAAAGGTGCAAGAAATACACTGAAACCAACTTGAACCATTTACGTCGAAACCGGCAAACCATTTAGTAAACAGTTCAGTTTTGGTTTGGGTTTTCACATCGTTTAACATTTAACTCGAATACAAGCATAAGCATTTATGGACCATTTAAACCGATTAATTCTTGACTATAGAAACCCCTAATTCCTAACCTTAAATTAACCTAAACCAAAATCATATCACAGACAATCTCTCATTCTTTCTTATTCTCTTACTCTTTATTTTCTTGTCTCCAAATAGCCCACTCCCATCGGATGTTTTAGTTCTTAGAAAAAACCTTTGGATATGAATATCATTGGATTTACATTACTATGATTGCAAATCTCTAATTTAAAAAGATGGTCATTCTTTTAGAATCCATGAATAAATTTAAGACTTGATCCTTAAAATGACATTTAATGGACATACAAGTCAAATTTGAACAGAAAATGGATGGACCAATTTTTAGTTGAACTGTTATATGTTGTAAAATTATTTTTCAAATATTAGGGAAAATTGATTAATAGCAACTACACTGTTTAATAGCAATTGAGTCAATTAGAAATTGATTAGGGGAACCAATGAACCATAAGTAAAACCGCTTAATGAAAAATTGATTAAAAACTGGATAACAGAAATCGATTAATAATTAGTTCTGGATGTTATTTCCTTACCGTTAAGTTAATTGGTTTGATTTTGATTTTACCCTCATAATCCTAATGCATCGTACTACACCGTTTAACCGATAATAAACAGTTTAACACCCTTAACCAAGGCTAAGGGCGGAGAAGAAATTTGGTCATAGGAGGTTGTTGCAGAGCAATTAAGAGTGACTTGGCATGTCCATGGTAGGGTGAGGCCCGGATCTCTGCAGAGAGGAGCGGCGATTGGGAATGACATATGATATGGCTTTGGTGGGTCTCCATGCCAATTAGTTCCATTTATGTCCTGAATCTTCCCTACTCTAGTTGCAGAGGAAGAACAACTTCAGTTGGGTTTCAACGAAATTAGTACAAGATTAATCTAGAATAGCAAGAAACCCAAACCGGCAGGTCTATTCGCAGCAGCGCCGTCCTACACCTTGCTGCCACAGTCTAGGGATCCTTCGATATTTTCACGTTCCTCCACTTGGGAGAACAGATGCCAGAGACTGTGTTATGATCTCACATCAGGATCCCACATGGACCAAGTATGGTTCTTAAGCCTAGGGTTCTCCCACCTAATAGGCAGGTCTTTTGGGTTGGGTTCTCCCTTGGGCTTGAGTTATAACAACTTGGTTGTATAAGACTAAAATGGTACTTGGTTCGAGCTTGAGTTGTAACAACTTGGTCGTAGAAGACTAAAATGGTACTTGGTTCTAGATCTTGTATGTGAATTTGATCGATTTTCGTTGGGTAGGTTTGGTTGCTTCGGAGAATGAAAACTATGAGTTCTTGGCTATGAACGAACGGAAATTGTTATCGGAGTTCGAGAAGATTGGAAAATAAGACTCGACCTCGCATCTCGGATGTCATAAAGTGCTTTCCATCAAAGCCAACTCGTGCTCCAATAACAACTCCCTCTTGACCTCCGTTTCAAAATTCCGCCTCTCTGCAATGTATCCTAGCCTTGTGGAGTGCCCCTATAATTCTTAATCACCATTGCAATTTTGTAAGGCTGACGATGTTTAATATGAAAAAGAAGAAGAGAAAGCCTGATGGCTCTCTCTCTAAACCTTCTTCCCTCTCTCTCTCTCTCTCTCTCAAAACTATAGCTCCAACTCCAGTCGACTTCTATCTCACACGGTCACACATAGGAGGTTCCATGTTGTTAGGGATGAAAGTGTAAACCAGAGAGAGAAAGAAGATGAAACAAACACACAATACAGGATTTGCTATGGTTCAGCACCCAATCCGAAATACCTACCTTCACCATAGAAAAACAGAAGAATTCTTTATTTACAAGAAAACTCTACACCTCGCTCCACCTAACAAAATGTTTTCCTTTACTCAGACCTTACCTAGGATTTTTCCAATAGAAACAATATATAGGGATTCCTAGAAACCCTAAACCCACACAGTTACTAATTAACCCTTATACATGTAATAGACCCAAACTCTAATACAAATACAATTCTAAAACTGTGTGCCACAGAATAGAAGACACAAAACCCAACAAATCTCCACCTGGCTTGAATTCTACAAGCCACCTTGAAGAAGAACCCGTTGATGTTGATTCTATAAACCTGTCTCTGCCAAACCGCTACACCCAGACCGACATAACCCACACCTTGTCTGGGTGTCTCGTACAGCTTACTGCCATATGATGTGATGTGTCTCCACCTCTCCCATTGCTGCAGTATCACTGGAGAAATCACTTCCACTCACAAAATCCAAAGCAAAAGAAACTCGCTTCTTCCTAGATCTGCACTTGTTCACAACTTGAACTTCCTGCAGCCTCTGTATTCCATCTGTACCCCTTACCTGAGATCCAATAGAGGCACCATCTGCTTCAACACTCTCTGCAAGTCTGTATAAATTTTCAACCATCTGTCCCTGCATCACAACCATGGACCCTTCGGAAACTTTGAGAACTCCACCTTCAGATAAGCACTTATAGGCTCTTGAATCCAGTGTTCCTAATGAAATCAGATTCTTCCTCATATCCGGTACATGTCTAACCCTACTTATAGTTTGCACAATCCCATCAAACATACGAATCTGTATAGTCCCAATCCCAACAACCTTGCTTTCAACATTATTTGTCATTCGGATCGTACCCTTATCACATGCATGATATGTAGCAAACTTCATCCTAATTGAACACATATGAAACGAATAACCCGAATCTAAAATCAAATTTGAAGTATCCGTATTTAATGAAGTAGTGAGATAGACATCTCTATCACTCCATTCTTCCATGACACCAGTAGTAGATGATTTTTCTCCACTCTTCTTATCATCCTTTTTATCCTCCTTATGCTTTGGATATTTCCTCCTTATATGGCTTTCTTCGTCGCAATAATAACAAATTATTTTGCAACCTTGTGACTTAGAGCGACCCCTATTCTTGCCATATTCATGCCTCCCATTTGATCTTCCTTGACCTTGACCATAAACTATAACCAATGCATTACCCTCATCTGACATCCTCTCACCATTATTTTTTCGTCGTGTCTCATTCATCAGCAAAGTTGTAATAATATCATCAAGTTTGAGAGTATCCTTATTAAACAACAATGTGTCACAATATAATCAAATAAAGGAAGTGATGAGGCCAACAAGAGAAGTGCCTTGTTCACTTCTTCGATCTTCACATCAAGAGCAAACAACTCTATCAAAATCCTTTTAAACTCGTCAATGTGCACCTCAAATTTCGTTTCATCTAACAAGTAAAACCCATATAACTGTTTCTTCAAAAACAACCAATTTGTCAATGATTTGGATTTGTACTCGCTCTTAAACTTCATCCAATCTTCTTCTGGATCCTCAAAACCAATAACCACATGAAGAGTGTTGTCCGCTAGAAACAATTGGATAGTGTTATTTGCTAGATCCTTCAACTCTAGCCACTCATCATCCGTCGCCATTTGATTAACCCAATCTTTACCTTTTGTACCTGCCATCAACTTTCAAGAACTTCAATCACCGTTGATCTTGCATAAGATTATTCGATCGACACCAATGACATTGAATCTGTCTGATCTGTGTCTTTCAATGAATCTGTAACACCCAAGAACCCTTGGAGCAACAACCTCTATGTCTCCTCTTCTTTCTTAGATGATACAATGTAAGTACACTAATGACGTACACACTTCCCTCTTTTTTTTCTTTTTTCTTTTTTTTTTTTTTCAAAAAAGCTAGAACCGTGGGAAAAAGTAAACCCACCTGTCCTCCTTTTGAGTTTTAACTACAGACAACACAATCCCTTTAACTGTACATTTTCCCTTTTTTTTCTTTTTTTTCTTTTTTATTATAACCTTACAACCCAACCTTTGTGCCCACTTTTATGAAAACGACACAAAGAATGATGAATTCTTTCCTTGGGCTATGTGTGGCTTAAAATCATTCAACCATTCTGATTTTAACTCCTCTTCTCTATTTAATCCGATAATGAAAAGGTACTATGTAAACAGATTCAACAAAACCATACAAACATAAAGCATTTTCTTATCTCCATACGATATTGTGTTTAACACATGTAAAACCTCATAGTACTTTAAATCTTTTACTTCTTTTGCAGCAAGTAAAAAATCATTTTTTCTTCTTCTCGTACAAGCCTTTGTGCACCTCTCTTCTTCTTCCAGATCCGTAATTGATCTATTAAACCTTGCTCTGATACCACTTGTTTGGGATGAAAACGCAAACCAAAGAGAAAGAATGAAGATCAAGAAAACACACAACACAGGATTTGTTGTGCATGGTTTAGCACCCAATCCGGAATGCCTACCTCCAGCACAGAGTAACAGATAAATTTTTTATTCACAAGAAAACTCTATACCTCGCACTACTTAATAAAGTATTCTCCTTTGCTCAGACCTTACCTAAGGTTTTCCCAATAGAGACAATGTATAGGGATCCCTAGAAACTCTAATTCATATAGTTACTAATTAATCCTTCTACATGTAATAGACCCAAATTCTAATACAAATACAATTCTAAAATTGCGTGGACCCCATAGAATATAAGACACCAAACCCAACTCATGTCTAGCTAGAAAGTCCAATTGTAGGTAGATAATTTCTGATAAAAAGAAATGAATAAGGCGGAACCTCTGTTTTTCATTTTTGAATATAGGAGAAATGAAGGGTGATAGGTTGGGCAGTAGATGTTATTCTACTTCGAAGGAATTCCAAAAAAAAAAAAAGAAAAAAAAAGTCTACTACCTGTTCCTGCCTAAAACCATTTGCTCGAACTTTGACATTGCTGCAATTTTCTACTTCTCAACACGCGGTAATGGCGGTGGAATCATCTGGGGTCGAATTTTCCCTCTTTACGCAAAAAGTGGTAGCATGGAACCATGTTTTCCATCCTGCGATGAAGCAAAGACCCTCAGTTCTAATCAAGGATCCAATGAAACGTCAGCCAGTCAAGAAGAATGCCCGTCCTCACTTAGAGCAATGGACATGGCAGACATTGACATGGTAGCTGCCGATTGAGAGCAAGAGCAGTAGGAGCTTTTCGAACTCAAAGTTTCCAGAAGACATCTTAATAGCAAAGAAAATGATGATGATAAAGATGAAGAGAAGGAGGCCCATAAATTCTCAAATGGTAGGTGCTTCCCGACCAGGGCGTCAATGGAGCCACAAACTCACAATCTACCTACCAATGGCAGGTCATACTTAGTTTGACTGGATCTTAGAGAACAATTGAGAAACATACTATGAACTAATACAACAGGAATTCAAGGATAGTGGCTACGCATTAGTATCAGAATCAGATTCTGGAACCTTAGGGACTCTGCAAGTCACATCAACTCCTATCGAGCAACCAGTGTGGATGAATCTCGTGAGTGGATTTTACAAGAATCAAGTAATGATGTTCTTGAATGGTGATGGGGTGGTAAACCCAAACAACGGGATGGAGCTTGTTATCTCTGGCAAATAATACTAAACA
This sequence comes from Protea cynaroides, assembly GCA_028583415.1. NCBI lineage: Eukaryota > Viridiplantae > Streptophyta > Magnoliopsida > Proteales > Proteaceae > Protea > Protea cynaroides. Next base: position 68,930,118 of record CM053274.1, read on the forward strand.
CTGTTAAACACAGACTATCATTGAGAGGGGGGGGTGTATCAATAATCCAAAATTCTTCTCCTAAATTTTCTCTGACAAAACTCTGCTGCGCTAAGCTGACCATGCATACACTGAGCTCAACTACACTATTATAGAAGTGCAACCACATACACAGTTGTATGCACAACCACTTTACTACCATAGAGTAGCCAGACCCACCATGTTGTGTACACCCATCCTGCATGCCTACGCCCATCCTGTATGCCCACTCCATAGTCCTTCAAGAAAACAATATGCAAACCACAACATAGAGATATACGTAGTTCACCAACACAGTGTGTGATGGCTAGTTCATGGAGTAATCCTCCAATGGGCTCAGCATTTACTCAACATTCAATTTTAGCTGCACCCATAGTCCAGGTCTTACACACCTGCTTCCAACCTTGATATTTAGAGGCAAGGGTAATCAACCTCAAGTTTCCCAGCATATAACCAAGAAGGCACCAAATGCCTACAGTTCAGGTAAATGCAACTACTAGTATCCTGTTTTCATTGAACACCTCAAGCTTACTCCACACCCACAAGAGGCTTACAATACCAATTTTTCAGGCTTATAATTGCCTCACAATTTTCCCCCACTAACTATGCATTCAATAATATACACTTAAGCTAGCATATACATTAAGTGCAAGAATTAAACAATGCAACTCATATAAGGTTAGAAATCTTACAACTCTTGTATGGTATTTCTTGATAATCTGTGATGTCTTTGTGAAGCCTGACATGGCTTTAAAATCCACTAGAATCTTCAAGTCTTTCTACACAATGATAAACTTGAGTTTTTAAGTGAAAACAGTGACAATGAAGCTCGCTTTCCTTCTTCCATTCTCATCCTCCTCAACCAAACTTACACCTCCTTCAATGATGGCTAATATTCACTCTCCCTTTCATTGAAGCACAACAAGCGTTCAAGAAAAGTTTCCTCTCTTCAACATGGCTTCAATACTGTGATTCCTAGGTTGACACTTGGGGGGGTGAATCAGTGACTCATAAAAACTCTTCCCAACAAATCTATGAAGCTTTTCTAACTGTGTTCTTTGTGCTGCTGCCTTGAGCTGACTAGGGTGACTTGTTCAATCACTTTTACCAACATGATGTGTGATGGTTAGTCTACGGGGTAATATCCTAATCAGGGTTTCATATTATACCCAATACACTTCTTTAATGCTATGGTTGCACCTACAACCCAGATGCTCCAACACCGATCACATTCTCAGCTACAATTGAGTCTTAGGCAACAACCCTCACTCTTGTCAAGCCCCCAACTTGACAGGTTACAAAGTATTTGTCAAATAGAGATTACAAACCCTTTCCATATGGCATTGGTATGAATAAATAGGGTCTGTGTATGATTACCTTCCCAGTGTGATCATAGCATGTGTAATGCTCACCAAATGGGCTTCCCAAGCACTCTAATGGTGGTGGATGAGTTTCTTCAACAAAATAGAAGTTTGACACTCTCCCAACACTTCTCGAACAACCTCAACCACAACAAACTCTCACCACATGCTCACACTATCTCTTTAATGCTTCAGATAAACATTATGTTCAAGAGAAGTAGGTGGAGATGGATTTTTCCACTCAAAGAGAGCTCTAACACCTCTTTTTTCAAAAACCCACAGCAAAACCTCTTCAAACCATTGTTTTTCTATTGCAAGTCGATTGTTCTTGAGGAGATTAGTTCGTGGGATTTTGAATCACCCAAATCGGACATCAGATAGCTGAGATATGGCCATCCAAAGTCCATGCAACAAGATTAAGACAAATGGAATCTTCTGTAGGAGTATTCATGCACCGCGATGCACCGTAGCAAGCCACCGCTGACACCACAGATCCACTGTCGAGTTTTGATTGGCAGATCTGGTAATCTTTGATGGTGTTTGTTGGTTCCATCAGTTTTAAGCGGGAATTGTCATAGGCCATCCAATCTGTCAGATCACGTCAGCGATACTCGCCGTTGATTATTTCCGCTGGATTGGGATCACGTGCGCTGATGTATCATACGCGCACTACATCTAATCGATTCAGCCACTAAGTGAGATGCTGACTACGGATTTAACCTGCCTCCACCCAATGAAATCATCCGCGGAAGCATCTTGATGCGTCAACTGTGTAACACGTTGGCCCTCCTTAATCTTAGCCTTCAGATTTGCATCTTGCAAGCGAATCTCTTCTCTGGCGGTTGATTTGGAACCAAATCTATATCACTTGACCGAAACAACATTGGAAATGGCCTCTGTGACCGGCCAAGTTATTAAAACTCGTCTGAGATGAGAAGGTTACCGGGGGGTGCCTCTATCCTTGCATTTGGTCGAACACATGGGGGCACCCCATGCTGCTGTTGCTGCTGCTCCTTGCGCTCGCAGCTGGCTTGCTATGTTGTGCGAGCAACAGGGCCCTGCTGTACTGTGCGAGGGGCATGGCCCTGCTGTGCTGTGCGCATAGCTTGGCCTTGTTATGCTGTGCGTGCAGCATGGCCCTGCTGTGATGTGTGCGCAGCATGGCCCTGCTATGCTATGCGCGTGGCATGTTGCTAGTCTGGTGCTGCTGCTGCTGGTCTCTGCCAGGTGGGTCCAACCCACACCATATTCTCTCTCCTCTTTCTCTCTCTTATTTCTCTCTACTTTCTCTCTCTTATTTCTTCTACTTTGATTCTTTTGAACTCTTTCTGTTCAACTGCTGATCTTGCTCATCAACTACTGTCAGTGCACCAATCTAGTCACCATGTCTATCAATGGGAGTTCAGTGGGACACCCACAGACACTCTCTCTCCTCTTTCTTTCTTTGTTTCTCTCTGCATTTCAGCCAATGCTCTCTTTCCAACTGCTAAGCTGCCATCAATTGTTGTCACTGCATGTCACTCTTCACAATTGCTGTGCCACATCCTCTGTAGGACCTCAGTGGGGCGCACACACACTATCATTCCTCCACAGCCCTGAGCAAGTGTCCTAGACACAACTATGCCGACTGAGACTCTGCCTACTGTCCAGAACAGCTCAGAATGTGTTGTCAACAATGACAACAACTCAACAACTTTGCTAAGGTTCCAACAAATACATCCATGGAGTGTTATTAAACAATAAAATACATTGAACAACAACAACCACACTCTTCCAAGGACTTTCCCCAAGAACAAAGGTTCTTCATCCTCTCTTTGCTTACATTACCTCAATACCCCTCAATGGAGTCCCAAACAATCCATGGGAGGTAGGTAGAAAGAATTAACACATTAAAACATCAACATCCAACCACATATAGAGTTTTTTGCCATCAAATCAGAGCAGCTCCTCTGTTCTTCGTCCAAACTTCTTCTCTTGCAAACTATAGAGCATTCAAAAACAAGAACACAGAAATTTGAACCGTCCGATTTGGACATCAGATGATAGATACATCCATTCAAAGATCAGCCTCTAAGAAAATTCAAAACAAAATCTTCTCTATGCTACGGTGCACCTGCGACGCATCGTAGAGCCGACGTCGCTGATAGGTCAGTCTCGGTGTCGAGTTCTTATTGGCTACTTCAAGAATCTCCAAATTTAAGCGTCCGATATGACCAAAAACGCTAGATTCAATATTCGTTATGGGATCTAGGGGTGAAACAGGGTCGGGTTGGGCCGGGTATCTGCAAACCCTACCCTACCCAAAAAATTTCATGCTAACCCAAACCCTACCCTACCCTGTCAGGGTATTACATAACCTCAACCCTTACCCTGCCTTGACAGGGTATTACCAAACCCTACCCTACCCTAATTTACCCTGATCGGACCGGGCCAGGTCGGGTTTACCCTGATTGACCCTAAATCAGGGTAGGGTTTACCCTGATTTACCCTGAACTCGACATTTTAACATATAAATGCCAAATATTTACAAGTATAAGATATGAATGATTATCAAAAAGAAGAATACAATAACAAGATTAATGATAACTTAATAGAGAGGATCAAAATAAAATAAAACACAACATAATAGAAATATAGAGTAATATAAAAAGTAAAAACATTCCATGAGAATTCAAAATACTGACATAAAAGATAATGTTAAATTGTTAATAAAAAGTCAGGGTCGGATAGGGTCGGGCCGGGCTCTACCTGAGGCCTCAACCCTAACCCGCCCTTACCCTGACAGGGTAAAAATTATCCTATACCCTGATTGGACCCTATCAGGGTACGGGCCGGGCTAAACCCTGACCGCGTTCAGGGCGGTTTTGGGCGGGCTCGGGCCGTCAGGGCAAAACTTTCACCCCTAATGGGATCTTTTAATCCGGTTAGAGAAAATCGAGATTGATTCTGGTCGTAAGATATCCGTCCTGCCGCTGCACCGTATGCTTACCACACCAAATCAAAGAGTATCTTTAAAGCTTCGCAGAGCATTGTATTAAAATGCAACAGCTAATCACAACTCACGTGCAAGAATACTATATATTGTAGCCCGCCATTTCTTGAGCCGTCGGATTGACATTATGATGATGCGGCTTATGATTGACTGTCCGATCAGAATTTAATGGAACTTATGATAATTACAGCCACCTTTTAAACTCTTGATAATTACACAAAAGCCCTTATATTTTTTGGAATTTATCATGCGAACCCCTGTAATCACACAAACCGGCAATATGATCCTATTTTGAGACCTTTTGTTCGATTCGACGGAAATCGTGATATCTCTCTTGTCTGATATCGGAATTGAGTGATTTCAATTCCTTCGCGAAGCCAACTCGATGATCTACATCTTTGTAGTATGATGTTTTCATCACACTACTGTGGGAACCACAAAAATCAGCCTCAAATTCAAAACTTAAAACGAATCTTAGAATCTGAACCCAAAACTTTTCGTACATGTTCTTCGGAACTCCCGCACACTGCCAATCACCTTGGTGCAACTTAGAACGTTGCCAAACTAATGTAGAGTTTGATCGAATGCCGTTAGCTTCCACTGCCTAGTCATCTCAGTGTCTAACCCTGTTAACTCGGCTAGCACTCTTGCCTACACATTAGAACACTGTCAAACCACTGTCGGGCTGTTGAAGACATGTCCACACTTTGGGTTCACCTCTACCACTCGCAGTGACGCACTCTCTCTCTCTCTCTCTCTCTCTCCCTCTCCTTCAGAACTTCCACTTCCACTATTCTGTACTATTAATCTCTCTCTCTCTCTTCTTGATTAAGCAACAGTGCCATGTTAATAAAATTACCAACAATGATAACAAACGGCCAACAAAAACTCATTGTTTTGGATCAGTTCATGGTGCTTCGTCTTGTTCTTGCTCGGCACAGGTGGCCGTGGGAGCCTGGGAGGCAATGTGAGCTCAGAAGAAGATATCATTACATTTAAATGGTGATAGAAGCATGTTATCAAAGTTGGGGTACGTCTGGAAGCGTGTCAAACTTGAAGTTGTATAATGATGGTATTACATCTGAATCGATAATAAGTGAGTCTATATGCAATTCCATTAATACCCTGAACTGATGGCAGGATGTGGGTTCCATTATTTTTTTTTTATTATTAATAAAAAACAATAGCATGAATTTACCTTTTAATTTTTTTTATCCAATTGAGAAGAAACCTTGTTATCCAATTTAAGATATTAACATTAAATATAATTTATAAATATTATTAATAAATAAAATATATGAGTTTGATGAACACACCAAATTCAATACATTTTGTATCACATAAAATGTAAAGTCTACATGCATCAGATGAGGGTTACCACAAGGGGTGTCAATTTGAGGCCTACATCTTGTGGTTCGATTGTGTCTGATCGGTTATGGATTAAAATCGACTATTTTGCTTGGTAAACGTGTCGGGTTTAGGTTCGAATTGATTATTGAATCGGTATTCACAGTGCAAGGGTGTAGTTCGATCGAATCGATCGAATGAACCAAATATACCTTTAAACCGAATTGAATCTTGATTTAAACCAAACAACTATAACCCTAAAGTTGAAAACCTAAACATCAAATTCTCTCTTACTCTCTTTCTTTTCTTGAGTCTTCCGCTTGTTCTTCCCATCCTCATCTTCGTTTACATGGGTCATCACAAGCCTAATAAGGGCCTTTTACAATCTTAAAAGAATATCTAATCTACAACATGAGAACTGTTATGGATTTGAAATCAACATCTCTCACTATTTTTATTTACACTTTGACATGAACCCGTTATAACCTATTTACACACCGATTAATTAGCATAATATCGATTATGGGCTGAAACTGCCTGGACCGAATATAAACATGTTCATACCTCGCCGATGAGTTACCAATTAACTGAATAAGCCGTCATCCTGCAGGGTGTTAAAATAGTAAAGACTAATCAAGCCCAATGAGTTAAAACTACACACACGATTGATCACATACTCTTTCTCAAATATTTCAAAATGATCACATCACCAACAAAGACATATGAAAGCTCCCCTTCCAAATGAAATTCAGAACTCCGCTCTACTTTGATGTTTTTTTCCGTTTAAAACTTTCAATGAGGGTTACTTTCTATATGATATTTTGTGGTCGTACATGGTACACACCAGGATTTGAATCTATTTAGCCGTTGGATGTCCTGCCCTCTGTTAGTTAAGACTTGTTTTAAACGTGTACTGTACAAACATACCATACTCAACAGTTTAGTATACATATTATCGTATTGATTTTAAAAATATTTTAAAATACTTCATACTCCAAGTCTTGTCATTTAAGACATGTTTAATATACGTACCATATCGTATCTGTATTTTAATCGTCATCTTCAATGCGTAATGAATTGCTTAATCTCATATCATTTAATATTCTCATTACTTCTAAATGTAACCAATATGGGATTAAAGGCTCTCACTTCCTCATGATTGCTTCTAAACTCATTACTTTATTACTTGTTAGGTGAGTTGTGGGCTGGGTCATAATAAATTTATATTTAAGGCCACTGTAGAACTCCCTCTCTCTCTCTCTCTCTCTCTCTCTCTCTCTCTCTCTCTCTCCATATGGATTCATGCTTGGAGTCATGAACAAATGTAAAACATCAATTAACTACTTATCTGAAGATGATAATTCTCACGGTTTTATGGCTACACACATCATAAATGTCATCTATTCCCATTGATTTATGTATAATTCTTCAATTTATAGAAGTATATTGCCTTTTTTTTCACCGTACCGAATTATATCTGATCCGTTTAAAACTTGTAACGACCTTTTTTTTTTTTTTTTTTTGCCTTTCTCGAACTGTTTTTTTTTTCTGTTCCCGTTTAAATTAACTATGGTCCTACCAACGGCTGAAGATCAACCATCGATTGCATTCTTAACTGTTTTTCCATATTATCCGGTTTAACAAACATGACCATTGTTAGTTTGGTTCCTTGTGGATAGTTAACCCAGAATTCAAGGTAAGCCGGTCAAGTTTTGGCCCACTATCTATTTATGGACCATATATACAATAAGGTTCGGCGAGATGAATAAGAAGTTAAAGCCCAGTGGACCCACCTGTGAAGAGTTTTGAACGTTTAATAATAATTTGTGATACTTTTATCAACAATCAGAGTGGCGCAGCGGAAGCGTGGTGGGCCCATAACCCACAGGTCCCAGGATCGAAACCTGGCTCTGATAATTGAGAAAAGGCTTCCATCAGAATTCTTTTTTTTAAACCATGTCTAATGAGGTCCCCTTCTTTTTCTTTTTCTGGCTTCTCGAGTCATGTATGTTGTCACTAAAACAGTATGTTTGATATTTTGTCCGAGAGAATGTTTACCATTACCCAAGGAAAATGGTAATTTTAATACTCTCAAAATGGTTCTTTGTTACATACACAAAATAGAAGAACCTTTCGGTCACCAAGCCCGGACCCATTCCCCGCGCTGAGAGCTTCAAGGGACCTCATCGTTGTCCATGGGATGTGAAGATCCACTGGACATGTACGGGATCAACTCACACGGACAGAGATGAGGACCCGTGAAACTCTCCGTGTGGGGGGGAGGATCCACACTCTCAATTGTCTCTGGCCTACTCCAGCTACTGTTGCTCACCTTTTCTTGCCCTTTCCTGTTGCTTCTGCAAGCTTTGCTCACTTCCTCTGATTGGTATCTCTTCTATATCCACAAGCAACAGAACTGGCCATTTCCTAAAGGGCTTGCCTCTTCATGATCCGCCCAAATCATCTCTTTAAAAGATGGTTGCTCTCATTGCTAGAAAACCTTTGTATCTTCAAGGTTTTCTTTTAATTTTTTAATTTATTTTTATTTTAACTTATGAAGGACCCACATCCCATCTTTTGGATGGACTGGATAAACCCTGGGTCCATGTAGACCCCATCATCAACATTTACTAGATCAGTCCAAAGCCCATGAGAAGCATCCAGTGGCCCCAAGAAGTGTAGAGATGAAGTCAGGACCTTTGCTTCCTGAGGGCATGGTCCTTGGATTGTATGCATTGATTTTGTGAAGCAAATACCATAGCCAACAAGTTGGTGGGGTTTGACATCCAACATCACTACATGTTGATCTGTTTGGCATGACAACTCACTAGTGTCTCATGCTTTCATTCAGAGTTTAGACAAACACAAGGGTTAGGAAAGAGAATTGAAGTGTCCAACAATGTTTCCACCTTGCTTAGCAGCAACTGGATCTCCTTCTGATCATCTTCTTCATTATCCTTTTCTGTGTTGTTTTTAATTGTTTTTAAGGCTGCACTCTTGCTAAACTTGGGAGGGGAAACCAACCAGACCCACATAAGAAAGAGAATTGAAGTGTCCAACCCAAAAGTATAACCTTTTATGAAGAGAGGCCCAACTAGTATATAAAGTAGGACTCAGGTGCATGAAATTGACCAAGGGATCAGCTTCAGCTGATGGGCATATGATTGATCATGTTTTCCCTGAATATGCCCTACTTTGCTAGGAACGGCCCTTGCCAACCGTGCCAACAAAATTGTCACGCGGGATCGGCCCAGGCCAATCCAAATCCAGATGGGGCAGGGTTGGCCGATCCCACCTCGAAAATAGTTGTTCAGGGAGTGACTCGATCTTCCGACTGGTAAATTGTCCAAAATTAGTTATTCCCAACACTCCCCTCATGTGTTGCCCTTTTTATATACCATACCCAATTGGCATATAAAGTTATCCAAGATTTCAAAGTCGTTGATATAAGATAATTACTATCAGATATTCTTTAGCATCAAACATAAGAGGGAACAATGAGTAGTAAGACACTATGAATTAGCAAAAGTACAAAATTCGAATTAGTCTCATAAGAAAGAAAGTCGGTCAGCAACTAATAGCAAGGTTTTGTCTCGTACTGCATCAATATTGATAAGCTCCTCCATCACAATCAATTGAATATATATATATATATATATTGAACAGCCGACTGGCATCCCCAACCCCCAACACTGCAGGAGTCCCCACAGCAGCACCAGTGGAAATATAACTTTCACTTGAATGGGACTGTTAAAAAATAATAAAGGAATTGCTGTGGAATATACTAAAATGCCTTCTGACTACTGAAATTTTGATTCAGCTTGACATCAGACTAATTCTCTGGAAAAGAAGCATATAAATGGAGGCACTGACAACGAATGAGAAAACACACTAATGTCAACTCTTTCTTTCAAACTGTGCCATCAACATATGTCCAAGTATGCCTCACTTTCAGAAAAATGAATGAACAGGTTTGAATGTTTGATAGACCTATCTTAACATAAGGTAAATTTCCTTCAAGTTCTCTTCAGAACCAAGTATGGAAACCTGGATCTGATAATAAAGACAACATTCCCAGCTAAAATTTTTATAATTCTTCTCCTGCCTCTGATGATAGAGACACAAGTCTTTAGGCTTCCGTGCTCATTCTTTTAAATATTTTGTCAAAAGCTTTAGTCCCACATCAGAAAGACATGAAGAAAATGCTCTTACTAAGTACATGTTAGGCATAAAAAATTATGGCCTTGCTTAAACAGGATAGCCTTGTACTTTTGTATCCTTGGTTAAGGTAACTCCATTTTGCTTCCCCTGCCATCTTTTTCCAGACCCAATGCTGAGTAGCAAAGGATGACTTGGTCCTTGTTAAAGTAAGAGAAGAAAAGATGATTATTATACCTGGAACAGGTTTCTGTAGCTTGGCTCACTTCTCTGATTAGCCTTCTAAGCCATGTATCTCTCCTACACCCCTGAGGAAGTGTCACTTCTCTTCATCCTGGTATGTGACTCTGTCAAGGCAGGTAGGGTTCCATAGCTCACATATTATGAATCCTCTGGCATGCATGTAAATTTGAAAATCAACAGACAGAACAATTCTGTTCTTGTAACAACCATTATGTCAATACCAGGAAATTTGAAAATCAACACATGGAACAATTCTTCTCTGGCAACAACAATTATGTCAATACCAGGAATAAGGCCCGCAGCGACTCAGTTATCAGACCTCCATGCTACCTTAATGTCAAGCAACTACCATATGAAATAACTATGGTCACCTTGTCCTCAGCAATGATCGAACTGAATATGAGTGGATGGTTAGGCTGGGGATTGAACCAGGCATTTCCTGCTGCGCCTCTCTCCTTTCCTCTGCAATACTAGTTTCATGAAACATGCAGCCACAGGACTCTTTGACTTTTAAGTCTAGCCTGGAGACAGTGTAGCGATTGGGTCATTTTGGAGGGTGGCTTCTCCCTCCTCATCTCATTGATCCATGGTCGATGCAAACTCCCCAGTGAAAGATTGTAGGCCACATTTCTGAACACTGTTGGAATCCCATGGTTTTACAAGGTCCATCGCATGCGTTCATTTCGAGAAATGCAACCCATAGCCAACATGTTGCAGGGTTCGGCATCCATCGTTTCCACATGTTCCTTTTGGCTTGATTATCAGTCTGTTATCTCATGTTTTCTTCAGACCGCACCACTACATCTATTGTGTAACCACTTTCAAAAACTTCATTACTTTTCCCAGAAGCAAAAATAATAATGTTCCAAGTGATGACAAATCAAGGATATTTAACAATAAATCTTAGCTGCCCAACCCAGTAGTAATTGATCCCTAATGCACAATATATTGAGATCGATATATGGGGTTAAAAAGAACATTTGTCACCAAGAAAATAAGGGAACAGAAACTGATACCACATATCAACAAACAACAAACTGAATAAATAACACAAGCCAAACCGTTTAACTTCTTTGAAAGCAGAAGGATCTCTTTCGATCCCACTCCATCATCCTCTTTCAGAGAGAGAGAGAGAGTGCTGTGTTTACTGCTGCGGTCTTGCCAAACCCAGAGAAGAATCCAGCCCACGTGAGAAGAGTGTGTAAAAGCAACAGAAACACATTTATAGGATATTCTTTTGCTTCAAATAGAAGAGGAAAAAATGAGTATCAGGACACTGTATCACAGAGAAAAGATACCAAATCCGGGGGAGACAGCAACTCATAAGTTAAGTACTATAAAAATGGATAGCCAAATGGGACCATTACTTTCATCAACTCAAACAGTTGTATGGTCCACACAGTAGGGCCAGTACCAAACACAGTTTCATTTGGGTGGGACCCTTGAAAAAAAATAAAAGAATTGTTGCAGAATATACCCAATTCTTTGTCTCATGAAATCAGATTCAGTTTAACATGGACTATATTCTTTGAAAAATAAAGTGATAATGAACAAGATACTTTTTCTTAGGAACACATTTATATGTTCAACGAATTACAATCGTATAACAAATAAGTGGTCTCCAACATAGTTTTAAATCTCGGCGAGATCTCGAAGATCTCGAGGAGCTCGAGACAAGATCTCGCCTCGATACAGTGTCTCGACCATCTCGACTAGTTCTCGAGCATTTCTCGACATTTTCGAGCATTTCTCGACATTTTCGACCATTTCTCGACATTTTCGACCAGTTCTCGACCATTTTTCGACTAATTCTTGACTGGTCTCGACATAATGCATGAATTATGATTGTATAATCTACTTGACTACTATTGGTTTTTTTTACTATGAGAATTAACTAATTAAGTGTTATTATGTTTATTCTTCTCCTAATATATCATTTTACTGGCTCATTTGGTCTTCTGTGATCTTCTAGTAGTGTTACATTATGTGGAATAGCCAATATTACCCTAGGTTTACATTTGAATTTCAAGCCGACACTGCCAAACATGGGTGTAAACCCAAACAACCACTATATATGATTATTTATACAATTTTATGGTTTAAATATGTTTATATATGCTAAAATAGGGTTCCCCCAGAGTATCAAGCTTTAAAATGGTCATTTTAGGGTCGAAATACACATTTTAAGCCTTCACGGCTTTTGTGCAATGTCTCGCCGAGATCTCGACCGAGATTTCCGAGATCTCGGTTTCTCAGAGGGTCGAGACACCCTCGAGAATCAAGATTTCGAACTATGGTCTCCAAGCATCTGTCTCAATCAGATAAGTCAAATGAACCTGTTTGATATTTCTACCTTACGACAGAGAAATTTCCTTTAAGCTCTCTTCTGGACCAGGTCTTTAGAAATTTTCTTCTAAATGAATGAAAGAGTCTCTTTTACTACAGAAAAAATAAGAATCATGCTTCATCTTTTTTTTTTTTTTTTTTTTTTTTTTTTAATACTTAGAATTAGTAAAAACAGGAAAAAAAAAAAAAAAAAAAGGGCAGAGGATGCAGCACTGAACCCTCTTATTGGCCTCACCTATAAGCATTAGTTATGGAACTACAACCTAGCTTTATTAAGTTTAATAAGGAGCCTAGCAGCTGCAATTTTGAGTCAGGACTTGCCTCATATTAATATTTTAATATTGTGTTTGCCTGAGAGAGCACCAAAAGATTGGTTGCCGCTTCTCTAGTTCCGCGTCAACTCATGTTTTTTTAGGAAAATAAAAGAGTGTAGAGCAGCGTTTTTTCGATCTGCATTCTGCTTCAACTCATGTTTGTCCATAAACCTACTTTTGCATTTACACATCAGGATAGCTGTCCCTGGAGGTCACAGACCTCTGTGACCTCCCTTGTATCCATGTAAGCTTCGAACAATAACTTTTTTCATCCACTTTTGTGGCATTTTTTTTTTGTTTTCCAGTGAGCTGCTTTCTTTTACCCCCTCTTCTTTATTCCTCCTTTTTTCTCCATCCCTTTTCCATTTTTTTTTCATTTCTACATTATTGCTCAACTGATTTGGCCTTTTTTTTTATTTAGGAAATTTACTCATACCACCCCTAGACTAAGGTCCAAATACAATGACTACCCTAAAAGTCACAACAATTACAACTGCACCATTGACTAACACTGTTAAGTAAAAAAATTAAAGACAATTTTACCCTAGTTGCATTTACAAGCAATTAAGGTTGAAATGACTTTTTTAATCTTTTAAAAGTAAGAAATGACCAAATTAACCCTTCCAAACTCTTATATTAAAAACTTGATTTCATTTTCCCCTTTACGCTTCAACGTTCGACTGAAGCTCCCGAACTGCTCCAGTTAGCAACAGTCTCCGACCAACACCAAGATCGTCGTTGGCATCTCTTCTTATTTGGTAAGTTCCTCTCTGGAATATTATCAAAGACGCGTCTGGCAGAACCAATCTCCTCGCATTTCGAATAAATATTAACCAACACGGTCTGCACGAACTGGCTTGAGGTGAGTCCAGTCCTCAGGCATGAGAATGGATATAAAGACCTTCATTGAGAGCCAAGACGATTGCACAGGCCTTTAGAACAAAAGCTAGAGTGAAACTGTTGGGGTTTGGACAACACCGGTTAAGCAATTTTTGGTAGAGAAAGAAATGTTCTTTAGATGGGATTTCGACTACTAATCATAGAATTCCAGCAAAATATGTTCGGCTTCCTAATATGATGGAAAACACGTCGGGCATGATCAATATCCCCAAGAGGCGAGAGTGCACAAAAGCCGATGATTTTGTTGAGTAGGAAGGATAGGGAGGAGGAGGGAAGGTCATAAGTAATCACATAAGCAGGATCTAGAGTACTCTCATGTTGGGACATTTTTGAATTAGAGAAACCAAGTTTTCTTCTGCTCCTTCCAGCTGTTATTCTTCTTCTTCTTCCTGTGGCTCTCTTTTGGTGGGAAGAGAAAGATGTTTGGTTCTCGCTACGCAGACGTTGAAATCTCATACACGACTGTGCCATATACAGACAGATAATTTGTGCGATTAGATGGCAACCGTGCACTCCATTGGTTACCAACAGGAACACATTGGATGCAGGAGAAGTTGGGGACGAAGAAATATTCTACGGAGAGAGTAATAAGGGGAGAGAGAGAAAAGCGTGAGTTCGTTAAAAAGAAAGAAGAAAGGGAAGGGAAAGGGAAAGGGAAAGGGAAAGTAAGTGAAAAGTTAGTTTTGTCTTTTCACTTTACAAAAGGATAATATAGTCTTTTCACAATACCCATAAGGGTATTTTTTACCTTCAAAAATTGAATTCGTGCTAACATCAGCAATTAACAGAAAAAATCTAACGGAATGGGCCTCTGCGTAACAATGTTTGGCATTTAGGGGTAGTACGTGTAATTTTTGTGAACTTTAGGGTAGTCATTGTATTTGGACCTTAGTCTAAGGATGGTATGAGTAAATTTTCCTTTTTACTTTTATTTATGTGTAACTGGGCCTTGGTTAGGGATGTAAATGGACAACCCAAAATCCAGATTGGATCTGAAATCATATCCCTTTAATTGGATATTTATCCAGATAGTCAGATATTGACACAGACATGGATCTCCTTTATATTTTTTTTATTAATCAAATATATATTCAGATATTAGCATATCCACTTAGCAACATCTGCTTCAAATTAGTATCCAATTACACTTCAGTATAGCTACATAAAAAAATACTTTAGATATTTAGAACAACTTAAAATTACTTCCATACAGAAATTTTCTATATGAGTTAAAACCTAAGATTCGATCTAATATTCAACGTAGCTAGTATTAGTATAAAAGACCCAAGATTCCTATTTTATCTAATATCAGATCATCTCTGAGTTCTCACGCCCTAAAATACAGCAAGCCACAGGTTCACAGCAGTCCAGGACCCAGACCCAGACCCAGTCTCTATGTTCTGAACAGAGATTAGGAATCACCATTATCATTTCTTCCAAGGTTCTTATTTTTTTTTCACTTTTTTTTTCTTTTAAAACTCTATCTACAATTAGGGCTTCAACATTCTATGTTTTATTAGGGGTTTATCCATTTGTCCATTCATTACTGCATGCAATCCTGCCGCCAGTGAAAGCCATTATCACTTCATCAAGTGAGTTCTGATTTGTAGGAATGGCTATCCTATTTAAGTTGGGATTTATTCACACCATGTATAAAGTGTTTTCAGCACGTATGTGAGCTCCGCCTCCCCCAAAAAAAAAAAAAAAAAAGGGTTCCTTACAGGATCGATGTCTCCTGACCATGTAGATTTTTCTCCAAAACTTTTGTCGTTAATTGGCAAAACATAAACTGCAAAATACTATATGATGGCAAAGAGGGTTCAAAGCAAGTCAAATTAACAAACCCTCTTTGTTGCAGGATCTTACTTCAGTCCAATACAAAATCTGCAGAGAAAAGTAATGAAGAAAACCACTTATCTTGAAATCTAACCCTTGAAATCACTTGAAACTTGATGGGAAATACTCTTTAGGATGTACTTGAAGACATATCCAAAGTTGGAGATGATCCGATCACAGATGAGAGAGATGTTATTTTTTGAAAACTACCTATCATCTGAAAACGGGACTGGTTTAGTTAGAGCTGGTCGATAAGATTTTAATCTTTAATCCCACGAGCTTTCGTTGATCAAATCAGCACTTAATGGTATCGCAATTCAGTATGCAATAATAAGAACTTGAAGGAATTAACAGAAGGACACGAAAACCATAAAACAAAATATTTCGGTTGAGTCTCACAACCTATGAGACTCAACCAGAAAAATCAGGAGCTAAACTCTCTTCTTTTTTCTGGTCTAAATCTGTTGGCTCTCTTCTTCTTTATCTTATTTATAGACTTAA
Organism: Protea cynaroides; assembly: GCA_028583415.1. Lineage (NCBI taxonomy): Eukaryota > Viridiplantae > Streptophyta > Magnoliopsida > Proteales > Proteaceae > Protea > Protea cynaroides. Next base: position 68,946,134 of record CM053274.1, read on the forward strand.
GAAAGATTACAAAATAATAGGATTTCCAAAACTGAAACAGAAACAAAACAAGGAAAGTTGATTCCCTATAGGACTCTCCTAACTTAAACTATGACAAGAATTAAAAGGAAACTTCCCTTTATAAGATTAGGAAAGTTTCCAAACTAACAAACCAAATATTTAGGAAACTAACTCTAAGATACTGAACCAAATATTTAGGAGACAAATAACTTAATAAAATAGGAAGGAAATCTGCTGTTGGTACTGTTCACGTAAACAGTACCGTGAACACTGTTCACGTGAACAGTGTGGGTTGGTCTTTCGGTTGGTCCAATGGACCAATACCGACTGGTTCTTTGGGCTGACCCATTATTGACTTGAGCTTGGGCCATGGGCCTTCTTGGACTGCATCCTATACTTGCCATGTAGATGGATTTCCACCACCCTTTATCCTCCTCTATCACTCTTTATTAGATGGTTTAACATTAGCTAGCCAAGGAAAAGTGTTGTGCTTAGTATTTGGGATTGAAGATTGTCAAAGTGAAATTCAGGTTTCACTTTTATTTTTGAATTCTTATCATACTCTTTATTTTCATTTCAGCTTCTTCTTCTTTTTTTCCCATTATGAAACTTCTTTTTTTATCTTTCGTGGTTGATTAAATAGAAGAATAATTAGTTTATGTTATTGGATATCAATCAAATTTATCTATGATGCATGGGAATTCAATTGATTAACCTGTCAACTTAAGATATCACTGGATATGCTGGCAAGTAATGAATTTGAACTCACATCTCAATTTTCCCAACTATTTGACAGTGAGCATTCAGACTACACAGGTATAATACCAGATAAGCCCATATCAACTCCATTTACATACCTAAACTGGGCCACTTTCTATACATCATTTTGCTTGGTTGATTGAGGAGAGTAACCTATCTCTTCCTGTTTTCAGATAAGAAAACTCAGATGAATCAACTCAGGATTGGTAGAGTCTAATCCACTGATATCATACTGGACACCCAAAACACTGATGCTTGGCCAGGATCAGTCAAATGCAACTGAGTCAAATTGAGACAGATTGGAAGTCCGATCCCATCCCAGATCCCAAGTTTAATTTTTTGCCTCTCTTTTACTTCTTCCTCCCAAGAGGATAAATAATGAAACAAAAGCTCTTGCCTTCTTATATGCATATTGGAGAAGAACAATTTAGGTATCATTTGGCTTTGCATATAACTTCAAAGTGCAAGGCCTCAACAGTTGCAGAAAGGGACAGAATTGGTTTTGAAGTGTACCTATTGACAACAAGAAGTAATGTCTTGCATCCTCAGAACTGCGCATTGCAACAGCCAAGGGGGACCACAAAATGGAGCGATGCTTGGAGCGATGCCTTCTCATGAACATTCCGCCCCAAGAATAAACTGCACGTGCAAACATAGGATACCCATCTAGTGGCCATCCCTAGCCTAGGCTCTTTCCACGCCTTCACTAGACACGGAGACATGGCAATTAGGACCAACACAAATGCTACTGATGGGGTAACCTGCAATTACACATAAGTCAAATATACAAAATTAGTAATCAACATAAATATCTCCTGAATATAAGCAAAGGTTCTATACATAGTATAGTTGTCAAGGCAATGCCTAGGCCTGGGCGACGCCTAGGCGTCCGAGCAGTTTTTATAGGCCAGGGCGCCAGGGTGCCTTATGAACATGAGAAAGGCGGTCGTTTAGGGTGCCTGGGCATCGCCTAGGCGACGCCTAAAGCGCCTTAGATGCCCAGAATGTCTGGACGGCTGTCTTGTTTTCAATGTGTATTTTTTTTTTTTTCTCAAATTTTTCCTTGATCTCTTAATTTTCTTCACAAGATTTATTAGGCTAGACAGAAACAACATTTATCAGGCAGTACATATGATGCGGGATCCGGGTTGAGAAAACCCTAATTAGATCCGTTGTGGACCCACCTAAATAATATGAAAGCTTGATTCAATAAACATTGATAGAATTGTAATTAAATCCAAAACTCAACCAGTAGTGGCAGTTTGGTAAATAATCAAAAATTTCTAATAACTTGTAGAGAACCAAACAAAACTTTAGGATAGGATAGGAATAAGAATTAAAGGTGATAGTTAATTAGGAATGGATGGGATAAATCAAAATTATTATGAAAGGAAAGGGTAATTTGGGAAGTTCAATTAAAGAAAATAAAAATAACAAAATCAAACAAAAGGGGGACTGACGTGAGAAAGGGAAAAGGGTAGGTTGTCTTCAACCTTAGGCTGAAAACCAGGGGCGATAGACAAGTCTGCTTTCAGGCAATAGAACTCAACAACAAGAGTCCCTATCGGGCTATAACATTAGGGAAAGGTCGAAATCTTGAAGACCTACTGATTGTACACAATAAGCAGGAAAATATGAAACCAACAGAATCAAATCGAGTTCTACTAACACTACCAGGCGGTAGTTGCAGGTTCAACAATGTTACCAGCTTGGGTTTTCTCAGCTGAAGGTGTCTTTGGGATTGTTATTCTAGGGTTTGAATTGCCTAGTGATTTTCAACTTCCAAATGCTAGGCTTTTTTCCAAATATAAAAATTTCATAAATCTTATTATAGTAAAGCATCACTAAAAACCAAGAGCGTACCAAAATAATCTCTTGCTTTAATGCCCAAAAAATAATTTACATTCAGACGACCTTAAACAACATTCGCTTACTCCGAACAAAGTTTGACCGGAGTGTAACTCCTTCATTATAACTCGGATTCAAGCAATCTCGGATTTGTTGGAAAACTGATTATGCTAGCTTTGCAACGAATTCAAGATTGCTAGAATCCGAACTATATATAAGGATTTACGTTCCAGTAAAATTTGTTAGAAGTACGCAAATGTTAGTCATAAATACGTATTGCCTACTTAACTCTAGACACAATCCCAGGTCTCAACGTACACTAGCAAACTTGGGTCCACACCACATATTATCATTTTGGATGTTTTTATTTAAACTAATGTGGGAATATGTGTAAAATGATTAAAATAGTCTACAAAAAAAAAACTCAGATCAAGAAAAACACTTTTGGTTCCTCGAAACCAAGCTTGGAGATGTCCCGTAAAAAATACCAGCTTTCGACCGAGTTTCGATGAAACCTGAGATATCTCAGTTTCGAGGCTGGCCGAATCCGGCCTCAAAACCGGCACCTTGAAACTTGGGTATAAGCTTACTTTTAGAGGAATAGAGGCACAAGCATTTATTTTGGCATCACAGAGGTAAGTAACATTATAATCTTCCTCTTTGTAGTTTTGTTTTTTACTTATATGCTAAGATGTTCTAAGTTCTAACTTCTTACTTTATTGATTTGTGATTTTTTGTTTATTATAAATATTTTTTTTATGTCCTATACTTTATTCATTATTTGTTGTCTTGTTTGTTTTCTCATATTAATTAAGTTATGTCTTAAATATTGATTATTTATATAGAATGTTGCATATATATAAACATTAATATAACATTATTATTTTACTAATAAAAAAAATACGCTGGGAAATCCTTGGTCACCTAGGCACCTAGGCGCCTAAGATGCCCCGAACGCCTTGGATCACCTTGTCGCCTTGACAACTATGGTACACAGAGCAAATTATCCACCAACATATTAATTCAAAATGCACTGAAAATGCAAAAGCAATTGGTGCCTCTAAACAGCTAATGATTCATTCGCCAAGCAGTTGTCCAGGTCCAGGCTATAAAAAGGTTGAGAATCCAGAATCATTTCATTTTGAGGCATACCCACTCAAGCTAGACCCAACTGATTGAACAGTCAAGACCAATAAGATGGGATACAATGTGCAAGATTTTAAGATAAGGTTTAACAAAAGAATGATGACATTTAAGCTCATCCTATGCTCAATATATAACAGAATAGGATTGCCAGAGGAAGCACAGAAAAAGGATGAGTCCCCCACTAATCCACTAATGAAAGAAGATGCTGGTGCCTGGATCCTGAACCCCAGTTTTGCAAGCAAGAAAGCAAGCTCTTCATCCAAAATAATGTAAAATACCCAGAAATTGGGAGCCCTATATGCATGGCTGAATCCTCTATCAAATGAAAACATGCAGAGGAGGACTTGTTGTATCCGCAAGAAAAGAAATTCATCAGTAATGCATAAAGAGGGAGTACTAGAAGTGATATACAATGGGTAGAGATAAATTGCCCAAGGCTTAAGCTCCTCATCTCAAACTCATAATCCAACTCAAGATCATCAATTGTGCATTTTTCAGTTTTTCTTTTTCATGTTCTCCACCATTTATCAGACACGACTTGGATTTCCATAATAAGTAGGTAAATTGCCCTATAGAGCTCATTAATTTGTTATAGCATAATTTAGCTTCTCCCTGATCTCACTTCCTAAAACTTTCCCAGAACCATGAACTTTTGCTCTAACTTCTACATATAACCTCCACTCCCCCTGAAACCTATGTTAGGAAGCACAACACGCAGACATTATGTTACTCTGAAGTTACCTAGCAGATGATCTTAAAACGTAAAAACCTAAGATGTCTGCTTCAACTACCCATTCAAGGATTTGGTAAGGGACGAATCTCCTAGCCAATATTGTAATACATCAGTAACTCTACATAACAAAACCAATTGTCAGCCATGCCACATTTCTGAACAATGGAACAGAATTATTTCTCAGGAAAATTACTCTTTTCTCACAAGAAAGACAAACCTCAGATAGAACATCATATACTAGATATAATAAACACTTCAACCAACAAAGACATATTTAAACTTAAGTATAAAGTATGCATTAAAACCATCAACCTCATTTAAGCCAGTCCCTTGGTTCAGATGAAAACACCAGCAGACAACACTGAGAATACAGCTACGTTGCCAAATCATAAGCTTTCAAACTCATTGGAATTCACCTTAGCAAGAAAAAGGAGTCCAACAAATCCAACTAAGAACAAAATTCGAGTAATTGATTAGACAGACGGTAAAAAGAAAGGGAGTTACCTGCCCATGGTACAAAAACGGCCCAAATGAAACCAAGAAAACGAACCCAACCCACAGCACCCGTCATAAAAAAAACCTCCCAAAGTCCCTAGCCAATCCTCCACGATAATAATGCTTCAACAAGTAAACAACATACACAAGCGCCGCCACCGCAAACAAGTGTTTGAAACACAATAAGATCGCAAAAAAGAAACCCCCAAGCAAATCCCACCCTTCCTCCAGAAACGAAAGCGAAATCAACAGGAACCCAAGAAGAAATGCACGTGATCAGAGACGATAACGTTGATTCTCTGAAAGTATATGACAGAGTCTGCACTGTAATTCAATCCACCGTAAAGATCTACGATCTTGAGATCGACGAGGATGGCGAAGATGGAGAGGAATCATTCGAAGTAAGAAAAAAGAGGTGAGCAGTTCAGAGTCCATGGGCTCGTCTTGTCTGAGTATCATTGAGAAAGTGACAAAAAGCCAATAGCTCTTCTACGACTGTGAAAGAATTCCGCTCTGGTTTCTTCTCATTTTGCTTTTGATTCCATGGAAGAAGATCGGATCAGCTCGAGCTCTGGTTGATCTTCTGCAACTTTCATGGCTATTGAGACTTGAGACCGGTTTATTGTGCCGAAATGAGCCGGGTTTGGTTCGATGGTTCAATGGTTCATTGGTTCATCCTAACCTGGCAGAGGAGGGAAAACAAAAAATGTTGAGGGTATAATAGGAAAACAAAAGAATTCTCCCCTTCTTTATTACAGAGAGCAGCTGAGGAGAAGAGAAGGAAGAAAAACAAAGGCAGAGCTGCTCACATTCCCTCTCTCTTCACAGAGTCCGACCGTGCCGAACCGAGCGACCACCAAAACGCTCAACCATGTTGCGACAAGCCCCTCGCCTACTGGCCAGAGCGACATCCATGATGAAGGTACGGTCCTTCTCCACCGCCGATGTGCCGGCGACTCCAACCGCGGATTCATCTTTCATCGACGCATGGAGGAAGGTGATCCCCAATATAGACCCACCTAATACTCCTCTCGCTTTCATGACTCCCAGACCCTCGACTCCTACTTCGATCCCTTCCAAGCTTACCGTCAACTTCGTTCTTCCTTATCAATCTGAGCTCTCGGGCAAGGAGGTGAGTTTTGTCTCTCGACTACCTATTTTCCCTTTGATTCATCGTTTCTATCTTTTGTTTCCTTTGGGCTTGGTTAACTTTTTTATTCCCTTATTTCGTGATTATGCTGATTACCACGAAATTGGGACCTTTAGATTCGAAAATGTAATTTTCTTTTGAAACTTATGAATGTTTTATTCTGTGATTATTAAGATGTTATCGATTGATTTTGGAGCTTGGGGTTGAGTTCTTTTAATTTTGTATATTGGATATTGCTGTATTTTGTTTCCTAGGGTTTTAGATTTATCCAGAAGCCATATTAACGCAACCGGATTATCTTGGTTTTCAAGAATTTTGTTCCCTTTATTTCCAATTGGGCAATGTAGAGATGTAGCATTGTTGGGTTTTTTTTTACGGACTGGTCTTTTGCAGTGCGCCAACATCATTTATTCTTGAATTTAATGGATTCTTCCAGATTTTACTAATTCATGGGGCTATTTCTGGGCACCTGCATTGCTGTCTAGAGTTAGTAAAATGTGCATTTAATTTTCTATTGGAAATGATTGACTTGGTGATTTTCATATCTATGGATGCTGTTTGACAATTCATTTTGCGTCAGGTAGTCAAACTGTGTTCAGAATTAGAAAATGCATTTTTATTTGTAAAAATAAAAATAAAATAAAATAAAATAAAAAAGGGTTTTCCTTGATCATTTCCATTCCAATTTGACTTAATGAAGTGGCTTCAACTTGAATCCTAGAGCCTTCTGAGTTAAGGGGAATGGATGGTTGTGCTTCAGTTCATTTGTGGGATAAATGTGTGGGTGCCCTTCTAGAGGATCCGTTTGATCTGTACTGGGTTTAATTATGGGTAGAGTTCCAGCATATTTGCTTCTTTTGGTGTGACCTACAGAATTATTTCATGATAACTGCTTTGATGGTTAGTGTGTGGGAATCGATTTGAAGAATTACGGTATTATGATTAGTAATGTGACCATTTGTGGTTCAGTTGGGTTTTCTGTATTAGAGTTGCATGAGATGAGGAGAGGTGCATGTACCAGATGTTGCAAGGTGGTAAATCTTCAGATGGGCTCCTGTTGGTTTTATATCAATGTCCATCAGAGCATACTTAAATGTGACTGGGTGGTCTGGGTGGTGGTCCCTTTTTTTTTTTTTTTCCTAACTGCGTCCACCGTGATGATACCAAATTTATGTCTGGTTACCGTAGCTGGCATCCCTGAGCCCCTTTTTGCGACCCGGGGGGGAGGAGGGGGGATATAATTTCAATATGGCGGTTGATGATACATTCTACTATGCAGAGATATCCTACTTCAGGCATTACAGTTTGTTATAGATACTTTTGAGTGGTCATCGTAGTTGTCAAGGCGACCCAAGGCACTGGATAGATGCATGGGCACATAGGTGTACCCAAGGCATTGTATGGATACATCTTAATAAGAAGATTTATATAAAAAGGAGGGGATTAGCGCATCAATTTTTATTGTTTTTAATATATATGTGTGATTCCATGCATTATGGTGTATATATGTACTTTATACATCTAATAAAAATGCTACAAATGATATTAATTAAAAAATAAATAAACAAATAAAACAAGGTGTGATACAATAAAGCGACCAACTGCCTAGCCCTATCTGACTCGCCTAGACACCTTGACAACTATGGTGGTCATCTATCTAAAGGATAGGAAAATAAGCGGCACTTAACATTATAATTGACAGTTGATGTTTTTGATTGGAATTGTCGAGCATTTGTGTGATTGTAGTTGGTTGGAACAAGCCAATAGAGAAGGGATTGATACCATTGATAATTTTAACACTTGGAAGATTTTTCATTTATATCCTTATCTAGGGAGATTGACCTCCTGTTTCCTAACGCTTGTGCTGCTAATTATTAATTTCCAGCATGAAAAGTTGTGCAGTATTGTTGGAGATTGGTGCACTAGCTTCTTAAGAGATTTCTTACAAGATTATCTACCATGAGGAATAGGAACCCCAGCTATGGAGAGACACCTTACTTAACATCACTAACACTGAAGGTTAAGGAGTTTGCTGCTTATATTTCCTTTACACCCCTTGGCTTACCTGTAATGCTGGACTTAGGGCACTTTGAGGACTATTGTAACATTGCCTGGATTCTGTAAATGCTGTGGTTAAGAGGTGGTCCAGGGATTTGGGAATCTCTGTAGAATTGCTCCTTTAAGTTCCATTTTGGGACACTTTTTTGCTAAAGTGATTCTCCTGCGGCATAAGTAGTGCCGCTTAATACTTGCAGTTCTTTTGTGTTAGTTTATGTAAGCAGTGGCAACTTCTTGCACATATCAAATCTAATGTTCTTTCAAATTTATTTGGCTTTGCTTAGTTAAATTTTTAATGGCCTTGAAGCCTGGACTTGGGAGTCGAAGACTGTGACTATTGGAGCTGGAAACAGATAGATATCAGATAGAAACTTAAATCAGTCTACAAATGCAATTCCACTATAGGTGATTTACTTTTGGGTAGGCTGAAATTATATTAAACTGTTCCGATGGTTCTAACAATTTTGAGTTATTGACTACCATTGAAAGTTTGTAAGAAGAGTGGATGGAAACAATATTAAACAAAGCCATTGATGGATCTGTCTAAAGTATTTTTCCAGATGTTCTCTTAGACATCTCCATCTCAGTTCAGCTGATACAAAATGGAAATATGAGGATTCTAACGTGTTCTTTTTGCATGTCAGGTTGATATGGTTATAATCCCAGCAACAACTGGGCAGATGGGTGTTCTGCCTGGACATGTGGCCACTATTGCAGAGCTAAAACCCGGTGTCTTATCCGTGCACGAGGGGAATGACGTTTCCAAGTACTTCATAAGCAGTGGTTTTGCATTCATCCATGCAAACTCTTATGCAGATATTATTGCTGTTGAAGCAGTGCCAATTGATCGCATTGACCCAAACCTTGTTCAGAAGGGGCTTGCAGAGTTCACCCAGAAGCTTAGTACAGCCAATACTGAGTCGGAGAAAGCTGAAGCTCAAATTGGAGTGGACGTCCACAGTGCTCTCAACTCAGCTCTCACAGGCTAATTTTGGCCTTTGATCAATGAAAATTTCAGTTTTCTTAAATCTTTTTGTGGATTGCATGCGGGGAATGATGTATTCTCCTTTCTAGATTTTCCCATGATTTCCAGAACATGGAATAAATTTTTAGAAACAAGGAACACCAGAATTGTTTCTTTTTCCTTTTCCCCTTTCCTGGTCTTTTCTGGTTTAGAGATACAATTTACGTTGGGGAGTTTGTAAGTTGTTCATATTTGGTTTTTTTTTTTTTTTTTTTTTTTTTTTATTATTTTTTTTTTTTTTTGTTTTTTTTTTTTTTTTTTTTTGGGGGGGGGGGGGAATTAATTATGGATAGCATGAGTATCCACATTTGGTTTATTAAAATATAGGGAACAGTGATAGTGGGAAGGAAAGGAGGAAAAAAGGGAATTTTTTATGACTTCAAAGGTAAGATTTATAAATGAATTAAAATTGTTTTTTAAAGGTTTTTTTTAGGGTTTTGTTGGGGATGTTTTTTCTTTTTTTTTTGTTGGGGGGGAGGGGGGGGTTTTTTTTTTTTTTTTTTTGGGAATGGTGTTTTGGTTTTTTTTTTTTTTTTGAGGGTTTTTAAAAAAATTTTTAAAAAAAGGAAAAAAAAATGTTTTTCGGAAAATTACTTCTTGGACCTGCTGTCTGCTATATTCTGAACATCATCATTGTTGAATGTCAGCTTGATATTGTTTTCATGGAAGTCAGAGATTAGTTTTAGGTTTGAATAAATCTCACTGAATGATTTTGGTGTTTGGGGGGGGTTGGGGGGAAAAATTTTTTTTTAATTTTTTTTTTTAATTTTAAAAAAAAAAAAAAAAAGGGTAAGAAAATATGTTCATAAAATTTATATTAAGAAAACGATGGAGATATCCAACTTATTCTTTTGGTTTATTGCTCAAACTTCGATCTTATGTACGGGAACAGTGATAGCTGTGAAGGTATCGGACTTGAGAGAAGAGGGGGGTTTTTTGTTGGGAAAAGGGGGAGGGGGGGCTTTTTTTTTTTCCCCCCGCAAATTTTTTTTTTTTTTTTTAAAATTGGCTTGGAAAAAAAAAAAAAAAACAAAATGGCTAAAAAGTATGTTCTATATATGAACTTAAAATTGTTTCTCAAAGCGTTCATTAGGGGGCTTTCACCGTCGCGGGAAGACAACCTTGCCAAACAGTTTTAGTGTTCTTGGCTCGAACAGCAATGGGAGGGGGGGGGGGGGCTAAGGGGGTATTCTTGGGTGAAGGATGACAATGCAAAAATTCTTTGTAGAATATCTATCTGGTTTTAAGAGAAATAATGTCTAATTGTCTCGGCAGTAATGATGGTATCTTGTACCTAAATTGGTGGCTCATTTTTTCTAAATAATGGAGAAGAGGATCGAAACATGCCACTCAAAGACTACTGAGACGGCAGTAATGATGGTATCTTGTACCTGAATTGGTGGCTCACTTTTTCTAAATAATGGAGAAGAGGATCGAAACATGCCACTCAAAGACTACTGAGACAACGATCTGCTGTCAAGAATGCAGAGGAGGTAGGATGGGCAGTTGCTCAAATCTAATATGGATCGTACATGGATGGTAATTTGAGTCAACAGATCTCGTAAGGTTCCCTCATCTGGGATCCTAGGGAAGAGGATCAAGTTGGCCCTTGCGAACTAAAGTGTAGGGAAATTATATTAAATTAAAACTAAATGGGAACTTTTGTAATCCTTACCCCACTATGATGTTTAACAAATTTCAAAATATTTCAAATCTGATTATTAAATTATACTGCATGTGTTGATCCATATGAATATTCTATCTGAGATTACAGTCTGTCAGAGTTCTGAATTTTACAAGGACATCAACACAATGGACAAGCAGCCCTCATGGTTACGACACTAAACTAAAAAAAACAAATAAATGAAAAATGCCTGCCGCTCAAAATCTCATCTCTGTGACCACATTCAGTATCCCTAGTTGAAAATGTAGAACCAAGATATGAAGAAAGTGGCTCTGGTTCATCAAATTCATGAAGCTGTTCTATAAACATGTCAATCAACTACTGAATCCTCATTCTCACTATCCAAGTACATCTCTACATTTTCACTGTCCATCAAAATCTGCTCTTCCTCTTCTATTTTCCTCATCATTTCTTCCCTTTCTCTCTCAGCTGCTTGAGCTTTTGCCATCTCAAGTCTTGAGCTAACCACTTCCCATGATACAAGGTGGTCCATAAAGATCGATATGTAATCAGCACGGCGGTTCTTTGAGGAAAAAAAACATTGTCATTATAAGGGTATAAAAGTTACTGTCAGGAACAGCAAGTTAACTACATTCCTCCTTCATTGATATGGACTCACCTCATAATCAAGGTAGTAAGCATGCTGTCCAGACAGAAATTCCATCAAGATAATTAGTGCAGTTGACATAAGGTGCACTAAAAGCCAAATAAATATATGCACAAAAACCACAATTACATTTCCATCATCCCAGAGTTCTGTCAGAGAATTACCTCCCAAACATCTATGGCAAGAAGCGGCTGTAACAAAACCAATCCGCTAATAATATATTAGATTCATGCGAAAGACATTATATGATTATGTAATGAGAACTCCGAAATAGTGATACTTTCAAGACAGTAAAGATTCAAGTAATTTCCTGGGGATGCTCTGTGATTCTGCAAAAACAAGACAGTGATAGTATAAGGTTGGGGTAGTTATTTACTCACCGTGTAATCCCAAACAAGGGGATTCACTGCATTCGGACTCTTTACTACTACAAGCTTTTTATCTTCTTCTGATGGGCAAGGATTTACAGCATTGCCCACATCAAGTCTATTTGCCTTATCTGGAGTCAATGGGAAGGGGAAAAAAATGCCGTAAGCTACTCAGTCTCAAGATTAACTAGCTATGTCCACGATTCCATGTAGATCATCAAATCAAAAGCAAATAAATACAATTAGGTAAAAATATGAATATAGCTCATCAAATCAGAAGCAATGTTAAAATTACAACACTGAGAAGAGATTTTATTTTCTTTGTGGGGGGGGGGGGGGTTGGGGTAAGTAGAAGCTAAGAAGAGTGTTAGCTACCCACAAGCAAGCCAAGCCCAACCAGAACCAAACTGTGTGGATGCTGCTGACTTGAATTCATTGACAAATCTTTCATAAGAGCCAAAATCTCTTTCAATTAGTTCTAGAAGATCTCCAGCTGGTTTACGAGCTCCACCTGGTTTCATTGATTCCCAAAAAAACTCATGATTCCAGATCTGTGGATGGGCATAAGATAAAGATCACCAATTTGGAATGAACCGCTTCAATCAGAATAGGATGATAACAAGGAAAATAAAAAACAATTCCACATTAATGTGTCCAAAGATTGTCCAAACCAGAGTAAACATTTCAGCTCTAGTTGAAATGATGCTGTTTCGTGGGCGCACCAAGGCCAGAGCCCTTGGAATAAGGCTCACATAATATGAACCTATGATCAATCTCAGTATCTTCCAACTTTCATAGAAAACAAGGATTGTATTTGCATTTAAATAGTTGGCTATTGAAACTTCAACTTAGATCATCTAAATTCAGACTTGATATAAACAACATTGGCAAGGGCATTGTACCTGCGCTGCATTGTTGAAGGCAGGAAGTAGATCACCCTTGTTATATGACATAATTATGATATCATCCAAATTCAAACCATCCAACTCAGTTCCCAGAATCTGCCTGTTTAGGTTCTCTACATAACCTTTGTGGTGCTTCCCCCAATGGCACTCTAGAGTTTCATGGCTCATGTATGGTTCCAAAGAATTCTGCCACATTTCACATTGGAACTTAAGGTAGACAAGAAAAGAATGTTTCATTGCGGCTATAGATAATTAACAGATTCCCAGCAAAAGTTTTCCATGATGCTATAACAGAAACCATGAGCATTTGTATATATTACCAGAGAATATGGAGGGGGCTTTAACTCAATCAGCATTGTGATGGGAGCACGCAGTGCCTTCTGTGAAAACTTTCTCTGCAACATAAACAGCAGAGATGACACCAATGAATGGTCCAGAAAATTTCTTCTTTTTCTTTTTTTTTCTTTTTTTTTTTTTGTGTGTGTGCAATAATTAGCATATTCATAGGCTACAAGGGAATAAAATCATCTTTTCCAGGTTCTTTTTTACTTGAAATACTCTAACAGTAAAGCAAGAACATACAAAAAGAATTTCAGATTTCTTTATCTCAAGGTTATGCTCTTAATGTGATTATACTCTGGAAACTGATCCCTCCTTTCTTCTCCTTTCTCTGCCACCCCCTGGGCCCCACCTTTACTTTGGTGATACATCAGGATTCTTTAAATAGTTTATCATTTTCAGAAAAACTCTCATTGGTTGGATACTAATCTGGTGTCGTAAGATGGCACACAAGCATAGTTCATATAGCTAACACCGAATGGGATAAGGCTTTATCAACTGTTTGAAAACATCTATTGCATATTCAGGTATTGTAATCATATTAGTTAGCTCTTGGCACATAGGTCACTCAAGCTGCTTGAATTATTGCAACTGAAAATGGTAAATACATAACAAAAATTAAAGGGGGAAAAAAATTGAAAGTAATCAGACTCATAGTATAAGAAAGCATTGATGAATCTCAAGTAGCCACAATAAATGGATTTGCAGAACTTAAGATAAGACTTCTCCACTCTCAAAGTGGAAAAACCTTTCCAAAATATCCCAACCTGCCACACTCTCTGGTTCTCAAATCTGTAATTATTTGCTCACATATAAAACACAAAGAAATTTGACAAGAATTTGTGGATCTTCATTGTCAAACGTAGATATTAACCAAAGAATCCTAAAAAATAAAACGATAAATATGATTATTATTATTTTTTTTTTTTGGGTGGGGGGGCAGAAAATTTTCCGAAGTTGGAGCACTGCAGTGTTGCATCCAACAGAATGCAGTACTTGAAACAATTACAGAATGCTTCTCACATATTCATTGGTAAATAGAAACTACTCTAGGATGATAATAAACTGCTAAAATTCTTCTGAAACAAAAATCAAGTAATTAAGGATTTGCAATGAAAACGAGAAATTCCAATTTGTTCATGATTTGGATGTTGCACATTTGGCCACAAATTTCCCTATCCACCCTTGGAAAAACCAGAAACAAAGTCACATCAGCAGACCAACATGTAACCTCCAATCAAGAATCCATTCTAGAAGCCCATTCTCAGTTGCAAGTCATAAATATAACTCAGTCATCCATCAAGACTGTCAAATGTCAAGTTACCACTTACATTGATGACAGCCCACAGAACTTCACAAATAATCCTAATGGTCCAATCAATGGGCCTGATTTGGACAACCCTCAAAGAGAGGTGATAAAGTCAATCGACTAATGAAACAAAAACAGGTTAACCAGATAGCCACGGTATCTGCAAGGCCTGAATATTGAAGTTGAGCCAATATAACTGATAAGCAAGCATTTCAATGGTTTTGTTCTGATCAAACATTATATCCACTCATTCATGACAGAAACTGCAAGTGAAACTGCCCTTTTCACAGTGCAAAGGGTCTAGGGTTTAGGGTTTATGCCTTTGAGAAGTCCCTACATATTTCACTCAAACTCAACTTGCTAAGCCTTCTCCCAACTACGTGGGTCCGCAACAACATTTCTACTCCGCCGCCCCACTCTATGCCATATCTCCCCACAAAATTAGCTCCAGAAGGAATTCAAAATTCGAGTTTAGACTCTTCCACTACTACCTGTTCTCCATTCCACACATACAAATGAAAAATAGAAAGCCAATTGAGAAGCAAACCCACCTCTCGTATTCTCCATTGAAGGCGACGGGTTGATTCCAGGGCTCCAGGGAACTCTGTTTCAGTTATGATAATGACACGCAGATGAATTTACAGTAAGTAAATCTCTCACTTGCAGAAAACATAACAGAAACACGAGAGAATAAAAAGAAACTAAAGTAAGAGAGAAGCTTGAGTGCGGCGTATCAATGGAGACCTTGGCGCGGAAGAAGTGCGCAAGTTAGCGGAATAGCCATAGCTGCTCCTTGCGCCATTTCTCTAACACTAGAAGCTCTGAGAGTGAGAAGAGAGCATTGAGAACTGACAAGTGATAACAGGCTGCAACGGTTCCGTACATTGGAAAATAAAGGTTATGTTTGGATGCGAAGAAAAAGAAAAAAACTTGAAATGAAAGAAAAAAAAAATACACATAAATTCTCTAATCATTATTTTTATTTTATTATATTTTTCTATTTTCTCAACATCCAAACATAACCTTAGCGTCAGGTGACCAAGAACCAATACTTTGGAATCTTCAGGGGTAAGGATAGTATAAGATGTGCTTTATTGATAAATGTTGACAGAAATATTTACATTCTGAATTCATTAATCTTAGAGTATTGTTTTAAAGGAAGATATTCTGTAGGAATCGCATAAGAAGTATTAAAAAATAAGATAAATTGAATACGGAGGAAAAAAAAAACTGAAACATGAAAAACAACTTCCCATGTTAAATTTTTTGCAAATTAGTATTATCACAAGGATCCACATCGTCTTCTTCCAATGGTCTGGGAGGACAGTGGCAACCTTCTTCGGATGGTTGTCACGTGGCTCTCGGTGAATCCGAGACCCACGTCCGAACCGACACCCAGCCGACAAGCCAAGCCGACAGGGGGTGTCGGCTCGAATGTGGGTCTCAGATTCACCGAGAGCCACGTGACAACCATCCGAGGAAGGTTGCCACCGTCCTCCTAGAATGACTGGGAGGAGACGATGTGAATCCATTATGGATTATCACAATCGTCAGTTATTTTTGCAAATGTCATAGAGCATTTTTTTCAGTTAAGTGGACAGATGGTGTGTTTATTATGATTAATGGACAGACTTGATGATTTAGTTTAATCACATGTCAAATTTCAGAGTTCAATGCAATCAAATAACTCTTTCATGTTCACATGCATTTTGTATATGTGATGCATGTCGGCATGTGTACCAGTACTTAAAACATGATTATGCACTCTCTCTCCAATTGATGCACAGAACTTGAAGAGTGATGTAGACCCGAAAGCAAAGTATATAGATTTGAGACATGTTCATAGAACACTCTCCTTAAGGCTTTTAAATGCCCCTATTTGTGCAAATCTGGATTGACTTTGCGCTTATGCCTCCGAGATGAAACAACTCATCAATCAGATGAGTTTCTACCACTCATCCAAATGTATACTCAATAATTCAAAACAGGAAACCAATAACAGAATATGTTTCAATAGAATAGCGTAGTATTCAAATCCGCTCCACCTAGAGGTTCGGGAGGAGGGTGACTCCCACCAGCCGATGCCAGACAAGTGGCTATCGGCTGGATCCGAGCCGATGCATAAGCCGACACCCCCTGTCGGCTCACCTTATCGGCTTGGATGGAGGGCTCGGATCAAAGCCGACACCCACGTATCGGGCATCGGCTGGTGGTAGCCGCCCCGCCTCTCAAATCTCTAGGAGGAGAGGATTTGGATCCAACAATGTAAATAAAACCAGCCAGCTGGTGAGTATTTATAGATATTAGTTTGACTGTAGGGAATATACATAGAGGCATATCAGTACATACATATGGATATCTTAATAGAACCAACTGCCACTTTCACCTCGAACCGAAAAAGAGTCACAAGACAGGAAGGAATAACTGATCGATAGGAGAGCATATCAAATCTCAAAAGCCGGGGAAACTACTTATTTGTTTGAAAACAGAACTGTACTGTCCTGCCAGCCCGAGTAGAGAGTTTAAGTGCCCTCTACGTAAAGATGTACATGTGTATCTGGCTTGGGGAGTGTACACATACGTAGGGATATGAATGACTGGGTAGGTGTGTCTATAGACGAAGGGTGTATACATAGAGGTATAACCTACACTGTTCCAAAAAGAATGGGTATATACGTAGAGGTATACCCCACACTGTTCCAAAAAGAATGGGTCATGTACACCTACGCCCCGCCCGATAGGCTTGGCACATGTGTATGCAAGGTAACCCCAAACCTTCTCTAAGAAATAATATTTTGCCGGATGAGGTATGATGATCAAATAATAAACGAATCAAAATTTTTAAAATAGTATTTTTTTTTTCCCAATAGGAAGAACCTGTGATCACTCATACCAGCACCCATTAGTTTTGAGTGTTTTGTGAGAGAGAAACAGGGCGTGGTAGTCTTTAAAAGAGACTGGAAAGATCATATCTGTCAAGTTTCCTGCCCCTATGTAACTTGCTGGGAGACCTTGTATAGTGTAACACCCTTTGTTTGTTCCTCCTTTGTCAATAGATTTTTGACTGACCGAAAGGGGGAAAAATAAAGGTGTTAAAATACCCTACCCAATCTATGACCATATGCAGAAAAAAAGTACAAGACCCACACAAACCCAAGGGGAGGAGGGGGAGAGAGAGAGAGACCAATAGTTAACATCTGTATTAAACAAATAATTAGGATTTATTGCTTGAATAACTGTTTATACATAGTCAGCATACTGGATGTGTAGACTTTATATCAGGGACTTTCATTCCCATCTAAAATACAAATCGAGGCTCGGGAAATATGCAGAACTCTATTATATAAATTGATGATGTCGACCAACGGCTGCAGCAAAACATGGATGACAAGGAGAGAGAACAATAGCCCACATCTGAATTTGACAAATAATTATGATTCACAGCTTGAATAAATAACAGCTTATACATAGTCAGAATACTGGATGTGACTGTATCAGGGACTTTCATTGCCCTGTCTAAAATACAAATCGGGATGCCCGAACTATGCAGAACTCTTATTATATAAATTGATGATGTCGACCGAAGACTGTAACGAAACATGGATGATTCTTCAGAGCACAGAATAAATCTTCTCAGTACATGATTTCCCGACCTATGATCAATAGTGGGAGTTCCTGTCAATAGATGCACTTTGTGAATTAATTGCTCTATATGCTAGTGGAGCCACTGACAGCTTCAAACAATTCCATCGACATCGATGATACATAAATAAGTAGACCCAAGGTCTGTCACAGTCATAATTTTGCACGCTTTCTCCAAGGGCAACCTCCCTCAAATGCCTGTTCTAGCACATCTTCCACCCGCTTCACCAACACTATCTGTTAATAAAAGTAAGAGTTGGTATCTCAAGGTTGCATTATAGAACAATTGAATAAATCAAAGGAGAGACCACTAAGGGGAACTGTTCATCAGATTGTAATCAAGTTGTATTTCAAATTTAAAACATATATATATATATATATATATATATATATATATATATATATATATATATATATATATATATAAGGTGATACACATAATCCTTTAATAAGAATCCAAGGCTGAATATCACCAAAAGTATATCTCAAATGGAGAAATCCAAGGGGCCATATGCAGGTACATCCATGAGAACCTAAAATTGCTAAAATTCACTGAATCTGGCACTATTTCAGACAAACGAAATATAATTAAACAAAAAAGTGCAAAAAGTAGATGCAGCTGGTATTTGGTTTAATCAACAGATTGTGGCATATATATCACAACATGCACTTCCCATGTATGAGATTAAGAGGGTAATGTGAACTTAATGCATTTCATGCACAACTTGAGGAAAGTATCCAAAACATAAAAAGGAATGTACTTAGATCTTGAATCAAATACAGGTGACATTGAATGTAAGAAATTCCATAACCATTCAAAAGAAACAAAAGTACCTCCAGGCTGTTACGAACAGCTGATGGCACTTCAACTAAGTCCTTCAAGTTCCTCTCCGGGAGGATAACCCTTTTGATACCATAACGATGTGCAGCCAATATCTGCACATGCAAACAAACAAAACTTACAACCTTTATGTCCGTCATTGCAATAATACACATCAAATCCTATAACCAGAACATGGTGATGTGATTACTTTGCGCAAAAGCATGCATATTGGTTGAGGACCAATGAAAACAGCATGGGACCACAAAATATTTCTTCAAACCCATCAGATACTACACATGGTGCACATCACGATGATCAGTATGATAATTACTGTCCGATGCTCTGATACAAATAACTGACAAGCATGCACAGCTGTGTACCATCACACAGTACTAACTTAACAATTTACATATAGGCAGCTGATCAAAATGGTTGTCTTGTACACCATAGTTTCAGAGATTTTTACATCACAAATGAACCACAGATGTCCCATTTACTGCACTCAGAAGAACAGTAAAATCACAGGCATAGCTTAAAGTCAGTGAATATCATAGTATTATAGCCACTGAAATAGATTATCCTAACAATGAGCATCAAGAACAAAGCCCATGAAAGTATGTATGGTAGGCACACCTTATCTTTGATACCACCAACAGGTAATACCAGACCCCTAAGGGTCATCTCTCCTGTCATTGCTGTGTCTGCTCTTACTCTTTGCTGACTGAATAACGAAACGAGAGATGTTACCAGAGTCACCCCAGCCGAAGGTCCATCCTTTGGTACAGCTCCTGCAGGAAAATGTATGTGAATATCCCGGCCCTCCAGCAGATTGATTTCCCCAGAAACTGCTAACTTAAGGTCTGCTGCTCTGGCCCTTACCTATCAAATTAAAGAACATTTAAGGTTAAGATAATAATGGTGAAATGCTAAAATGCAGCTTTTATCTATAGAAAGAAATGAAAGATTAGAAGAAAATGGTCATTTAGGCACAGCAACTGTTCTTTTCCTACAAACATCGAGTGTGAGAAATTGCAAAAATAAAAACGTAAGAACCAAATATCTTCACAAAAGTGTTTACTGGGGTAGTTGTGAAAGGAGTTGATTAGTGCTTATATATGTGCAATGCATATGCATACATCAGGCACTTGGACATATATATATATATATATATATATATATAGAGAGAGAGAGAGAGAGAGAGAGAGAGAGAGAGAGAGAATGCATCTGCAGGAGCATGAAGCATGCAAAGGTACCTGGGAATTTAACAAACTAATCTAGTGTATATGCAAGGTAAGACCAGATTGTCTGTACAAGCCTATGTGCTCACTACATATTTATGTCAATTATCAATTGTTGCATGAAACATATAGGTGCATTTTGCTCCATCTCTTCTTCCGCCCACACCTACCCCGAAAAAAAAATGAAAGAAAAAATAATATATCAAGGGTAATGTACATTGAGGATTATATTGCTTGATTGGAAACAAGGAGAAAGAATTTATTGAGGGCCTTTCACCAAGAAATAAATTTGATAAATTAGCATCTTATAGACAACAAAATCAGAGGCATGCTCCAAAAACTAAAATGAGTTAAGGAATTAGCAAACTAATTGAGTGTCTAAAAAGTTCTAAAAATAAAAATGCATAACCTGTGAGCATGCTTTGTGAAATCAAAGTGAAGAAACAAATAAAACCTACCCATGTTAGTGCTATTTGTGCTGATTCCTTAATAACATCACCAAGTTGCCCCGTGAGATGCAAATCACCTTTTCCTACCATTGCTGCAGCCTCAACAAACTGAACCTCCCCACCAAAGGAAGTCCAAACAAGCCCAACTGATACTCCAGGAGTAGCTACACGTTCTGCAGCTTCCTTGTCATCAAACTTTGGGGGCTGCATTCCAATATCAGCAAAGTACAGTCAGATTTATTTATTATTATGAATCTGTAAATCTGAAATCAAGCTCAAAAGGAATCTGGGTATTTTGGCCTTTTATTTAAGAATCTTGCTGCATGATGACGTGCCTTAACAAATTAGGCCACCATGGGAGAAGACATAGGCATAGCGCAAAACTAAAGCAACTGGACAATCCAAAGTGAATCTTACAGGAATTTTGCCCAAACTGTTGATATAGTACATTTAGCAATTTCAGTAATGACAAATGGATGTTACTGCCGAGTGTCGACTGGTACGAGACCCATATTTGGGCACATCCAACGAGTTGCATAACATTTGTGAGCTCTGAATTGCTGATAATATACCATCTTACAGTTACATGCATAACAAGTCAACAATGACGCTGCTGTCTACCAATTGTCCCAGGTTTCCTGTAGCTACAAGTTTATAGCTTCTATGATAACTAGATAAGTGCTTCCAGGTCAACAAAGAAGAGTAAATTACCCCCAATACTTTTTCCAGCATAGCCTCATCCACTATCAAAGCTGAGGTATTTTTAAAAGCATTTGATATCTCATGATTGTTAGCACCAATTGGAATAACTTCCATATCTAATTCAGCCCCATCTGCAAGTCTTGCATCCATCAGTGGTGCAGCTATTTGATGAACACCTTTGCTGAGTGGGACTGCCTGTTCTTGCTCAGCAACTCGAACAGCCGCTGCACGAGCCAATGCAGCCAAGTTCCTCTCCAGATTCCGTACACCAGCTTCTCTAGTATATCTTTGAATTACGATTTTTACCATAGCCTACCACAATCAGAGCACCATATAAATGTATATTAAAAAAAAAATCATTGTAAGACTGAGATATACTAGCTAATTAGTCATATGAGTAATATCAAATGTTAAGAAAGACATCTCAAAAAAGGCATCACACAGAAGAGCAGGCAATCCCAAGCAACTAAATGCTAAGATATGAAAAATCACTAATGACACACCATACTCGGTAAAATTGTAGAAGTTCTATATTCAAACTGAGTAATACAGGGATTGCATTCATCTTTACAAACCTGACCAATAAATAGGTAGGGTTTAGTTAGAGGATCCTAACCTTGGAGTTCAGCCTCACCCCAAGCTGTCAGAACCTAGCAATTTACCAAAGAATCCAGCATTCCGCAATTATGGCTGAAATTTTTTTATCTGATTAATAGATATGCCATGTCCATATCTGTGCTGAACATAACCCAAATCCCGAGCCGTCAGCAATTCATGAATTTAAAGATACATAAATTGTTTGTCCCTTTCTAGAAATCTGAGAATTAATGGTTAGCCTTGCCACAATCTCACACATGGCAACATAGTTGACCGCCTAGGCGTCCAGGTGGTTTTTCAACTCCGAGGCAGTTGGTCGCCTTATTGTATTATGCCTTGTTTTATTTGTTTATTTATTCTTTTAATTAATGCCAGTTATAATATTTTTTATTGGATATATAAAGTGCATATATACACCATAATGCATGTAATTATGCATATGTATTAAAAACAATAAAATTTGATGCACTAAACCCTTCCTTTTTGTATTAATCCTCTTATTAAGATGTACCCGTACAACGCCTTAGGAATGCCTTGGGTACACCTTGGGTATGCCTTGGGTATGCCTAGGCGCCCAAGCACCTCTCCAGCGCCTTAGGTCGCCTTGGCACCTTGACAACTATGCATGGCAAACATTCAGAAGTGAGATACTCTCAAATTGAAAGAGGCAGTTATAGTCTTATATAAATGAGACAATTTCATCTTTTCAGCAGAAGAGTGGGATCCACTCAAATAGAAACATCCAATATTACAAATGAGATCATTTTTATTTTCACCAACTCCATATACTAATTTCTGTGAGCCTCCTGTTCCCATCCTAAATAGGAAAACTTTCTCTTCTTAATGACTTAATAGATGTGTCAGATCAGAAGCAACAGAATGGATGCATTAGGATATGATTCTCAAAATCCCAAGATAGCACTGAAAACTTTAGGAGGTGGAGAGTTTGTGCTTTCGCTTCTGTTTTGGAGTTGGAAGTGGTCCTGTCTGGTTTTGCCAGAAGACTAAAGGAGGGGTGATTTGGTTGTTGGTCCTGTTGCTCTAGTTTCTTTCTTCTTTTTATCTTAATGAATTTACCACGGTTGCTCTGTGATGCAGATAAAGGTTCACTAAGAAGTACATGTGATGGATTTCTGGTAGCCTAAAGGGTTGGGATGAGAAACCAGAATCGCAGTGACACAAGGGACCAGAGTTAAGGAAATTTGCAATAAAAACAGAACAAGGCCTCTGATCTGGTCAGAAGGCTAGTCAAGCCCTCTATTCTGTTTTGGAAATACAATTCAAAAATTAGGCTCAATCCAGTGGACCAGTGATCAGATTCTTCGAAACACAAGAATCCTACTTGAGAGTTGAGACAGGAATCTCCAAATCTGAGAATTGAATGCAGAATCCAAAAGGGCACTTATCCAGGGATGATCAGTGATCAAACTATAGAGAAAGTAGCAGTAAACAACCAGTTATAATCGCAAGATAATATTCTGAAATTAGAGATCAAAATCTGACTGTTAGATATCAAATAATGGCGGTTTCCTACTGTGATTAGGAAATTGAAACCTGGACTGAAACAGAAATTGATAGGTAGAAATTGGAGCTTTAAACAGAATTTAATCATTGATCAGAAGTAAAGAAAAGGCAGTGAACAATACTCAGATACATAATCAGAAGATTCAGTCTTAGATTAAAGAAGTTGAATGGCACAAGGATTCTAGGGGTTTTTTCGAAATCAAAATAGATTTAAAACTTTAGAATAAAACAGTGGATTGATGGCAGTTATAGCAGGAATTAGTGATGAATCAATGTTGTAACTGATCGTGTAATAAAGCACAAATTTGAAGTTACGAAATTACAGCAAAACAGGAAATCAGAGGATAAGGGAATTAGAAAACTGACCTGTTAAGACTTAACATGGAACAATAAGGAAAAGAAGCAGAAGGGATATAAATTTAGGAATCACCACCTGAAATCCTACCTTGGAATCACCACAAAGGGATTCCTAGAATCACCAGTGCTTATTGAATCACCATAGAACCAAAAGCAAAAGCCACATTCATCGATTTTATGTACCTTAATGGCTGGCATGGTTCTAAAACTCAATCGAAACCACTGGTCTTGACCGAGATAACTCGGTTTCAACAGGTACCGAGACAAGTTAAAAGCTCGGTACCAAAAAGTTCAGGATTTCGATCAGACTTCGGTTTCAACAGGCATTTAAACTAGACCACCTCATAAAATTCACAGGTTTCTCTGTTACGACACTCAAAGCTTGGTTTCGACTTTACAAGTTAGCATAACTAAAGAAACAGCACACAAAAACAACACTTATTAGGCAGCATTTATTTATGTCTATTATCATTTAAATAAATGTTTCTATATTTTTATTATTTCATATACTTAAGATTTTATTCATAAATAAACAAACACCTAACCCATTGAATCCACTTAAAATATTCTAAAATTCAAATTCTAAAAGGATAAGAAGCTAGCTTTCCAATTCAAGAAAAAAAATTGGATTTTCGATTGTGGGAGTGATTTTCAATTTTCAAACGCTAGGATTTTTCTCAAATATCCATAAATCTTATTATAGTAAAGTATCATTAAAAACCAAGAGTGTGCCAAAATAATCTTTAGTTCTGACGTCCAAAATTTTATTTTCATCCATTGCAACTTTAAACAGCATTTGCATACTTCAAACAAGTTTAATTGGAGTGTAACTTCTTCAATTTAACTCAGATTCAAGAAATCTCGGATTTGAAGGAGTTACGTTCCGGTCAAACCTTGTTTTGAATACATGAATGTTGTTTAAAGTCGACTTAGATGCAAGGAATCAAGTATTGTGTTTCGGTACCGTATCGGTCAGCTGAAATTAAGAGACGTATCGTATTGTATCGTAGATACGGTGGATATGCACGGATACGCATAGATACGTAGCAAGATACGCACAAAAATAATTAAGGAACATACAAAACACAATTTTAAAGCATAAAAACACTATAATTAGCAGCATTGAGAAAGAAAAGGTTTCTTGCAGCATGGATACACAGAAACTCCTAACCGAATACCCTACGTATTGTAAAACAACAAAAAAATGTACAGAACCATGCCTTTTTATTAAAACCAGTTTCTAATCCTATTGGAAACCATTTTCCTTAAAAAGGCAAATAAAACCAAAAGCTACCTCTTCAGTAAATACCCATCTTAGTGGAAACAAACACAAACATACCAAACCCTTACCATTTTTTATAGTTTTCCCTATAACCGAGACTGGCATTAAGAAAAAAGTAAAGGAAAGCAAGACCTAAAACTTAACAAAATAGTAGAGGAACATTGAGATCAGAAGAAAAAAGAACACACATCATGGCATAGAAATCAAATTCATGGAGTCATGTACACCACAGAGAATCAACAAACAACAAGGATGTAAGAAAAGGAAAGAAAAAAAAAAGAAAAAAAAAATATCTAGGCCTTAACTAGTACAGGACCACATATATCTTAGATCAGACAACAAATTTCCCCTTAACAGTAAAAAATGTTGATTCATAAAAAAAAATAGGTTAGAGTCATGTACATATTATTGTTACTGCTACTGGAAAGACAAATCAGGACCAAAACAGGGAATCGATGAATAGAAATTGAGAGAGAGAGAAAAAGAGAGAGAGAGCGAGAGAGAATAGTCAAATTTTACATAAAAAAAATAATATTATTTGAATTATATTTCTATTTTTTTTAACCAGAAAATAAAAAAAATAAAAAATAAACTTTAAATTATAACTGAGAAGCAAAGATGGTAAATCAGTGGTCTACACATCTTATATAAATAGTAGAAGAGGAAAGGATTAATTTTTGAAAAAAAAAATTTCAAAATTTCTTCTGTTCTTCCAAAATTCCTCAAATCAATGTTTAAATCTATGCATGTAACATGCATTCATCAAATGGGACCATAGTTCATTGATTCATGAGAAGAAATAACACAAAAATCGATTTATTATGAAAAAAACTGAAGTTGAAATTCACACCTTTAGGGTTTTCCGCCCTTGGAGCTTGAAGAGATGATTTCAGGCTCAAATCTTCACAAAAACTCAATTTGATGCTACCTTCCTAGTCGTTTTAGGGCTAAGAATCAAAGCCCTAAGGTTTTTTGGAAAAAAAAATCAAGTTGTAGAGGAGTATTGAAGCTTCAATGGTTGTTGGCTTTTGAAAAAACACGAACAGGGTCTATTTTTGAGTAGTATCGATACTGCTCGACACTTAAAAGGCTGTATTGAGCAGTATCAAACCGATACAATTCGATACTGGTCGATACAGGTTGGTTTTTCTTCTTTTTTTTTAAAAAAATCAAAATTAAAGTGTATCGATGCGTATCGAGCAGTATCGATGCGTATCGGTGTGTATCGAGCGTATTGAGTGGTATCGAGCCATATCGGTTCGATACGGCTCGATACGCTCGATACTATACTTTTTTTTAAAATGAAGAGACGAATCGACTGGTATCGTATCGACTAGTGTTGATACCGATACGTATCGGCCGATACGGTGTGTATCGTGTCAATACTTGATTCCTTGCCTAGATGTAAACAAATTTTTGGACATAAAACAAAGAGATTATTTTGACGCACTCTTAGTTATTAGTGATGTTTTACTCCAATAATATTTATGGAATTTTTAGATTTGAGAAAAAGCATAAATAAATTTTAAAAGTTAAAAATTGCTCTTGCAACAAAAAAAATCCGATTTTTGTTTTTGGACTTAAGAGTTGACTTCTTATCCTTTTGGAATTTGAATTTTAGACTATTTTATTGGATTTAAATGGGAGTGTTTACTTCTTCTTTTTTTAAATTAAAGAAATATTTACTTAATGATATTAGACAAAAATAAATGCTCTCAATTTAACTCTGAAATTAATTGAGATAATGGGTGTAAAATGGTTAAACTAGCAAAGTTGGATCTACACCACATAATACCATCTGGGATTTTTTTTTTTTTCTGAAAATAATTAAGGGAATAGGTGTAAAATGTTTAAAATAGACTACACAACAAAACCAAGAAAAAAACACCACTTTTGGGCCTCGAAACCTAGGTTTCGTGTTCACCGAGAAAAAATCCTAGGTTTCGACTGAACATAGTCCAACGCGGTTTCAAGGCTGGTTGAAACCGAGTTCTCAAACCTTGATGGCTGGATTATATATATATATATATTAGTCAAACTAGCTACTTAATGGACCAATAAAAGACTTTAAACAATCTTATTCTAACTAGGACTCAAATGTAACGATGCAAATACAACAAATAATTGGACTTATTTTGGTAAAAATAAGCCTTGGGCTGGGTTTTATATTTGTCAAGTTTTTGGTCCAATGGATTCTCATTGTAATGAGCAATTTTAATGGGTTTAAATTATTGGTAAGAGGAAAGAATATGAGATTTATTAATTACTTAAGTTGTTGGCATAGTTATCAAGGCGCCAAGGCTAACCAATGAGTTGGAGGCCTGACGGGGTGCCTAGGCAACCAAGGCGCCCGATTTTCCAAGGCGTCACAAGGGCGCTTGGGTGCCTAGGCAATGCCTTGACAACTATGGTTGTTGGGTTTACTTAGAGTCCTATATCTTTATTTCATTTGTTATTTAGTTGAGCGGGAATAGGCCTCTAAGAGCCCAGCCTTGTTTGAAGCCACTTTCTTTTATTTTAGATGAGTTTTAGTAGAAATAGACTCCTCTAATATAAGTTATTGTCTGGAGAAGTTTGCAAGGGGTTATAGCCCTGGACATGAATTTGATGAATGAAGTTGGCTTTTTGCCTTATTTTCTCTAACAACCATGTTGTGAGAATTGGCAGTCCTTAGTGTGAAGCTGAGATTGTTAGTGGGATTCCAATAATAGGTTGAGCTGGGAAGTTTGGCCATATCCTTCTCTTCTTCTTCTTCTTCTTCTTCTTTCTTCTTTTTCTTCTTCTTCTTATTATTATTTCCTTCCTACTCCATTCGAAAAGTAACCTACAGTTTTTTCCACTTGCGCAAGAAAATCTCAGATCTGACTTCATCCTAAATTGCAACCGTTAATTGATTTCAGTTTCTGGTTATGTTTTATCCATTGCCATTCAATTTCTGGTTGTGCAGAACACCAAAAAAATCCTGCTTATTTGTCACAGTTCTGAACTCCAACTGACCCTTGGTTTTTCATAACTCTGATGTAGTTTGTCTGATTTCTGATTATCTTGGTTTCTACCTGATGTACTGCTGTTCAGCGAATTATTTTAGGGATCTGATTGCTGAAGTGGGATTACAATCTGCCTTCAGACCATCAAATCATGGGCTGATTCTCAGTTCTAGAACTTGAAATCCAACCATTGTATTGGTTCCAAATTTTGATATAGTGCGCTTCCAGTATTTTAATACATCATCACATAATCTGGCTCGCATCCCTTGATCAGATCTTCAGTTATTTCTTAATTTTATATTATGGTTGTTTTCCCCTCACTGTGATTCTGAATTCTCAGTTCTGAATCCTACACTCCTCTGATTTGGAAACCCCAGCACTTAAACTAACTGAAAGTAAATCCATATTCCTAACTCCAACCCATATTTTAGCCCATTAAAGTGGCCCATTATAATAAAAACCCATTGGACCAAAGGCCCAACACACATATGTCTCAACCCAAGGCTTATTTTCACTAAAATAAGCTCAAGTCTGTTTTATTTTTATCAACACACGTAGGAGAAAGAGCCAGTCCAAGAACCAGACCTGAAGTCCCTACAGTTCAGCAATTTGGTCCAGGTTTTTGGACCAGTTTTTGGTCTTAAATTGAACCCATGGTTCAGGCTTTGGTGGAGAATTGTTTAGTTCTATCATGGTCTTATTTAGTTAATGATTTCTTCCCTTTTCTATTGTTCCTGTAGGCTGGAGTGTAGTCCAGGCCAGCACATTTACTTCCTATTATATGGGATCCTAATTTTAAGAGATTGAGATGTGAAGGATTCCTCCTTCCATGCATGGGAGGTTTCCTATTCCACTTGTTTCTATTTTGTTATGTTTCTAGATAGTTTCTATTTGAAGGAATCTTAGGATGTAAGGAATATCCTGTCCATGCACGGAATTTCCTACCTTTTATGTGTATTCTCTTGAAGGCTAAAACTATAAACATAGGGCAATGACCCAGGCACTACACACGATATGGACAGTTAATACAGCCTATGCTTGTTATTTTTCTGTGAGATACAACAGCAGCCTTGGTCGGAATGTCAGGTGCCGAGTGGACTGATGAGATGCTAGTCAAGTTCTAGGTGGGAGCCGTTCCTATCCTTCATTTCCTCTTTTTCCTCCTTTAATAAAGGTGAGAACTTTGTTTTCTTTACATCTCTGCGCATATTAGTTCCTGTTTCTGTTTACTCCCATATTCCTATGCTGTTATTTGTCTTCTCTTAGGGCCTGTTTGATAACACTCCAGAATCCGGATTCTGGCTCCCAGAACCAAAATGGAGTAGAATCGCATTTGGTAAACCAATTCGGATTCTTTACTCCCACTGAATGAACCGACTCCAAACAGACTCTAAAATCCAAATTTTTGGAATACCAAATAAATGTTTTTTTGCTCCAGAGCACATTTTGGGAGAACAAAGAACCACCCCACACCACTACTACCACCAACCACCACCGCCCACCACCACCACCACCACTGCCACCACCACCACCACTGCCACCCCGCCACCACTACCCACCCACCACCACCACCACCGCCACCCACCGCCACCACTACAAACCATCACCTACCCACCACCACCACCCACCACCGCCACCCACCGCCACCACCCACCACCGCCACACCCTCCACCACCACCACCACCCACGCCACCCTCCACCAACACCACTACCACCACCACCACCACCACCCAATCACTGCCACCCTTCGCCACCACCCACCACCCACCACCCTGAAGTTCATGACAAAATTACGTTACCAAACATGTTTCTACTCCCAAGTACTCTTGAATCCTATTGGAGCAGAAGCATAAATTTAAACAAGAAGTAAGGAGTCCGGAGTAGAAGTTTTATCAAACGGGCCCTTAGTTTCCTACTCAGTTCTCACTGGATATTACCATCTTCTTCTTAGTTGCTAAATATCAATCTATTTTTAGCTACCTGCTATTTTGCCAAAATATTTGATATTTCCAGGTCTGATCCTTATTGGAACGGTTATGAACCTTCTCCAGTTTTGGATTAATTCTTGACCTGTAGTTCTAAACCCCATTTTGGTTTCTAAACCCTACTAAACCCTTTATTTTTGAAAAAGTTATTGGAATCATCAAAGATCATTAGGATTTGAAGTTGTGGTCTGAATATTCAAGTCATTAAAAGCCAGTTTTCGCATCATACACCAGCCATGTCATAACTCTTGAAAACCCATCTATGGTGGCGCCAGTTGTAGTTTGACAATTAAGAACATCTACACCAGAAAAACCCAGAAGTCCATCTCGATTCAAGCATGTGACTGTAATTAAGAAAACAAAAACTTAGAACTATGATAAGAGATTGTCCCTAATAGAAGTTACAAACTCTGACATTTAATGAGAAAGCAAACTTCTGAGCAATGCAAGATCCAGCATGGCGCACTACCATATATAATTTACCAAAAAAAAAAAAAAAAAGATCCAGCATGGCCTGGCTTAGTTGAACCAGTTGCCCTGTTACCCACCCCTCAAAAAATAGAGGATCAACCCTTCAGCCCATTCGTCTGATCTGGGCGGTGAACCAGTGAACCAGATGGCTGAATTTTTGCAGAAAGACTTGGAAGCTGGAACAAATGCTGGTAACAAACACGCTTTAACTATTGTGCTGCAGGTTGTTTTCTGGTTTACTAGTTTTAATAATAGGATTTTTTTTTTTTTTTTTTTGATGAATTAATAAGAGTGTTTTTCCTTGTCCAGTGGGATATCTGCCACTCAGCAGTTACTTTGGTGCTGAAACTATGCGGAAACCTTTTCACGTCCTCTTTTGTTCATTTGCCAAGTTTAGCTCAGTCAGACTTCACGTGTCAGAACAAAGATCTGAAAATTGGTTGAAAATTTTCTTTTTGAACAAATAGTGAACAGACAAGGAAGAAGGCAATATCTGGGCATAAGATAGATTCATAGACATGGGGTACTAAATTTGAGATGTGGCCTAGCCAGAGGAAACCCCATCAATCCAATGGTCAAAATGACCATGTCAATCTCCCACAAGGTAAAACAGCCACGAGGCAAGATAAACTTGTCTTCAAGACACGACAATGCTCTTCCTTTGATAAGGAGCAAATTATTAATATACTCTCTGTTTTAAGACCAATAATTTATGACCCAGTGGTTGACCCATGGATCGAGCAGGGACCTACAACCTGACCCCAATAGCAGGGGAGCTGAAGCCAGGTTTCAATTTATTTCTGAGCACAGATAAAATTTTAATATTTAATAGAAGAGTCACAACTATATTGAAAAACAGCTCAATGGTTGACAGTCATTGATATATCTGACAGGAACAACGACAACTTCTAATTTAAGGGAAAATCAAAAAATTGAGAGGATTTCCAGCATCTTCAAATGTCTAGTACACTAGAACAAAATATTTCAAACATCTAGATTATCTCCAGCATGGAATAAAAACAAGAACAACAATAATAAAGAGTACATGTCACACAGACCGTATCAATAGTTTTTAGTTCACAACCTTGAGTCAGCAAAGAATAAAAGAAATTTAAATTTTTGAAAGAGAAAACAGACTTTGAATGATTCAAGACATTATCAATTTGAGTGTTATGTAAATGATTAAGAGAGTAAAAACATATCATAATATATCAATGATTACTTAGATTAAAATTAGCTATGCAACTTGTATTTGGAAACATAATGGCATATATCCGTCAATAAATCTGCCAACCTAAGCTCATACCTCAGGTATTTGAAGGAACTCAGAGCTCAAGCCATGCTGATCCAAAACTCTTGGTATTAAATGCTGCATGGCTATTTTCAACTTTTCCTCGTGTGTATATCCAGGAAGCTCAATTACTTCCATCCGATCCAAGAGTGCCGGAGGAATAGGCTGGACCCTGTTTGCAGTTGCAACAAAAATGACCTTTGAAAGATCGAATGGGACATTTAGATAGCTGTTTAATTCAATTAAGGAAATTTGTTTATTATTACTAGTCCATCAATGGGATTCTTACAGAGTCCATGCAAGCCACATGTACACTATGTCATCAGCAAAAAGATAACACCAGTTATAGGACAAGAAATTATAAATCCATGTCTCCCTCATGTTGGAATCTTCACAAAAGTACAAAAAATTCATCCAAGAACAGTCATCAACAGAGGTCCCTTTTGAAGACCCTCAGATATTTATCACAGTGTTTATTGAGACTTAAGTCCAAACCAAAACCTATACCAAACGAAAACAAAAATTGGCAGAGGACCCCCCCCCCCCCCCCCCCCCCCTTCTTCCGCCAAGATTTATAAGTGAAAGTGACAGACTATATCCTAACAAAAGATTAGTCTAACTCATTCATAAAAAAAATAAAAAAAATGTAGAACCAAGAAAAAGGATACTGATCATTGAATGTTTTGTTCTGCTCCGGATCAAGAACTTCCAGTAGTGCTGAGGCTGGATCACCACGGACATCAGAGCCAGTCTTGTCAATCTCATCCAGTAACATAACTGGATTACAAACGGATACTCTCTACAATTCAGAGGATAAACTTTAGTCTTTCTCAAGAGA
This sequence comes from Protea cynaroides, assembly GCA_028583415.1. NCBI lineage: Eukaryota > Viridiplantae > Streptophyta > Magnoliopsida > Proteales > Proteaceae > Protea > Protea cynaroides. The sequence goes on from CM053274.1 coordinate 68,978,745, forward strand.
AACTGCAATCAAGACAATTGCACAAAGACAAAAGCCCACAATGCAGAATTCAGGAAACAGAAAGAAAATCTTAATTCCTTGAACACCCAAAAATTATAACCAACCATGCTTATTGCTTGGCAGACCTCAAAGAAAGTCCCCAATGCAAGTTTGCAGTATAGGAACATGAGGGGACAATGTAGGAGAGTATTCATACTTTTGGTCCCATCTAGACGACCTTCAAGCCAAAAGATTAGTCAGATTAGAATTAGATGATCCAGGGATCATTATTTGCGCAGATCTTTCCAAAGGTACTCCACAACGAGTCAGTACCCATTTAACAGTGGGTCAAAACCCTAAACACAACTGGTGCATAAACACCAGTGATGTAAGTAGTGCACAACGACATCACTGAATTGACAACAATTCTGGTTATTACAGTTGCACAAAAAGGGTCAATCTAGTAAAGAAATTGTTTTTTTTTTTTTTATCAATTGCTAAACTCTATCTACAAATTGTCACTTAGCTCCTAAAAAAATTGCTAGTACATTACTTTCCCTAAACTGATGGAACTCCTTCGAAATAAATAAAAAATGGTATAGTTTGAGACCACAGCTTGATTTTGTCCAATTGTCCTTAGCCTCCATTTGTTTTGACACGTAAAATTTTATGTGAACTTTTTTTTTTCAATATTTGTTTCCAAGAGAAAATATAGTGATGTCTAAGGGGGAGGGAAAAGAAACTTCGTCTTTCTTTTACCTATTGAAAACAAACTTTGAAAAAAAAAATTACATATAAAATGTTACACATCAAAACAAATGGAGCCTTAAGGCATGTGAAATGTTTTAAGTAAGACCCAACACATTAAATGGCAGGTCTGGGCGTATGAATGGAATAGATTCTAGTTGATTAAATATATTAATATGGCCAATACAAATTTAACATACCCAGTTGGACTTGTTCTTATTTCTCTCAGGAGGGAAGCTTAATTTTTAAAGGGGGGCAAGGGAAGAGGGAGGGAAAAGGAAGGGGATGAATTCAACCTTTAGGGACAAATGCAGGCTTTAACTGTGCAATGTACAGGCACCCGGTGATTAGAATTCATTTAAATTAAGATTGGAAAATAGAAATCCAGCAGGTAAGTTCAACATTGTTGTGATTTCCAATACTTAGTAATGTTAATGGGCAATTCATTGGCATACATGGAAATATGAAATACACATAATGACAGATATAGAAAAATTCCTCACAAAAGTTCCCATGCAATCAGCTTTGTAACAATAGAAGCAGTAATAGTAATAATAGTACAAAAAATAAATAGCCATATAAATAATTTTCATATTTTTAGTATTCTAACTAATAACCATATCAGAGGTCGTCTTTTTTTCTTTTTTTTTTGTATCAGATAAGTCCATGTCCAGACGCTAGCAGGAATAGACTCATTTCTTCTTCTTGAAATCTACCGTTTCAATTTTAATGTGAATAAGACGTTCCTTTAAGTCCTTTTGTTGACCCCTTGGGCTTTGTTTGGCTCTGTTGTTAGCTCCTTCCTTTCCTCTTTAGGCTGTTCATATATTTATTTTATTCAGCCAAAAAAAAATAATGCTTCTATTAATATAACTTTTTTTTTTACAGTCTGGATGAGGATAGATCAGGGTTCAAGGAACCACAATGGCCGCAACCAATCCCGATTCTAGCGATTTGAGGGTTTTTTCTAGGATCCAAGCGATTCTGGTCGAGATGATTGCTTGTATTAAGAAAGTTGTTAAAGATGTCCGGGTTGGTTTTTTCGCGGTTGGGTGGCTCCCCGGCGGTGTCCCCCCTTCTAGCCCCCCGACAAACAAACACGGACCAGCCCGAAGTTATTGTGTCCAACCGCCGGCCCGCTCTTAAGGAAATGTTTGGGGCCCACAATTCCCGAAACCGCCGGACCGGCCCATTGACACCCTTAGTCCTGGGGATATCGAAAGGAAAACAGCATTCCTCTAGGGAGTCCTGACAGTGGGATGATGTGGTTCTAGTAGCCATTAAAGCTAAGAAAAATAGTTTTAGAACATGGCAAAAGACTAAGGATATAGAGGACACCTAAAAGGTATAAACTTGCCAGAAATGAAGCTAAGAAGATTGTGGGAAAAGCAAGGGCAAAGAAATATGAAGATCCTTACAACAATCTAAGCACAAAGGAAGGGGAAAAAGCTATCTTTAAAATAGCCAAGAATAAGAAAAGGAAGAGTAGATATTTAGACCATGTTAGATGTATTAAAGTGCAAATGGTAGAGCTCTGGTAAGGGATGAAGACATTAAAGAGAGATGGAATGATTATTTCTACAACCTACTAAATGAAAACAATTCGAGTAATAGCGTTTCAAAAGGCTGCATTACCCATCAAGACACCACAGGTAGTAGGTACATACGAAAAATTAGGGAGGATGATGAATGTAAGCAAAACACCAGACCTAGATGAGGTCCCAATAGAAGTATAGAAGAGCCTATAAATCTATGGAGTATCTTGGCTAACCAAGCTGTTCAATAAGATTATGAGCACAAAAAAAAATGTCAGATGCATGGAAGAGAAGCATTATGCTTTTGTTTTATTAAAAAAAAGGTGATATTCAAAGCTGCAATAACTACATAGGCATACTATGAAACTATGAGACAGACTTACTGAAACTCGCCTGAGACAAGAAACTACTATTTCAGATAATTAATTTGGTTTTATGCTAGGGAGATCCTCAATAGAAGCCATTTACTTAGGAGACCCATGAAAAGATTTAGAGAATTCAAGAAGGATCTTCATATAGTCTTTACTGACCTAGAAAAAAGTTATGACAAACTCCTTAAAGAGTTAATCTAGAAAGTACTAAAGAAGATTAGTATGTCAGGAAAATATGTAGACATGGTCAATAATATATATTAAAATATGTGACTATTGTGAGGATCGGGGGGGGGGGGGTGGGGGGGTAAAGGTATTGAATTCTCAATTACAATGGGTTACATCAAGGATCACCTTTAAGCCATTATCTATTTGCCTTTATTATGGATAATTTAACCAAAGACATTTAAGATGAAGTTCCTAGGTATATGCTTTTTGTTGCAGATATTGTTTTAGTGGATGAAACAAAAACATGGATTAACACCAAATTGGAGTTATGGAGATCAACATTGGAATCAAAATGTTATAAGATAAGTTAAACAAGGGCGGAGTATATGGTGTATAGCTTTAATCACATAAGGACAGATAATAAGGTAATGAAAATTGATGAGGTCGATACCGCCGTGTGATTATTTTAAGTATCTAAACTCAATCATAAATAAAGAAGGTGATATAGAGGATGATATTTCATAAAGGATCAAAATAGGATGGATGAAGTGGAAAGTGGAAAGGTGCATCTGGAGTGCTATGTGATTGGCGTATTGCTTTAAAACTTAAAGGAAAATTTTATAGGACAGTCATTCGACCGGCTATGATGCATGGTGCAGATTGTTGGGCAGTTAAGAAACATTATATAGATAAACTTAGCATAGCTGAGATGAGGATATTGAGATAGATGTGTGGTAAAACTAGGAAAGATAAGGTAAGGAATGATCGTATTATACCTGATTTCGGAGTAGCCTCGATATATAATAAGCTACGAGAAAGTCAATTAAGATGGTATGTCCATATTTAATGAAGGCCTTTAGATGCCCCAATACAAACGAGTGATTTGATTCAGATCGAATGATTTAAAAGAGCTAAGGGTAGACATAAGAAGTCTCATAGAGGTGCTAAGGAAAGACATGTGTGGAATCAAAAAATGGAGATGGAATGAGTGAGATGATTTCACCATCACCCAGCTTTCTAATTTATAATCAAACATTGGTAGCCAAATTACAACTAGGTCCTTTAGCCATCACTTAGAATAAGTCGGCTAAAGTGGACTCATAAAGATAAAACCCTAATGATAATAAAGAAGGAAAAAAATACAAGACTACCCTTGACTCCTAAATAAACTATGAATTACGGTACTCCCCCTCAAGTTGGTGCATATATATCATGCATACACAACTTGGACAATATCATATGAAAGGATATCCCAAGTAATCCTTTGGTGAAGATGTTGGCCAGTTGGTCCTCTGATCTAATAAATGGAATCTGAATCTGGCCACTTTCCAACTTTCCTTGATGAAGTGAGGGTCTATCTCGACATACTTCGTCCGATCATGTTTGACAGGATCATGAGCAATGTTGATAGCAGCTTTATTGTCACAAAACAGAGTCATGGGTTGAGAGCATTGAACCTTCAAGTCTCTAAGAAAACCTTGCAACCATAAGAATTCACATATTCCCTGAGCGATTGCCCTGAACTCTGCTTCTGCACTGGATCGGGCCACTACATTCTACCTCTTGTGTGCCAAGTAACCAGATTTCCGCCCACAAAGTACAGTAACCAAAGATAGACTTACAGTCTGGACTGCCTGCCCAATCTACATCGGTATAGGCCTTTACTTCTAGATGATCATTGGGTCATAATAAGATCCCTTTTCCTAGAGTTGCCTTTAGGTAATGTAGTATCCTATAAACTGCCTCCATATGGCTAAAGTAGGGATCATGCATAAACTGGCTTACCAAACTCACGGCAAAAGCAATGTCTGGCCAAGTGTGTAATATGTAAATGAGTCTTCCAACTAATCGCTAGTACCTGCCTTTATCTGCCGGTGTTCCTTCTTTCTCCCTAAGCTTAATACTGGGATCAAGTGGAGTATTACATGATCGGCACCCTAGCAGTCCTGTTTCTGAAAGGAGATCAAGAACATACTTTCTCTGAGAAAGAAAGATACCCTTTGTAGATTGATATCATCAACGTACACAAGTAGAGTAGTGAAAGTTCCAAATGAGTGCTTGATAAATAAGGTATGGTCAGCATTACTCTGAACGTAACCATATGCTACCATCAAGCTTGTCAAGGCGTCGCCTAGGCGTCCAGACGCTTTTTGAGGGCCTGGACGCTTGGGCGCCTTGCTAAAGTGAGAAAGGCGCTCGCCCAGGTCTTCTGGGCGTCCCCTTGGCGTCACCCTAGGCACCTTGGACGCCCAGAGTGCCTGGGCGACTGCCTATTTTTTATGCCTTTTTTTATTTTTTATTTTTATTTTTTTGGTAAATGTCTATGTTTATGAGGATAAATTTTAAAACATTAATAAAATGGTTATGAGGATAAGGTTGTCCCCTTAATATTTTCGTTTACTTGCAATTCAATTTCAAGTTTTTAACCATTCACTTTTATCGGCCACACGATATTAAGTTCCCTAATAGAACATATTTCGTTACCTAATTTGCATCGCGTGAGATTCAAGCTTGTGGGGTTGGCATGACCTTAAATAGTTGTACTCATATATATAAGTATATAACATATATATTTGCCTTGTTGGCTTTCCCATATTAATGAAGTTATGTTTTAAATGTTGATTATTTATGTAGAATACTGCATATATATATATATATATATATATATATATAAACATTAATATAGTATTAATATTTTAGAAATAAAAAAAATACACTGGGAACGCCTTGGTCGCCTAGGCAACGCCTAGGCCTAGGCGCCTAGGATGGCCTCGATCGCCTTGGATCATCTTGTTACCCCTGACAACTATGGCTACCATAGCTTTGTGAAACCTCCCAAACCATGCTCTAAGAGAGTGTTTTAGTCCATATAGAAAACATTTTAACTTGCATACCTTTCCTATGGTGTTAGCATCTGTGAAACTTGGTGGACAATCCATGTAAACTTCCTCAGTAAGTTCACCATGGAGAAAGGCATTCTTCACGTTTAGCTACTGTAAATCCCAGTTATAGTTTACAACACATGTCAAAAGAACCCTAATTGTGGTCATCTTGGCCACAGGAGCAAAAGTTTCTTGGTAATCAATCCCATATGTCTAGGTAAATCCACAAGCAACCAGTCTTGCCTTATACCGATCCATAGTCCCATATATTTTCTATTTTACTATAAATACCCACTTGCACCTTACTGACCTCTTGCATGGTGGAAGTGAAACAAGGTCTCATGTATCATTCTTCTTCAAGGCTCTCATTTCTTCCATCATTGCAGCTTTCCACTATTAATCCACAATTACATCCTACCATTTTTGAGTAATAGACACAGAGGAAAGCAAAGACAAATGCATATTAGGAAGGGGAAAGAGAGTTATAGGAAACTGAGTTAGAAATAAGGTGAAGTGTGCAGGCCCTAGTACCTTTCCGAAGAGCAATAAAAAGTTCAGAAGCAGAGGGACGAAGTTCCTTACCAGGAGGAGACTCGGTCTCTGGTTCCAAGGCTGGCGAAGGGACATGTGAAGTTGCGTTGATGGTAGTGGTCCTTCCTGGCTTGCTTCTGCACGGCTGTAGACTTGCAAAGGCTTAGGCTTAAGAATAGTTATGGGAATGGGTTTAGATGTAGATGGTATTTCATCAGGGTTCAATTACATCTGTGTCTAGAACATGCGGATCTAGATCTGTGATGGATCGTTCTTGGACTCTTTTTGCTTCTTCTGGTAAAAAGAGAGACACATCTTCGTCTGTATTCTTCTCCCCCTGAAGATGTGACGAGTAATACATAATATGCTCATGAAAGAGGACATCTCTGGTAATAAAAGTCCATGGGAGGGAGCATGGTAACACTTGTACCCTTTTTGCGTTGCAAGATAGCCGAGGAAGATGCATCACAACCCTCTGGGTTCAAGTTTGCCCGAAGATCGATAGTTGCGGGCATAGCAAATGCAACCAAAGACCTTTGGTGGGAGCACAAATGATGTATCGCCAAGCAAGAGATCTAGAGGAGCTTTATTATTAAGAATCCTTGATGGGAGCCGATTGATAAGAAAAGCAGCAATGAGGGCAGCATCACTCTAGAAATGAGTTGGAACATGACCGTTAAACATTAAAGCTCTTGTAGTTTCAAGGAGGTGGCTGTTTTTCCTTTCTACGACCCCATTTTGAGTTGGTATGTCAACACAACTGGTTTGGTGGAGGATGCCATGATCTGATAAGTATTGCTGGAATGTACCTTCAAGGTATTCCTTTCCGTTGTCACTGCGACCTTCAGCGGGGTTTGAAATTTTGTTTTTATCATGTGATGGAATTGAAGGAAGCATTGAAAAACCTCATTTTTATGATGCATCAGATAAACCCAGATAACTCGAGTGTAACAATCAATAAAAGTTACAAACCATCTATGCCCAAAGATAGATGTAGTCCTAGCTGGTCCCCAGACATCAGAATGTACCAAATCAAATATACCACTACTTCTATTAGATGAAGCTAAATAAGAGGTACAAACTTGCTTAGCCAAAATACATGCTTCGCATAATAACTTGTCCTTATTACAATTTTTTACTAGAAAAGGAAATAAATGAGATAAAACGACAGTAGAAGGGTTACCAAGACGGTGGTGCCACTATTGAAGAGTGCTCACGGCTGAATAAATGTGGTGTAGGGTGGTTTGGTGTAAAGGTGGTTTATCAATTGATGTAGGTTCTGAAGAACCATCATCAAGCAAGTGGAGACCACCATACAATCTACCATGTCCAATCGTCTTCTAACTTACCAGATCCTGAATCACACACGAGGAAGGAAAATAGGTTACCTTACAATTAAGAGATTTAGTAAGACTATTAATTGAAAGCAAATTCATAAAGGACAGCTGTAAAGTAAGGGTGGAAAAGCAACGGATGGAGCCCTTTCCAGATATAGGGGAGTACTCGGACTGTATCTTTCCTAGAAGAGGGCGAGTACAGATAAAAGGAGCTGGATGAACCGGTCATGTGGTAAGTGGCTCCAATGTCCATAACCCAAGGGCTAGGGACAGATGAAACACAACGACCAGCATGAAGAGTACCTGACTGAACAAAACATGAACCTAGTGTAGCAAATGTTGATGGAAGAGCAGTGTTTGCTGCAGGTGATGGCATTAGTAAACTGTGGAAAGCTTGGAGTTCATCTACAGAGAGCATTAGTAGAGTGCCAGTAGAAGTTCTAGTAGAAAGGCAAGCTTCTGTTTGATGGGCTTGTGGTGCTCGAAAGTTCTTGGATTTTTGTATTCCTTTTTCACGTCACTGGCCCCAAAATCAGCTGGTTTCCCGTGTAACTTCCAGCAAGTTTCCTTAGTGTGCCTTTCTTTTCCAAAGTGTTCACATCGAATAGGCTCTTTAGAGGAGGAATACTTGGAGAATTGCTGAGTGGTCTGAAGTGCTGACTGTTCTGCTGGCAATGCAAACATCATAAAATGTACGTCTCAAATCTTTAGATTGAACCAAAGCATACACCTTTTCTAATGAAGGTAGGGGCTCCTGACTAAGGATTTGAGCCCTGATTTGGTCAAATTCAACATTAAGGCCAACCAAAAAATTGTACACCCTTAGTTTGTCTTTAGCCTTTTTCATGGAAGCAGCATCAGTAGAACAGGCAGTGGTAAATGTGTCATAATACTATAATAGTCCAACTCTTGCAACAAACTTCTGAGTTCGGAGTAGTATTGGGACACAGTAGTTTATTTTTGTTTAGTTGCATTCAACTTCACATGCAGATCATAAAATAAGGAGTAATTGCCAACCTGAGAGTAGGTTTCCTTGGCAGCATTCCAAATTTGCATAGCATTAGGCAATAAGTCATATCCCCAGCTAATTTGGGGTTCCATGGATCCAATCAGATAGGCCATCACAATGGAGTTTTCAGACACCCATTTTACAATAGATCTTCTGAATCAGGTGCTTTTTCTTTCCAGTGATATACCCCAGTAAGCCTCTAGCAAAGATTGCCATGCAAGTAGTTTTGGACCACATTAAGTAGTTGGCCCCATCCAGAGTAGGTTGGGTGCAATAACAATGAACTCAATTTTAGAGTTCTTCGTGGTCGGAGAAACAACTTTTGAGGAATCAGGCATGGTGATGAACACAAGCTAACAAATCAATTTTTCCCAAAAATAAAATACCTGAAATCAGAGATGCCGCAAGATGTACCAAAAACAGGAGATGTACCAAATATGGTTGTCACAGGTAGATAAGAACTACTGAAAACCTTATTGATTTCAACTTACGTCAATCTTTAAAGTGTAGTGTTTCAGTCTTTTGTGATTGAAATACACGTCTTCAGCTGGCTTCGATCTTCATAACATCAGAGAAGGATCGATAATGGCTATTTGTTTGTTCTGTTTAAAGAAATCAATCAACTAGAAGTCACAGACATGCGAGAATAAACCAAAGAAAAGTTGCAGCAATCTGTACAGCCATCGAAATAATGAAGGAGTCCATCGTAATGACCAGAACAAAAAAAAATTGCAGAGAAGCACCAACCAAGTTCTCACAACATGGAAAACTTCACGAAATCAAAACCAGCAGCTTTCGGTGGTGGTTGGTTAAGCCACTAAGAGTCGTCGGCGATTGGCGGAGACGAGAAAGAGAAAGGCAAGAGGAGAGAGAGAGTGGTGGTGGCGGTGGCAAGGAAGAGGGGTTTTGGTAGTGGCGGTGGCTAGGGTTGGAATCTCTAGGGTTTTGGCTCTGATACCATGTTGAATCAAAGAATGGAGATGGAATGAGTGAAATGATTTCACACTCACCCAACTTTCTTATTTATGATCAAACAGTGGTAGCCAAATTACAACTAGGTCCCTCCTTAGCCGTCACTTAATAGGTCGGCTAAGGTGGACTCAAAAAGATAAAACCCTAATGATAATAAAGAAGGAAAAAAATACAAAACTACCCCTGAATCCTAAGCAAACTATGAATTACGACAAACATGCATAGCTTAGGCCGGCCTTGTTTCAACTATGACCTCGAACACAACTGATTAAAGGGCAATAATCTATGTAGCCGACCCCATTTTGTTGGGATAAGGCTTTGTTGTTGTTGTTGTTGTTGTTGTTGTTGTTGTTGTTTGTTGTAAGAGATTCTGGCCGAGATCGGCTTCCGATTCCAGCTGGATCAGTTGTTGATTCCGTTTGCTTGAACCGTGGGGTAGACACAAATTGATCCAACTATAAAAAAGGTAGTTTTAGAAATCTACATTCAATTCAATGAATATGCATTCAAATTCAGATTCCGTTTGAAATATGATCAAATTCTCTGAAAATGACAATCCCGGTGCCTTTACATGTGAAGCCAAAGTGCATTGTAATAATATAACAAAGATATCCAGCACTATCTAGTTTACCCATAGAATGGTACCATCATGAAAACAAAATGTATAAAAGATTCATTTCAAACCTTTAATCCCTCAATAAGACGCCCTGGCATGCTACCTATGTATGTCCTCCGATGACCTCTAACATCAGCTTCGTCTTTGACACCACCAAGAGATATCCGTATAAATTTTCTGCCCAGAGCAGCAGCTATGGATGATGCTAAAGATGTCTTTCCCACACCTGGTGGACCCACAAAGCATAGTACGGGGCCTCTCGCATCTGGTTTAAGCTGCAGTGTGGTTGATTAAAATCCGAAACACTACATTAACATCAGTAGGTAATATTAAAGACTTACTAGATTGGTTAGGCATCAAGAATTGGATAGGGAAATAACCTTCCGCACAGCCAGATATTCTATAATCCTTTGTTTGACTTTTATTAAACCATAATGGTCAGTATCAAGGCGCTCTTTCGCAGCTCTCAAGTCCAGTTCATGCTCTTCACTGGCTTTCTGCCAAGGCAGGTCAGCAAGGAGCTCCAAGTAGACACGTGAGCTACTATACCCAGGTTGCTGAGGTTGCATTTTTCTCAGTCGCCTGGAGAGAGGAAAAATAAACAATAAAAGGCTTAAGTACTCTACAAATCCTTTCCACTCGACTTTTACAAACAATGCACTAGAATAGTGAAATCTGAAATTCAATATTACAACCCCAAGAAAGTATCAGGTATATTTTGATATTAAACAGCATTGCAGGAAATTTTTCATTTTGCACATCTATCATTTTATATTTCTGTGTGTGTGTGTGTGTGTGTGTGTGTGTGTGTGTGTGTGTGTGTGAGAGAGAGAGAGAGAGAGAGAGAGAGGCAAGGGAAATATTACAAGTATGCACCCCTATAGTCCTCCATCCTAAGTGTTATAGCTAACTAATCCAATTTTTAAACACTATTTTCAAAATTCACAAAAAGTAGATTGCATCGTTTGCTTGAGAACCCCAGCAAGAAAAAACCAATCAATGAGGAGGAATCTTTGGCTCTATCGAACATACAGGGAAATGGAGGCAGCAATCCACTGATGTCAAGTCATGGACCGGTTCCTTCAGCCCTTATTCTCTGTGTTGCAGCGAAGCCAACAAATAAAATCGGAATGTGCCAGCGGAGCCCTACTTGGTTTGGGGCCTGTTGCGTGGTGAACGAGTGGAGTGTAATGAGCTAGTGAGTGAGTGACCAATCTCACATTCGGCATATTGAGTCGAACATGTTCAAGGCCCTATCTCACCTTCCTGTATTCATGCTTTGAAGGCATGGATTTCCTCAATGAATTACTGCAGCTTTCTCACTCCCTTTGATTATCATATACAAAAAATTATCTTCCACTTCCCCACCAAATCTCTTTGTATTCAGGCTGTCTGTAACGCAACAAAGGCATAACACGAAAACACTGCTAACATAACAATTCTTCTCCATAGAAGTTTATGAGGGTAATTCAGAAAGTTTCTAGGGAAAAAAATCCCCAATATTCAAAACTCAGGAAAACATATCGAAATTCCACACCGTATTACCCAAGGCAGAATTAGCTTGAATTTGAGAAAAAAAATATATCTCATCCATTAAAACTGAGACGGCCTTAACAAAAAAATGTTAACTGATGTTTTAAAATTCTTGTTAATCTTGTTATGTGGTTAAAAAAGGCCAATTTAATATAAGTTCATTCCATTCCATAGCCCATATGTGCGACCAAAGGGAGGAGGATGGCCATTACGGTTTGATCCAATGTAAACCCATTTCTCCAGGTGGTGAAATTTTCTCTGATTTGGCCAATCTATAGTGGCCGTTGGTGTAAACCTATTTCTCCACCCAACAAATCATCCAAAAAGAAGCCCACCGTAAGGCTTCCTACTACTTCGTTGACTGAAGACTAAGAGAATCAGTTTTTTTTTTTTTTTTTTTTTTGTGGCTTTGACTTCATGATCCCATTATATCCAATGGTTGTGACTCTCCGCCCTCAATTCAAAGATGCAGTAGTTTTGTTTGAGAAAACCATTTCAACATCTGGATCCTAGTTCATGTGGGCAACGACAATTTACATGAAAGCCAACTGCATCACCAACCCTCTCAAGTCTCAACGATAAGGTCAACACCTGCAGAGGCAGGTCAGCTTCTTAATTCTCAACCAGCTATGTCAGCAACGGAAGCAAGAAAATAAGAAAGTAGCAGGACCAACACTCCACTTGCCTCATCGAGCTCATAACATAGCTTCTTGGAAAACAATGCTGATGTACTGCAGCAGGATTTCCATCTAATCCTGACCTTGACTCGCCACTTCAATACTTCATGAATCAACAAATGTGATTGAGAGCTTGCTTAATGAAGCTAAGTGGTGACTTATATTTGTTCCATTTTTTGTTCATGTGTCCAAAGCAGAGAAGATATTATCTAGCTGCAATCAAACAAGATAGCCAGCCTTCTGGCAGAATGTGACAATGTGCCTGTGCAATTTCAGCTACAACAACCACAAGACAAAATAGAAAAGCTCCAGCAGACTCATAGTCAGGTACTACCAGTTCATTAGTGTCGTCTTATCTGACAGCACTACATAATAGCAAAGATAATCCTAGATGTTGATTTCACTGGTGGCCAGGAATTAATCTTCTACTGGATCATGGAATCTCTGATGAGTGCCTTCTTTGGAAAGGTAATGATAACAATATTTTCCTGCATGCTATTAGTTGGGCCTCACTTTTCCTCCGCAAAAGAGATGGAGGTCAAGGCTTAAGAAGGGTGAAAGAGGTGAATCAGGAATTACCAAGCTAGCTTGGAATTCTGGAGAAAAGGAAAAGCATCTGGGTTGACTGGATCTATGCCTGCCCGATTCTTGAAAGCAGATTCTTTATGAACAGCAGCTTTCCAGCCCAACTCTGTTGAACTAGGGTGGTCACTGAAAGGAGGTTGAATCAGTGATATCGAAAACTTCCTTTACTAACTCTCTGAGTTAACAGTCACACTACCAGTCTTAAACACACCTGCATAAATGGCTATCACCAGCCACTCACCACATAACCCATCCATCAGAAACCATCCTGCAGCAGATAGAATAAGTAATACAAGGTACAGGCACACTACAAGAACAACCCACAACACAGATAAACGTGGTTCAGCAGCACCCACTGCCTGCGTCCACGGAGCAATACCCCAAGTGGGCTTTGTATATACTTAATCCTCTTCTCTTTTAGTCAGCTACAACTGACAAGGAGCTACAACCCCTGATTTACCAAGCTACAACTAAGAAAACAACGCCACACTTTAGGTATCTACAACTACCAGGGAGCTTTAATCCCCGTGTCCAGCACCCACTGAACACCCCAATACAATAAAAATGGGCTTATAGATGATTTCCCTACAATTTAAGCATAGGCTAGTCTAGGCAATCAACATATATCAACCTAAATCTAGCACAAAAGGAGTACAAGAACACAAATGAAATAAGCCATAGAGTAGTAACTCTTACAACCCTTGCTTTGTTTCTATTTTAGGTATTCTGAAAAGCTCTGAGCTTCCGAGTCTCCAATCATTGCTTCAATGACCATTGGAATCTTTAACTAACTCTTGAGTATGAGAAACTTGAATCATCAAATGGTAATATCTTTCTCACTTATCGTCTTCTGCTTTCTCTTTTCTTTCTCACTTTACCAAGCCTCTTAATGACAGCATTCAAAGTTTTAACATCTTCTCACTCACCATTAATGGAGCAATCATTAAGTGAGGAGTGTGTTCTAGGGTGAGGAGTGTGTTCTAGGGTTAGGAGATGAGAGCACTTTCTCTTACTTAGGGCATCTTAATATAGCTCAAGAGATGTGTCTTAAACTACCCATAATAACCCTTTTATACGCCCTAACAAGGACGAAGATTCCAATCAAAGAGACAAGAATGTACCAAGAAATGGACATTGGTTGAACCAGAAACTGACTCAAACCTCCTTATGCTACAGTCGACAGTCAAACACAGGGCTCGACGTCGACACACAATCGGTTGACTACTTCTGGTCATTAACTCCAAAAACTCACTGTTGGACCAAGAGAATTAAGAGTCGGAAGAAGTCTGTCACTATAGTTGATGGTCCTCAGAAGACCTCAGTGTCAACAGGCAGTCAGTCGATGCCTTGCAACGTCAACGGTTCAATTCGACCATCGAATAGAGAGCCTTGACAATCAAAGTGTCAAACTTGATCTCTAAGCTCTCTGAGCCTGAGCCAACTCACCTAGTTGACTGGAACCTGTCCCCTGACTATTGGGATGCTCTGCCCACCTCATCCAGCTACTTCCACTGACTGCTCTACTAGATGGACCACTACCACTGCAAAACCAGCTGCCACACACTGCTCGGCCATTCAACTGAGCACTCAGCACAACTTTGCTGACGTGGAGTATTACAAATAAGACAACATCCCAGTGTGGTCAACAAACTCTGTGTGGGCCTGAAAAAGCATCTTGAACCGTATGTTAGGACTGGTAAGCAACCAGGGGAATTGCAGAATTCGATAATTCAAAGAATTAAACCAATTCTTCCCAAAGGCCCAAGGTGTAGATATGCTGATCATAGTTGTCAAGGCGTCACCTAGGCAGGCGCCTTGGTCGACTTAGACGTCCGTCAGGCCTCCAACGCCTTGGTTCGCCTTGGCACCTTGACAACTATAATGCTGATCACAACAATCATGAGGGGGTAGAGACATATTGAGTAAACACGGTAGTTTTATAGTGGTTCGGCATGGGCCTCCCGTCCTACATCCACACTTCAAGCACTTTGCTTGGAATCCAAAATCACTCCCCTTTCCAAGGTAGGACGCACACCCTACACAATAGTTTCCAAGACTCACTATCAAACCTTGTGTGGTTTTCCCCAGATCACCACAAAACCTCATATACTACCCTAGTGATCAACCAACAATTATATATATATAGACACACTTCCCCTTTACAACAATTGCAATGAAGTGTGAAGAACAAGGCTCTTGATAGCCAAATATACAAATCAAAGCATAAAGCAATAACCTCTTTGTAAGGTAGATATTCGAGATGAAGTGCTTGATCAATCCTAATGTGTGCTCACAACTCTTGTAAAAAGATCTTCAAACTACAGTTTTGATAGACTCATAATTTTACACATTTATCCTCCCTACATTCACTCTATTTAGTAGGTCTCATGTCTTATGGCACTCACTTATTCCGAATTCTATTGTACAGGACATTGGCGCCCAAGAGGAGTAAAGTTCATGTTACGATAACCAATTGAGGTCGATTTGGGACAACAGTACAAGAGTCGGCCTAGTGGAGGAAGTTTGGCTAAGGGACAGCTGCCTTAGAAGGGAAAAAAAAAAAATCCAAGTGTAACCGAATATAAAGACTTCTTATTTGATTTCCATAATTAGTTATTTGTTTCTAAATTTTATATCCCATAAAGTGGGAAAGATATGTTTTAGGGAATGGCTAAATTTAGAGCCAGCACTATCAATGGGCGTCCCCCTTAGGCTATAAAAGGTGGAACGTCCATTAGAGAAAGGGGACTCTCTTCTTTTAGTTTTTGAGTTATGACTTTTAACTTTAAAAGTATTTTTGTGAAGAACTCTTTTGGCGAAGAAGCTTTGTTGATTTTCTATGGCCGGCTAAGATATCTTGTCAATTCAAGGGGAGTTCGATCCGGTTAACAAAGTTGTGAGACTCTAATAATTTTCTTATTCGAGTGTTTCTTGGTTCTTCGTGTGAATGATTACATGAATCAATTTATTAAGAGGCCTATTAATCGATTGAGTTGTGTGGTTTATAGCTAACCTGAATCCATAATCCGTAATCGTTGTGGTGTTCAGGAAGAGTAGCAATTAAGCAGAACAGGTATGATCCAAGTTTTTGTTACTTGCTTAAAAGAAACGTAGAATGAGCTAAATAATTTGACGCTTGTTAGGTTATTGTTCATCTTTAACTCCTTCCAAGAATGTAATGCTATCAGTAGATTCATGACGATTGCTTAATACCAATTGGTTTATTGATAAGTATTAATCGGGTTCTTAACTCATATTAATTTATATTGGAAGTTGAAGATTATCATACTTTTTGATAGTCTTTGGTTAAATATTCAAATAGAGTGACATATCTATATGCAATCAACGATCAATTTTGCAATCGAAAATATTTCTCCTTGAGTCGATATTGTCGTCCATTGAATTTTTGTGACTAAACTCAGTTTTTAGTAATTTAGGATTAGAATAGTTAATTTGAAGATAAGAAACTTTAAACACCCGCATTCTTGTTAATTATTTGAGATGATTAAATCATAAGTCTAATTAACTAGTCTCTGTGGATCAACCTTTGCTTACCGTTACTATCCAATGTGAGTAGAGTAATTAATATTTCATTGCGCTCGGCACGCATCAAGTTCCAAACGTATTCAAGATGATAGAAAGTTATGTTCAAGAGTACCCTTCTGAATGCCATGATCCCTTATTTGAAGGAGAACAAAAACCCTTTCAAAAAAATAAGCATTAGGGACATAGCTAAACAACTTCGACCGACCGCTCGAAAGCATCTGACGACTACCAGGGTCTTTGACCTCACATAATATAGCCGTCGTAAAATATGGGGTCATGGCATCAGTCGACCGTTAAAGGTCCATGGGTCAACCGTGACTGAACTCATCAGTCAACCGGCAACCTTGTTTGAGCTTTTCTGAACAGATTGGCGCAAGGCATTTAGACAGCTTTGTGGGCTAACTTTCATGCCATGTCATATATACCAATTAAGGTCCATTTTGCCTACCAAATGGCTTAGTCAAGGTTTGTGTGTATAGGCAACCTCTGGTCCATACTGACTTAGTCTCTTAGCCAATGTCTTTTAGAGTTGTGAAAGCACTCAGCCAATGTCTTTTAGAGTTGTGAAAACACTTTGGGACTTACATCCTAGGATCATCTACACATATAGATGATGAGCCTATGTCCTTGGATTACATTCAAACATCTAGGACATGTCTTCAATTCTTGACTTGAGATGCTTGAATCATCATGAAGTCGGGGTGATATTTGATATTCCATCTTAGGCTTGCAACTTCATGACAAGTGCCACTTGAGCAAAATTAGATCTTCCATCAAAATCCAATTGATCTTCCATTTGAGGCTTGGACTCAATGACATGCTTCCCAATGTTTGGATGTTTGTTCACACAACATGATGCTTGGTTGTTTGTTCACACAACATGATGCTTGGTTGTTTGTTCACACAACATGATGCTTGGTTGTTTGTTCACACAACATGATGCTTGGAGTATCACTTGGCTTTTCACCCATACCCTTTTAGCACCAAAACATATATACAAATTATAACAATGGAATGTATACCTCAACAATGTAGACCTCTCACCCATAGTTGTCAAGGCGTCGCCTAGGCGCCCAGGCAGCCTTGTGACACCTTGGAAAATCAGGCGCCTTGATCGCTTAGGCTCCTTAATAGAAAATGGCCTCCGCTACCTCAGATGGTGGATAACCCGATTTCTTTGAATTCCTTACACAGAAGCTAACCAAAAAGTGTTCTTGGATCGTCCAGCAAACCTTATAAAGTTCAGAAACCTATCAAAAGCAAATTATTCCTCTATTTCCAAGGAAAACATTACTATCCCAAGGAGAAACTGCATAGCTTCTTTACTTCTGGTTTAAAAATAATGCCCCTTCCAAAAATTTATAAGTTGAAGTACCACCAAATGCATAATCACTCAAATATTAACCTCTAGATGTACTCATCCGCTTATCATATACAAATGGACAGTGAATGAGCGTATAAATAGCAGAATGAGCTTAGGACAAAGATAACACATGCCTATGGTTTGAAATTTCGGTGAAATGTTTCGATACCGACATGAGCCATAAAGGAATGACTTAACAAAATGTGTCATGAGAAATTTAACAAAATTACACCGAAAGATTTGGGTTAATGATGCAGGCAAAGATCTGTTGGATAAGGATCTTCTTAGGATTTAATTTAGAATTCTTTGTAAATTTTATTTTTATTGATTTAGTCTTATTTTAGAGTTTTACTTCTATTAGGAAGGTAGTTTCTCTTTTTATTTATTTTATTAATTTTTGTTATTGTGAGCCCCATCCCCTTGGACGTAGATCAGTTTTAGTTTAATTAGGATCTTTATTTCATTTTTATTTATTTATTGGAATTTATCTTGTGGGCCCCCTTCCTCCTTAGACGTGGTTGTTTAATTGATTGTTTGCGTTAGTTTATAACTCTATTTTCTTTAGGTTTAGAATCCCATTTTAAGTATGATTTGTAAGCCTATTTATAGGCAGATTTGTCATTGAATGATGATGGAATGAAAGGAAATAAAGAAAACAAGGAAAAAAGCAACGTGGCTTTCGGTCTCTCTCCTCTCCCTTGGCGGTAAGCCCCTTGTCTCTCTCTCTTTCGGTTTCTCTTCTCCTCTTTGAGTTCCCTTTCTCCCTTGCTATTTCGACAGCTTCTTTCTCCCCTTCTCTCTTTCTCTTTGGCTTCTCTCTCCTTCCCCTTTGGTTCTTCGTTTCATTTCCCTGATAGTGGTGTTTTCAATATTCTCAATTGATATTCTTTTTCATCCCTTTAAGTGAGATTTA
>CM053274.1:68998008-69142078 GCA_028583415.1 Protea cynaroides
TCTCCATTAATTGGTATCAGAGCCTAGGTTAGAATGTCGTATCCACCTAACACCCTTATGACATATGAGCAATTTAAAATATTGCTTAAAGCCATCGATGCCCTAAATGCTGGACAAAGTCAAATTGCCAGTCTTTTGGGTATCCCAGATACTCTTCATAAAGAGCATCCTACAATTCTCGATGACAAGACAGATGCCACTATTGCTGTTTCTACAGTAGAGGTTGCCAGTGAAAATGATAGCGGTGAAGAGCAAATCTCTCACATGGTGGACACTTTTATCATTCCAGAACCAGCCATGGAAGAATGTGTTAATGATGTGAACGGAGACATTCTGCAACCAACAATTGAGAATGGTCTTTCGGTGCGTTTGATCTCGTTCGTGTTGACGCAACAGCCAAGTACGTGATTCCATCATTATACTTTGAAGGGCAGACTCCTTGCCTGACAGATTACATCCCCACCATTCGTGTGCTTCCGGAATTTTGCTATTGTCTGCCGCTGGATGTGTCTTCTTTGAGATTGTTTCGTCGTCTTTACAAAATTCAAGGACAAATTTTTTTTTAAAAGAACGAGAATTGATGCAGGCAAAGATCTGTTGGATGGGGATCTTCTTAAGACTTAATTTAGAATTCTTTGTAAATTTTATTTCTATTGATTTAGTCTTATTTTAGAGTTTTACTTCTTTTAGGAAGGTAGTTTCTCTTTTTATTTATTTTATTAATTTTTGTTATTGTGGGAAGGTAGTTTCTCTTTTTATTTATTTTATTAATTTTTGTTATTGTGGGCCCCATCCCCTTGGACGTGATCAGTTTTAGTTTAATTAGGATCTTTATTTTATTTTTATTTATTTATTGGAATTTAGTTTGTGGGCCCCCTTCCTCCTTAGACGTGGTTGTTTATTGAGTGTTTGCGTTAGTTTATAACTCTATTTTCTTTAGGTTTAGAATCCTATTTTAAGTATGATTTGTAAGCCTATTTGTTGATTAAGAAAAAGAATAAGTGAGAGTTAAAGTTCTCCCACCATCTCTCCTTTATTTATAAGAAAAGAGAAAAGAGATTACAATCTAATAGGAGTCCTAGTCCTAGAGAGACTAGGAGTCCTAGTGAACTTAGGAAAGAAAGAGTCCTAGTCCTAGAGAGACTCCAAGTGAACTTAGGAAAGGAAAGATCCTAGTTAACAAAGGAAAATAAAAGGAAATAAAACAAATATAAGAGTCCTATATACTATGGATGACATTCAACACTCCCCCTCAAGTTGGTGCATATATGTCAGCCATGCACAACTTGGATAATCTTGGATGAAATTGCTTATTTGGGAGTCCTTTTGTAAAGATGTCGGCCACTTGATCACTTTGGACTGAGCGTATGGAACACATATCTGTCCACTATCCAATTTTTCCTTGATAAAGTGACCGATCAATTTCCACATGCTTGGTTCTATCATGTTGTCTTGGATTGTGAGCAATGCTGATTGCACCTTATTGTCACAAAATAACCTCATAGGTTGGGTAGTATGGATTCCCGGATCCTTGAGTAATCCTTGCAACCATAACAACTCACATATTCCCCTGAGCCATAGCTCTAAACTCAGCCTCGCAGCGAGCGGGCAACCACATTACGCTTCTTGCTGCGCAAGTCACTAGGTTCCCTCCAATAAAGGTATAATATCCCGAGTAGATTTTCTATCCACGGATTTCTGCCCGATCTGCATCGGTGTAGGCATCGACTGCGAGATGACCCACGAGGAGGTCGATGGGATTCCTCTTCCGGGGAGCGGATTTGAGATAGTGTAAAATCGTAGAACAGCATCCATATGAGAAGTATAAGGGTCATGCATAAATTGGCTCACCAAGCTCACTTCCCAAAAGCAATATCCGGTCGAGTATGAGCCGGATATATCAACTTTCCAACTAGTCGTTGGTATTGTTCCTTGTCAAGCGGTGTACCGGTCTTTTCTTGCAATTTGACATTAGAATCAATTGGTGTTTCACAAGGCCGACACCCTAAGAGACTGTTTACGAGAGAAGATCAAGTATATACTTCCTTTGAGACAAATAGATACCTTTGGTGGAGGCGAGCAACCTCAATCCCAAGGAAATATCTCGAGTTTTCCCAGGTCTTTGACTTCAAACTCCTTTCCCAAGAAGATCTTCAAGCTGTCTAATATCTTCATCATCACTACCGGTAATCACAATATCATCAACATATACTATAAGAATAGTAATTTTGCCCTCCCTTTGTAATGAACAATGTATGATCAGCATTGCTTTGTTTGTAGCCTACGAAGTCATAGCTACTGTGAAATCTCCCCAAACCATGCCCTAGGAGATTGCTTAAGTCCATAGAGAGATCGTTTCGGTTTACGGACTTTTTTCTCGGTGGGCGATGAGGTAAAGCTCGGAGGAATATCCATGTACACTTCTTCCGCTAACTCCCCATGAAGAAATGCATTTTTTTACATCCAGCTTGTTGTAGATCCCAATCAAAGTGTACTACACAAGCTAAAATGACACGGATAGTAGTCATTTTTTGCTCTTTGGGAACAAGGTCTCCCGATAGTCGATTCCATAAGTCCGTGTGAATCCACGAGCAACTAATCGGCCTTGTATCCGTCTCCGGACCCATCTTCTTTACGCTTTACGGTAAAGATCCACTTACACCCAGTCTTCTTCCCCGGTGGAAGTTCAACTAGGTCCCATGTCTCATTTTTTCTTAGGGGCGGTCATTTCCTCTATCATAGCTGTCTTCCATCTCGCATCTGCAATTGCATCCTGCCAATGTTTGGGAATAGACACAAAAGACAAAGTAGAAATAAAAGCAAGATATGAAGGAGACAATGATTTATACGAAACATCTTGAGATATAGGATGATGAGTACGGGACCTAGTGCCTTTATGAAGGGCAATAGGTAAATTTGACTCGGAGGGAAGAATATTACCAGGCCCGAAGGATCTCATGTTACAAACGGTTTCCGGATCCGGAGGCGACGAAGGGATGTGTGTAGGTGCGTTGATGGTGGTGGTCCTTCCCTGCTTGAGTCTAGTACGGCTGTAGACTTGAAGGCGAGGTGTCTCCACGAGAATTTGTTCAGTAGAGTGTTCAGGAGAAGGTGATGTAAACTCAGGTGAAGGCTCAGTAGAAGGTAATGGAGGCTCAGGTGAAGACTCGGGAGGGGGGGGAGGGAGGTGATGTCTCCCCTGAATGGAAGGGAGAGGGCATAGGCATGATGATAGGCCTATCTTCCCGAAGACTAGGCTCCCCCGAAGATGGGACGCCTGGGTAGTAAGGGGAGGTGCTCATAAAAGATAACATCCAAGGAGACGAAGTGCGATGGGTGGGGGGTGGTAACATTTATAGCCTTTTTGGGTTGGAGAATATCCCAAGAAAAGACAACGAAAACCACGGGGTTCTAGCTTCCTGGAGAGCGATGATTGCGCACATAGCATACGCAGCCAAAGATCTTAGGAGGAACAATATGGGAGTCATCACACAAAAGGTGTAAAGGAGAGTGATGATCCAAGACTGGGGTTGGAACACGGTTGATAAGGTAAGCTGAGGTAAGGATAGCATCACTCCAATATTGTGGTGGCACATTGCGGGCAAACATCAAAGCACGAGCCACTTCAAGGAGATGGCGATTCTTTCTTTCGCCACCCCATTACGACCGGAGTATCAACACAACTTGCCGGTGCAAAATACCATGATCCGCTAGATAATGTTGAAACTCTCCATCCATGTATTCTACGCCATTGTCACTCCGAAGAATCTTTAAAGAAGCTTGAAACCGAGTCTTAATCATTTGGTGAAACAGACGAAAATTTGAAACACTTCACTTTTAGTATGTAAGAGGTAAACCCAAGTGGTTCTAGAATAACAATCTATAAATGTAACAAACCAACGGTGACCCGGTAATGGAAGTAGTTCGGGCTGGTCCCCAAACATCGAGAATGAACTAAATGAAAGGCGATACTCCTGCGTTTAGAGGTATGACTATCGAAGAAGAACGAGTTTGCTTAGCTAGAATACAAGCTTAGCAAAAAACTCGTCTCGTTTACATTTATATGCTAAAGAGGGAAAAAGACTTGCTAAAACATTAAATGATGGATGCCCGAGCATTTGGTGCCATCGTTGGAGATCGAGAGGATGCTGAATAAAGTTGATGTCTTGGGCTTGGGGAGGCTGAAACGACTTTGGGATACCTTCCTCAAGCAAATACAAACCACCCCTGCATCTTACCACATCCAATCGTCTTCTCTGTTTCCGGATCCCGAAACGGACAATAAGGAAGGAAAAACGTCACTTTGCATTTTAGAGTAGAGGTAATACTACTAATAGACATTAGATTGATATTAAATTTTGGAACATGAAGAACAGACTGCAAAGCTAAAGAAGGAGTGCATTTGATGGAACCGGTCCCTGAGACAGAGGAGAGAGTCCCATCGGCCACACGAACAGTATTAATTTCAGGATTAGGGAAGTACTCATGAAATAGGCTATGGTTACCAGTCATATGATCCGTGGCACCAGAGTCAATAATCCAAGGATTAGAGACCATTGACGCACACAAGTGCCCGAAGTATCCGATTATCTTGCAGTGGAACCGTGGGATCAACAACTTTGATGAGCTGCGATCGATGTGCCCTGAACCCTTGAAAGTCTTGTTTTTTAGCATAAGTTTGTCACGTCTCTTGGCTTCAAAGTCTGCTGGTTTCCCATGGAGTTTCCAGCATGTGTCTTTAGTATGCCAGGGTTTACCACAATGCTCACATTTAACGGTATCTCTGGGTGGAGTAGGGCCCTTAGGAGCTGGAGTAGATGTCTGGAGGGCAGACCTATCGGGAATAGAGGGGCGGTAACATAGTAGCTCTCCTTTGGTCTTCAAGCTGAACCATAGCATATGCCCGCTCTAGAGTAGGGGAAAGGATCCTTACTTAGGATTTGTGAGCGAATAGGATCAAGCTCAACATTCAATCCTGCTAGAAAGGTATAAACTCCTGTATTTTTCTTCCCGTTTTTTAAACAGTGTAACATCTTCTTCACACTTGGCATGTATGGAGTCATAAAAATCAATGGCCTGCCAATGGCTCCTCAACCCGAGTATAATATTGAGATACGAGTCATCTCTTTTTGAGTAGTTTCATGAACTTTTTTTGCATAGCATAAATTAAGGCATCATTCCCAACCTGGGAATATGTGTCCTTTGTAGACTTCCAGATCTGTGCAGCAGTATCCAATAAGAGGTATCCCTCGGCTATGGCAGGTTGCATGGAATTAAGAAGATATTGCATTACTAAGGAATTCTCAGCATTCCATTTGTCCAGAGTAGTATCGTCAGTAATGGGTTTAGTTTTGGCTCCTGTGAGATACCCAGATAACCCTCGAGCAGTGACAGAAAGTTGTGTAGCCCTAGACCACATTAGGTAGTAACCACCATCGAGTTTTGTGGTATTGGTGGGAATGGTCAAATGTTCCTTTGTGTAAAAGTCCATACCAGCGGATGTAATTTCAGAAGACATCACAAGCACCAAAGGATAGATCGGAGTAATATATAAAAAAAATAATAATAAAACTGCAGCAGGACCCCAATAAAATTACCTTGAACCAATGTGGTAATATGGATCTCTTTGGGGAATAAAGATCTGAAACCGACGACCTGTTGCTGTGATGTTGATCTAGCCAAAAAATATTTGTCGATCTCTATTGTAAAGAGAAATCAGAACCATAAATCTGGGTCACAATATGATCCCATAAAAAGTTGGAGCTACTGTCCAGCCAATAAGGCAGCACATAAGTTGTTGGTGCTAAAGAAATTAGGATCTCAAACTGATCCACAGTAGACAGCAGCCCTCAAATCAATAAATAATCCTGAAAAAAAAATTTAGGGCATGGAAACAATCTTAAATAGGATAAAGCTGCCTGTAAGTAGGTTAGGCTAGTGGTAGGGTTTGGAACTAAGTGTTTGGAGCTATTTGTGGTGGAGGTAGCAAACACAGCTAGGGTTTAGGACAGGTTAGGAATAGATTCCAGGTACAGGTGGTGGCAGCAAGGGTTCTAGGAGGTTTTCAGGCTGGCGGTAACCAGAGGTGGTGTCGGCAGGCCCTGTAGAAGGCACTCATGAACTGGCAGCAAGGTTTAGAGGAGGAGAAGAAGAAGAAGAAGAAGAAGAGAGAGAGGCAATGATCTATGGCTCTGATACCATGTTGATTAAGAAAAAGAATAAGTGAGAGTTAAAGTTCTCCCACCATCTCTCCTTTATTTATAAGAAAAGAGAAAAGAGATTACAATCTAATAGGAGTCCTAGTCCTAGAGAGACTAGGAGTCCTAGTGAACTTAGGAAAGAAAGAGTCCTAGTCCTAGAGAGACTAGGAGTCCTAGTGAACTTAGGAAAGAAAGAGTCCTAGTTAACAAAGAAAAATAAAAGGAAATAAAACAAATATAAGAGTCCTATATACTATGGATGACATTCAACACTATTTATAGGCAGATTTGTCATTGAATTAAGATGGAATGAATGGAAATAAAGAAAAAAACAAAAATAAAAAAAGCAACATGGCTTTTGGTCTCTCCTCTCCCTTGGCGGTAAGCCCCCTTGTCCTCTCCCATGTTTCTGTTTACTTCCTCTCTTTGAGTTCGCTTTCTCCCTTGCTGTTTCCACAGCTTCTTTCTCCCATTCTCTCTTGGTGGTTTCTAGATATCCTCTATCCCAGTTTTTCAATCTTTTCTCTTCTGAAATTCAGTCTCCATTAGTTAAGGAAGAAGTCGACATGTGGGTGAAATCCGAAATTTCGAACCTTAATATGGATACCTTTGGGTTCTAAAAGCTCTGACCATTAAACCAAAAAAAGCTAGGTTTCTTCCAGGCACATAGTGCTGATGGAATTTTTATGCTTTACATAATTACATTTTTGTTCATTATGCAAATCTAAGGCTATAAGCATGATAAGAAAAAAGTAAGGGCACAGCCATGAGCCATGATAGAAAACAGATTATGCGTCTATGTCAAGTGACATTAACATGGTTAAGGTTTAGTTACAAAATATGGCCTACCGTAGCTCTCTTTGTGCTTGCTTCCAGACATTTTGAGGCATTCCTGCACTTTGCATCTTTCTTTCCAGGGCAGCTACATCATCTTCATCATCATCATTGTCACCAAGCTCTTCTTTTATCGCCCTCATCTGGAAAATGTAATCAGAAGAAGTTGGCAAAGAAGACAATTGATTCAGCTAAAGCAAAAGGCATAAGGCAGCACATAATGAAACTTATCTCTAGGATGGCAATAGAAATTTATCAAGGATCAGAGCCAAGACCCTAAAGACAAGACCATTGGAAACAAAAGGCAGAGAAAGAGAATGAGGACAGCAAACCCAGCAACTACAGGAAGGAAACTAACCAAAGAAATATAAAATCACTCCATTAAACTACCACAACAGCCCACTGATTTCGAAAGAACACCTAAGGATCCTATAACCACATTAAAATGCAGATGAAGAGATACTAAAATTAACTGAAATCCATTAAAATTAGGAAACAGGAAAAAAAGTAGTTATGAAGCACATTGAATTTTTTTTTTTTCTTTTAAAAAGTAAAAAGAGGGGGTATAAAGTAGTACGAAAGCATGGCTTCTTTCTATAGCCCAAAACGAACATTTGAGTTCCATGACTACACAACCTACTTGCAGACTACAGTAGCAAAATTTAAGTCATCATTGGGTTTTTGGTCGTAAAAAGTTTACAGGCATTGTAGATCTGACTCAAGAAATAGATGGGAATATGAAATAGAGCCCCCTCAGACTGTTTCTTGCAACAGGTCTCTCTATGTATTCTTCACATCACCTTCTGACCATGTAAAATTTTGCGACGGAATCATTTTCTGGGGTACCTTACCCGTCCTATAATAATAATTTCCCTAACTTAAAAGATAGTGTGAGAGAGAGAGAGCTATAAAGACAGGTAATGAAAAATATCTAGCAATGACAGGCCAAAGCAACTTTTTTTGTTCAATCGGTAAATGAAGATTGAAGAATCAAGTTACACAACTTGAATTGTAAGCTTCATTTTTCTAGGAACAAGTCTTCATTCCAAAGGGAACCAAAGTTAGTAAAGAGCAATAACCCAGTGCAAATCCTGCTTTCACAGGGTCCCAGGAGCAGTGGATTGGAAATGGTCTTAACCTCTGGCTTATTCTAAATAAAGTGGCTGCTCTCAAAACTGGAACCCGCATCTTCATGCTGGCAGCTGAGTTCTTTTATCATGGCACCATGCAAAGGCCCTAATAGAAACTACAATAAATGCTTAAAAAAAATATATTGTTCTATGAAGTGGGTACGCATTAGCTACAACACACCGAGCTTGTCAAGTATCCACTATCCACTGTGAAATTCATATACAAAAAGAAAACAGCTTTAAAAGTTTATGTGAAGAAGCAAACCTGCTGACGCAGAAGGAATTCTTTCTGTGATTTTGACAGCTGTCCTTCCACCTTCTGGGTTATCTTCTCTGCAACACGAATTGACTGTTACAAGAAAACTGTTAAATACAGTACATATCTACCTGTAAATTTTCATAAAGGCTATAGGAGGCGCAAAGATGATGAAATTTATGCTTCTGAGTCAACTATTCCACTACTGCCTATACTAGTTTAATCCAATAATTACCTGTAAGTGTCTGTCAACTAACTCCATAGCTTTTGAAAGCCTTACTTTCAGATCAACCGAATCCAACATAGAGAGCTGCTCTTCGAAGCTTATTTCAAAACTTGCAACAAATATATCTGCTAGTCTGTGCACTGGAAGTGTCTCCAGAAGAGCTTTTGTCCTTCCAATGGTTTTCTGTTTCTGCAACCAGAAAAGAGATGTCAATGTTACAAATAAGAATGTGTGACAAGTATTCAGGATGCCTATAAACCATGCATGAAAGAATGACACAAATGAATAAACTGATCAACGCAATTAGAAAGTAACATGGTTTCCTATGAACTTGACATAATTTCCTAAGAACTTAAGTTACTTATGCCATCACATGCTTACAGCTATAAATAGTCAGGAGTTCTAATCCCATATAATCCAGTGAACTCCTTGAGAACTGAGATTCCCAATGCTACACAAAAAAACTTACCCAAATTTGGCATAACCCCTGATATTCCAAGTTATTTTTATGGGAGCACTTCTTTGATTCTCACAATAAATAACCCCCCGGAAATCACCAAAAAAAAAAAAAAAACCCTTCAATGCTAACCATATTTGTCAAGGCGTTAAGGCGACCCAAGGCGCTGGAGAGGTGCTTGGGTTCTTAAGCGTACCCAAAGCATACCCAAGGCATTGTAATGGTAGCGTTCCCAAGGCATTGTAATGTACATCTTAATAAGAGGATTTATACAAAAAGGGTGGGGTTAGAGCATCAATTTTTATTGTTTTTAATACATACGCATGATTCCATGCATTATGATGCATATATGTACTTTATATATCCAATAAAAAAAGCTACAAATGACATTAATTAAAAAAATAAATAAACAATAATTCAAGGCATATACAATAAGGTGACCAACCACCTAGGGGTTGAAAAACAACCTGGACGCCTAGGTGACACCTTGACAATTATGCTGCTAACTCTGTGCTAGCAGCTGCAATAATACAAAGGATGCAACCGTTATCTACAATGATTGGGCATAAAGCGTTTGCAGACTGCAAGTGGTTTTTCAAGACCACGTCAAACCCCAGGGCTCAACCCCAAAAGAACAAAAATTGAAGAATCAGTCAATCACCATTGATCTTTTTCATGGCAGTTTTCAGTTTATTTTTACTGTTGCCATAGTTCTAGTGTGCAGCAGCAATTCACAGCAATTGGTATCAAAGCAGCAATTGGTTTCAATTAGTGTCTGTTGCTATAGGAAAATGGCAAAGAAACCCACCAATAATTGACTTTGAAATTCAGTCTGAAGGTATTGTTTTGTGAGGAATGAATTGACTGTCAATGTGACAGTCCCACTTTATTTATAATGAGTAAAAATTAGGTACAAGACAAGTATATCCTTATACCCACGTACACCCATATTACAATTTACAACATTCCCCCCCTCTCTCTCTCTCTCTCTCTCTCTCTCTCAAGTTGGTGCATAGATATAATGCATGCCAGCTTGTACACTATGGGATGAAACAACTTACTACAACCCTTTGGTAAAAACATCACCTAATTGATCACTAGTATTTACAAAAGGAAGACAAATCAGCCCTTGCTTCAGCTTTTCCTTAATAAAGTGATGATCGAATTCCACATGCTTGGTGCAATAGTGTTGGATAGGATTGTGAGCAACACTGATCGCAAACTTACTGTCACAATAGAGCATCATAGGTAGCGGAACAGGAATAGCCAAGTCATCCAACAGATGCTGGAGCCACATCAACTCACAAATGTCATGAGACATAACCCGGAACATAACTTCAGCACTAGACCGAGCAACAACAGCTTGTTTTTTGCTTCGCCAAATGACTAAGTTGCCACCTACAAAGTTGCCATACCCAGTATTGAGCGACGATCATCAGAGGAGCTATCCTGATCAGCATCAGTGAAGGCTTCAACCCGCAGATGACCATTAGAAGAGAAAAACACCCCTTTGCCAGGAGAAGACTTCAAACAATGCAAAGATGCATAGCACAGTTTCCCGATGGGTGGAATAAGGATCAGGTATGTATTAACTGACCATACTAATAGAAAAAGCAATGTCAGGACTAGTGTGAGAGAGGTAGATCAATTTTCCAACTAACATCTTATACTAACCCTTATCTATAGGATCTCCATCCTTGCTAGAAATATGAACATTAGGTTCAAGTGGAGTGCATGAGGGTTTACAACCAAGCATCTCTGTCTCTGAACGAAGAACCAATGTATATTTTCTCTGAGAAAGAAAAAGACCCATAGTCGAGCAAGCAGCCTCAATGCCGAGGAAGTAGTGCAACTTCCCAAGGTTTTTTATTTCAAACTCTTGACCCATGTAAGTCTTTAAGCACACAATATCTTTTGTATCACTACTAGTAACTATAATGTCATCCACGTACACAGAGCAACCTTACCACTAGATCGCTTGATGAAAAGGGTGTGATCAGCATGACTCTGAGAATACCCATTTGACACCATTGTGCTATGAAAGGGACTGAACCAGGCACAAGGAGAATGCTTTAATTATAGAAGGCTCACTTAAGTTTGCAGACTTTTCCCTTGTGTCATCACAGTCGAGAACATAGGAGGAATGTCCAGATATACCTCATCTTCAAGTTCGTCGTAGAGAAATGCATTCTTAACATCACAGGTTGCAGCTCCCAACTCAGGTTAACAGCACAGGAAAGAAGAACTCAAACAATGTTCAATTTTGCTTTGCAACAAGGGCAAAAGTTTCTTGATAGTCAGGGCCATAAGTCTAAGCGAAACCACGAGCAACTAATCGGGCCTTCCACCGATTCACGGTACCATCCATATTCTGCTTTACGGCAAACACCCACTTACAACTCACTATATGTTTCTAAGGAGGAAGAGGGACAAAGTCCCAAGTATCATTCTTCTTCAAGGCTTTCAACCATGGCCGCCTTCTGCCAAGGATCGGTAAGAGCCTCATGCCAGTTCCGAGAAAGGGAAACAGAAGACAAAGAAAACACAAAAGCCCGATAAGAAGGAGATAGAGAGTCATACGACACCACCTGAGCAATAGGATGATGTGTACAAGATCTCGTTCCCTTGCAGACAGCAATAGGTAAATCAAGAGATGGGTTAAAAAGACTAAGAGGTTCAAGATTACCAAATGAAGGACCCAAAGCAAAAGATGGTGAGACTAGGTAGAGAAGGTGCAATGGCAGTGTATGGGTGGTGTTGATTGCAACGAACATAGACACACACAAGGTCTTGTATCTCTCCTTATACTAGCACAACCATAGGAGGCACCCCTCAGGTAACTGGGCAACAAGCGGCACATCTTCACCTAATACCAGATCCCCCCCCCCCAGTAAATAGGGGCCGGCGAAAAATAGGAAGCAGTCTCATGAAACACCACATCCATAGTCACAAACACACGTCAACGAGGAGGGTAGTAGCACCAATAACCTTTCTGAGTAGCAGAGTATCCAACAAAAACACACTTGAGCCCACGAGGCTCCAACTTGCCAAGATGCTAATGATTTAAGCAAAACACACACAACCAAAAACCCATGGCAAAGTCGGATTAACTTGTCAAGGAGCAATAAGAGCACAAAAGTCCAGAACATGAGTCAACATCCGGTTGATCAGATAAGCGGCAGCCAAAAAAGCCTTACTCCAATACTGAGAAGGAACATGCATCTCAAACAAGAGAGAGAGAGCAACCTCCAGTAGGTGGCGATTTTGCGCTCAGCAACACCATTCTAAGCCGGAGTGCCCACACAATTGGTACGATGAAGAATTACCTAACCGGCAAGATAAGACTATAATGCACCATCCAGATACTTGGTACCATTGTCACTATGAAGGATCCAAATGGTAGCATCGAACTAAATGTGAACCATGGTGTAAAACATCGGGAAGCAACAAAAGACCACACTCTTGTGACGAGGGAGGTAGACCCAAGTAGCC
The DNA here is from genome assembly GCA_028583415.1 of Protea cynaroides. Lineage (NCBI taxonomy): Eukaryota > Viridiplantae > Streptophyta > Magnoliopsida > Proteales > Proteaceae > Protea > Protea cynaroides. Next base: position 69,010,604 of record CM053274.1, read on the forward strand.
CGAGTTTAACAATCAATGAAGGTAACAAACCAACGATAACCAGAGATAGAATTACAATGGGCAAGACCCCACACATCAGAATGAATGAACATAAAAGGAACAACACTTCTTTATTTGAATGATTCTGCTTGGCTAAAACACAAGCTTCACAACAAAAAATAAAAATAAAAAACTCTTTGGAATTACAGTGCTGAGATAAATGTGGAAAAACTTTAAAAAGAGCCCCCACTGAAGGATGGCCCAAACACCTATGCCAAAGCAATAACTCAAAAACAGCAGTCGTCATGGAATCGGTCTAAAGAGCAGAATGGACAATAGAAAGCCCATTGTCTAGCAGATAGAAACCACCATGCCCCGTCACCAAATCCTGAAAGAGACAATGAGTATAATAAAAGAATCACTTTAAAGTTCAAATCATTGGCAAGACAGATAATGGAAAGAAGATTAGTAATAAAACTGGGAATGTGAAGTACAAAAGACAACAGTAACGTGGGAGAACACTCAATGGAGCCCTTCCTAGAAATAGAGAAAAGGGAACCATCGGCAACATGAAACTTGTCTTTACCAAAACAAAGAGAATACCGAAAAAGAGAATGGGCGTACCTATCATGTGGTTAGTGGCACCAGTGTCAATTATCCAGGGACGAGAGACAACTAATGCACAATGACCAACAAAAGAGATACCTAAGGCAGCAGGATTGGAAGCAAAATGAACCATGGAAGGGGCGGTAGAAGCAAATGCTGACGACGAGAACGGCTCCAGGCGAGTTATGAGGAGCCAAAGCATGGCAAGCTCGTCCTGGGACAGAGACGAACCGACACTAGCAAGAGCGGCACTAGCAAGAGTGTGACTGGCAGGAACAGACTCAAACGTTTCAGAATGGTGAGCAGAGCAGCCACAGCCCCGACCACGACCACAGGTAGAACCAGCAGCTGGGCAACCATTAAGGTTTTAAATCTCGGATCTCGACCTTGTTGCGGTGAGGTCCAAGATTTCCGAGATCTCAAAAATTCTCATCAAGACACTACGTTTTTTTTTAACACATAAAGGTCGAGGTTTTCGAGATTTTCAAGATCTCATCAAGATATGGAACACTGGAAACCATGGAGTTTCTAACAAGAATCTTTGGTATGTTGTTCCTTACAACAGTCGCATCAGACAGGCTCTCAATCAAAGGAAGAGCAATCACTGGAACGAGCAAAGTCACTCCGCAAGACTGAGAACCAGATCTAGAAAAGAGGGCTATCTGGAAAACCAGGGGGCGGCAGACTAGGCGATAACATGGCAGTGTGGCAACTATTCTTCAACTGCACCAAGGAGTAAGGCTGCTTCAATGTAGGAAAGGGATCACAACTAAGCACTTAGGTGCAAATCTGGTCATATGCAATGTTAAAGCCTGTCAAAAATCATACACCTAATACTTGTCTTCCCGCTTCTGAAAACTGGTTGCATCGGCAATGCAAGTAGCTTGGAAGGTATCATAGAAGTCCAATTCTTGCCACAAACTGTGTAACTCAGAGTAATATTGGGACAAAGTGAGGTCCTGTTGTTTGGTTTCATGAAGCTTCTTCCTGAGTTTATAAACTTGTGCATCATACCCAACCTGATAATGGATATCCCTGGCCTCCTTCCATATTTTGGCTGCAGTATTCAAAGGAAGATAACCTCGAGCGATCTATGGTTGCAAAGTTGATGAGAAAAGAAATCGCCAACAAACTCCACTTTTTCTGAGAATCACCGGTGATTGTAGGTTTTGTCGTTTTGCCATTAATTTAGCCCACATAAACATGGGAATCAATAGATAGATAACATGACCGTAACCCATCAAATAGTTGCTCCCATCAAGATAGACTGAGCTCACAGAGAACAAGGAAAATGGGTATCACGACCCATCCCATTTGTTCCAGAGGATGCGGTAGTAACATCGGACATAATGACTGATCAAAAAAGCCACAGAGAGATGCGAAAATCAATCACGGCCATAGTCAAAAGTGTCCAAATACACCATCACAAGAACAGGTAATCCTTTGAATCCATGCAAAAAATTGAGAACTCTGCAAAATAGGGGTTTTCATATCAGACCAAGGTAGAGGTCTGAGAAACCGGCCTTAGAGATGGCTCTTCGGTGGGCTAAGGCACCACCATTGAGAGTTGCTAGCGGCAGCGAACCAGAGAGAGAGAGAGAGAGAGACGCCGATAGAGGAAACTGAGGGAGAGAGCGACGCCAATAGAGGAAACAAAGAGAGAGAGCGACCCAAGGAGGTCGAGAGAGATAGAGAGAGAAGCTAGGAGGTTGCAGCAGTAGAGAAAAAACCGTGAGAGAGAAAACCAAGAGAGAGAGAGACTCGCTAGGGTTTGTTTCCCAAGGAGGATTTCTGCTCTGATATCATGTTGTTTTATGAGGAATGAATTAACTGTCAATGTGATAGTCCCACTTTATTTATAAAGAATCAAAAATAGCTACAAAACAATTATACCCCAATACCCACATACACCCATTACAATAGAAGGTTCAACAGATCTGGAGCCAATTAGTCAGGTGATTTCAACTAGCATTTTGGTGTATGCTAAATCTATTTTTTGCAACAACCAAAACAGGCATCCGAGGAAAATACTTTAAGTCTAGTCATAGCTCTGAAGTGGGGCAAAATGCCAAAAGTAGAAGCAAATATATTGTATGTACTCATAGGCACTCTATGATTCATGTCATAATTAACCTTCTGAACAAAACCCAAAGTAGAAAATGAAACATTCCAAACCACTTGTTTTTTACCTGCTCAAGGACAGAGATCAGCTCCATTGCAGTAGCTTTGAATTGTCGAGACAATGCTATAAGATCTGGATCTTGTTCAGCTTGCTCCAACTCTAGTTAAGATAAAAATGAGAAAGTATCTCAGCAATTTGACAGGCGACAACTTGAATCTAGCTCTCAACATCCACCACTTCACTGAAAATGTGTTTTTCAGAAGCTCAGAGCAAATGTATAAGAATATTCATTGCAGTATTACAAATGTATTTCTATCACTCCAAATTATTTGTAAAACAAGCAATGTATGCATGAGGAAGTAATCACTGCTTTGCAACAAGAGGTATAGTCAGCATAAGCCCATTACATGAAATGTAGGTAAATAAGTGTATGGAACTACATCTGGAGGCCAGTTGGACAGCTGCTACAGCAACAATCATTGATTTAACTAGCCCTAAGCAAAATAAGTTCAAAACTTAAGCTCTATTTCCAGGACATGACTCGCCAACAATTTCCTTAATAGTTTTTCTATGTGCTGTTCACTGTCACGCAGAAAACTATCAACAGAACAGTCCTGTTACGCACATGAGCAGATAATCTAGATCACCTCATTAAAAAGAATCACATATATGGGCAAAAATGACCTTGAAGCGGCTAACCTAGGAAGGGCCTCCTCAATGACCCACCTCATTGTGCCATGTGCAAGGATTATGTGGCATTTTCTGCCATGGATGAAGAGGACATATCTGGAATCTGGATTACAGACATGTCAAATTTCACAGCCTAATTCAATCAAATATCCTCCCATATATTTACATGCATCCTGATTGGCATGCACAATTTCTATAGTCCCTATGTTGGTGTTCCTCTTGTTCACAATCCTTGATTTTGAAAACTTTATTTTGCCACAAGGCAAACTACGTTTGGGCTCAAAATGCAAAAGCAAGGAACCACAAATTGTGGGCCCCACACGAGCTGCCATGTGGCAGATATTTGTGCTGTAAACTGAACTTACTCGAGCATAATTCAAAAGTAAGCCAAGAAAATTTTTCGGAGATTTCAGTTGGTCCAAAACGAAATGACATCCAAATTAGAAAAATGCAATATTTTGGTCGATATTTTGGTTGGATTTCGGTAAGCAAACCCAGTTCTTGTGCAACCGAAAAATGTACAGTTTCGAAGAAATTTAGCCAATTTCAGTGTAAATTCAGACTTCGGCCAGGCCAAAATGGCACCAAAACCCGAATTTTTTAACCTTGCACTGAAGAAAATACTCCTTTTTAAACAGTACTTAACTTGCTCATATTAGAATTAGTGAATATCTTCTACTGTTCTGATACAGAAGAAATAACTGCCTTTTCTACTACATTTTGCTCAAAAAATCCTCCCTGAACAATAATTTATATGGGATCTTATATGGCACCATTTCTCAAATGTGTAAAAAGACTATTATGGATTTTTGGGGCAAAATGTCATAATAATTGAGTAAATTAACTGTTGAACTTTCTAAACAGTGGCTCTCACAATTAAACCTTTCAATTTTGTTAGGGGCCCATATAAGCTAGGTGAAAACAAAGGCCTGAATATTGCAAATTTCATTAATATAAGACTAGGGAATTTGTAGGAATGGCCTTGTTCATTGCAGCCTTAGATGGGGATGTAAATAGAAATATGGTTTGACAGATCAACCAATCCCAATCTAGGAACCAATCCGAAATGGATGCATAGTGGATCATCAAACCATTGACAGAAACAGATTGGCCCATTGTTGATGTCAAAGTATCTAGATTCAATGAATCACATGTATCAAATGTGTGCGTATGTGTGTGTGTGTATGTGTGACGAAGTGTCTAGATTCAATGAATCACATTAATCACGTGTGTGTGTGCGTGTCAAAGTGTCTAGATTCATGTGTGTGTTTTTTTTTTCTGTCAGTTACGGTGGGGTGTCTCAGGGGTCAAATTGTCATCTCAAGGCTGATAATCTAGGGAAACCCTATTCCAGCCTACATAAATATATGTAAAACATGAAATTGCAAAAATAATCACATAAAGATGTATTTGGCAAAAAGTATGACACATAGTGGTAACAAAAATAAATAACACATACTGGTATTTTAGCGACAGAAACAGCACTCAGCACATTTATGTTTAAAATCATTTAAGTAAATGTTTCTTATTATTCATAAATAAAGAAACACCCCCCATTTACATCAAATAAAAATAGTCTAAAATTCAAATTCCAAAACGATAAAAAGTCAACTTTACAATTCAAGAACAAAAACTATATTTTCAATCGCACGGCAATTTTCAACTTTCAAATGCTAACATTTTTATCCATATCAAAAAATTCCATAATCTTATTAATTAGAGTAAAACATCACTAAAAACCAAGAGTCCGCCAAAATAATCTATTGTTTTGATGTCTAAAAAATAATTTCCATTCATGCAATGTTAAACAACATTCGCATACTCCGAGCAAGGTTTGATCCGGGTATTTTCAATTGCAACCAGCCCTTACCGCAATCAGCCTTTATCGGCTAGACTGAGGACAGGAGGAAAAGGGAGGAACATAAAACTGGCACTTTTAGGCTCTATCCTAGTCATTTCCTCAGTGAACATATTTATTCATTGAAACTCAGACAACCGGCCTCCGTGCAGCCGGAGTTGAATGGACCACTCGAGGCCTTCATGAATTAGCCCACTATGAGTCTACTGCAATTATACAAATCAAAAAAGAATTTTTTTAATTTATATCATTCGTGTCTTTGTTACAAGATAGCGAAACTAAATGGTTTGAATGAAATCCAATGATATTGAAGGAGTTACGCTCCGGTCAAACCTTGTTCAGAGTATGCGAGTGTTGTTTAACATCGCCTGAATGGAAATAATTTTTTGGACATCAAAACAATAGATTATTTTGGCAGACTCTTGGTTTTTAGTGATGATTTACTCTAATTAATAAGATTTATGGAATTTTTATATTGGAGAAAAATGTTAGCATTTGAAAATTGAAAATTGTCCCGCGATCGAAAATCCAAATGTTAATCTTGAATTGAAAAGTTGACTTTTTATCCTTTTGGAATTTGAATTTTAGATTATTTTTATTGGATTCAAACGGGGGTGTATGTTTATTTATGAATAATATCTTAAATAAATGAAATATAAAATTGCTCAGTGCTCCCTGAACCATTCTGTGCATGTCATCAAGCCTCAATGCAATACAAAACAAAACTAAAACAATCAGGTTTCAGTCAAGAAAAACAGGTTCCGGTCAAAATTTCAACCGAAATCCATTACGATGGACCAAAATCTCGAGGTTTCGAACAAGACACTATTAACTATGTGTCTCGGGTGTCATCTCATCTCGATCTGCTAGAGATCACCAAAATTTTCAAAATTGTGATGAGATCTCACCGAAATTTCAAAGCATGACATGTATCACATGTGTGTCAGCCAAAATGTGTTAAGATAAGGACGATGAATCATTACCTACCTATCATACCTTATTGGTAACCGTTTGCATATATATAAATAAAAGAGTCTCGATCAATCCATGACAAGCAAAACCATTTTGATATTCAACTTGGTATCAGAGACCAAACCCTTTTTGGTTTTCTAATCACCACCAGGAAACTTCGGCCCCACATACCAAAGGCTTCAGCCTCCCTCCAAGGCTGAGCATGGTTAACAGAAACATGCCGCTGATATTTTTTCTGCTAACCCATTGACCCGACCATGGACTACCAGGTCCCGTTCCTTTTTCCTCATTACGGGTCCATTGCCCCTTATTACTTTACATAAGGGCCTGTTCCAGCAATGGTGTCTTTATTTCCCAAAGGAAATATGTCCTAGATCTTCTCAGTGAAACAAGTAACCTCGGATGTAAACCAGCCAACTCTCCAATTGAAGTCAATCATCATCTCAGCAACAATAGTAGTGATCCAGTAGATGGAGAGTGATCAAAGATTGGTTGGAAGATTGATATACATATATCATACCTGGCCGAATATTGCATATGCCAAAGGAATTGTCAATTGATTCTTACATGCTCCTCAAACTGCACATTTCGAGGAAGTTCATCGGATTCTAAGATACATAAAACAGCCCCCTGGGAAAGGCCTCTTATTTTTTAAAATTGGCTACCTAAAGTTGGAAGCCTTTACTAATGCTGAATGGGCTGGTTTCATTGATGATCGGCGTTCTACTTTAGGATGTTGTACCTTTCTCGGAAGGAATCTAGTTAACCGCCAAAGCAAGAAACAACCAGTTATGTCTAGATTAAGAGCAAAAGTTGAATGCTGTACAATGGCACATGGTGTCTGTGAGCTGGTATGGCTTATGGTGTTACTCAATGATCTAAGGGTGACTCCTGAAGAACCCATAACGCTTTACTATGATAACATGGCTACTCTCAGTATAGCTCACAACCCTGTCCAGACTCCAGCATGATAGAACTAAACACATTGAGATTAACTGGCACTTCATCATGAAGAAACTAGAGCAAGGCTCTATTTGTATCCATATTGTCACTACTGAAAATCAATTAGCTAATGTGTTCACAAAAGGCTTATATTATAAGGTTTTTCATCCTATTGTATGCAAGTTGGGTATGAGAGACATCTATATGCCAACTTGAGGGGGAGTGTTAAAGTGTCTAGATTTAATATATTAAATATGTGTTGTGTGTCGAAGTGTCTAGATTCAATCTGAGTTTACCAATGTCCCTTCTATTGGTGTCTCTCCTTCCCCGGACAATTTGATGAAACAACTTTGTCATCTTCTGTCTCAGTCTAGTTCTTCACCATCGACATCAACTGTGTCTTCCCTGCCAAGCTCATCTACTTCTCATTTTGCCAACTCAGGTATTTCCATTGGTGGTCGCTGTGGCTCTACTTCTCCTTGGATCATTGACTTAGGGGCTACCGATCACATGACAGGTTCCTCTAATTCTTTTTTTGAGTATTTTCTTGATTCCACTGTTGATGGTTCCCTCTCCTCTATTTCTAAGAAGGGTTCTCTCAAATGCTCTCCTACCATTTCTTTATCTTCCATTTGGCACATTCCCAATTTTTGTACTAATTTGCTCTCCAGTTAGTAGTCTTACTCAGGATTTCAATTGCAAAGTGACTTTTTTCCTTCTCATTTTGTGTTCCAGGACTTGGTGACAGAGTGAACAATTGGCAGAGGTAAAGTGGTTGATGGCTTATACTTGCTCAAGTCTTCCCATTCCGCACTGATGACTCAAGCTCTATCTCTTCAATAGTCAGTCAGGCTGATTTAAGTAATCCTCCTATGAAACCAATGATTAAATATCACGTATCGGTAGCGTATCGGTCAAACAATTTTAAGAGATATATTGTATCGTATCATGGAGACAATGGATACACTTAGATACGGGGCAAGATACGCACAAGAATGATTAAAGAATATGCAAAACACATTTTTAAAGTATAAAAACACTATAATAAGTAACATTAAGAAGAAAAATATTTCTTACATTCATACTAAATTACTAATACCATGTCAAAATTGAATTTTTTTACCTTTTTCCCGCAATTTTTGCTTCAATGATCGATTATATTTCAATCTTCGATTGAAACAACAATTGTTTATTCTAGTTCTAAGTCTTTTTTATGCAAAATCAAAGCCTTAAAGGTTGGAGAGTGATTGTTTACAAATAATGGCGGAAATCTGTATCGGTTAATACTATTGATACTTTTTTGTTTATTTTTATCCAAAATTTAATTCTAGCCATATCAACCCATATTAGAGTGTATCAAAGTGTATCGCTGCGTATCGACTTGTATCAACCTATATCAGTTTGATACGGTGAATACACAGCTATACACACACTATTTTAAAAATTGGGAGACATAGCGAACGGTATCTTATCAACCCTTTGCGATACAAATACGTATCGATGCGTATCACACCAATACTTAAAACCATGTATGGGAACCTTAATTAAACTTTTTCCTAGTTTACTTACACTTTGTAGTAAGAAACAATTGTTTTGTGATGCTTGCATTTTGTAAAGCAAACTTGTTCCATTTACTTTATTTCTAATAAACGAAGTGTAAAGCCTTTTCATTTAATTCAATCTGATGTTCGGGGTCCTTCCCACTATGTCTTTAATTCTGGGAATAAATAGTTTGTGACTTTCATTGATTACCATACTCGTCTAACTTGGATTTATTTGTTGCTTCAAAAGAGTGAGGCCTTTCATTGTTTCCAGCTCTTCCATCAATTGATTCAAACTCAGTATGAGGTGAAGGTTGCCATTCTTCGTTCTGATAATGGGTGGGAATACCTTGATGGGTCTTTTCAATCCTACTTAGCAACTCCTAGCATTATTCATCAAACGACTTATGTTGACATTCTTGCCCAGAATGGCATTGTCGAGTGTAAGAATCGTCATCTCTTGGAGGTTACTCGCTCTCTGATGTTCCAGATGCATGTCCTTACCATTTACTGGAGTGACACCATTCTTGCAACTGCTTACCTCATCAATCGGATGCCTTCCCACGTTCACGATTCTTGCTGCCCCTTGGAGATGCTTCTTAACACCTCGTCCTTTGTTGTTCCTCCTAAGGTATTTGGTTGCGTAATCACCACTAGCATGGGAAACTGGATCCTCAGGGTCTCTGTTACATTTTTCTTAGCTACTTGGCAACCTAGAAAGGATACAAGTGTTATTCTCCTTCCACTCGTCGACTGTATGTTTCTATGGATGTGATCTTCCATGAGACTAAGGCCTTCTATTCTGTGCCTGCACCTCTTTAGGGGGAGTCTTATTCACGAGAAGATGTGCTTGCTCCACCTACTTAGATTCTCATGGCTCCAGAGATACCTCTTCCGGTCCCAGCTACTGATACTGATATAGCTCAGGGGGAGACCTCAGCTAGTCCTGATGATTTGGTTCAAAGGGAGTCCTCCTCTGTCCCAACTGACTCGGAATGACCTACGACTCTTCTAAAGGTCTTTAATAGCTCCAGATTCAAGCAACGGCAAGAAGAAGCCATCCCTACCACTACACCTCTCCAATCCTCAACTTCTGATTTAAGTTCTCTGCCTCTATCTCCATCTGGTGAACTCTGACCCTACTCATGATTTACCTATTGCGCTTTGCAAGGGTGTTAGAACTTGTACTAATCATCCCATTTCTAATGTTATTTTCTATGAGTTTTTATCTCCCTCCTTAATGGGAATAAAATCTCGCCGAGGGCCGAGATCTCGGCATTTTCGCTGATCTCGCTAGCAGGCGAGACGAAATCTTGGTCGATAACCAATTTCGTTCTTGGCCTGCATTGTTTCGACCGATCGCTCGGTGGTTTCGATCTGTTTCGCTAATATCTCGCAATATCTCGCGAGATCTAGGAGAACTTAGATTTCCACTTTTTGGACAACTAATTCCCTCTAAGTTACAATCCCTCTAAGTTTTATGAACAACCAACGATTGGATTGCTCTCAAAGATAAGTTCTCTAATTCTAGTTTCCTGGTTTTGATTACATTCTTATTGGAACTAATTGTATAAGATCCTATAGCAAGGCAAAGGGTCTAAAGTTGATCATAAACCCTAGGCTTTGCATCATGGAAGAAATGCAGGCTCTTGATAAGAGCGAGACATGGGAATTGGTTGGTCTTCCTCTGGGGAAGAAACCAGTGGGCTGCAAATGGGTCTTTACTATGAAGCAGAAAGCAGATGGCTTGGTTGACAGATACAAGGCGCAATTAGTCGCCATAGGATTTACTAAGACGTTCGGCATCAACTACCACAAAACATTTGCTCCTGTAGCCAAGCAAAATACCATTCAAGTTTTCCTCTCCTGTGCAGTCAATCTCGGGTGGAATTGAATTAAGTGGATGTCAAAAATGCATATCTTCATGGGGTTCTAGAAGAAAAGGTATACATGGATGTTCCCCATGGCTTCTCTGGGCAACATACATCTAGTAAGATGTGCAAGTTGAAACAAACATTATATGGGCTGAAACAATCCCCTCGAGCATGGTTTAGCAGCTTCCACAAAGGCATGATCTCTGTGGGCTACAAACAAAGAAACGCTAATCACACTTTGTTCATTAGGAGAAACGGTGAGCTGGCCTCTATCTCATTGTTTATACTGATGACATTGTGGTTACAGGAGAAGTGATACGGCTAAAATCACTCGCTTGAAGAAGTATACCCTTGATCTTTTGTCTGATACTAGAATGCTCGGGTGCAAACCGGCTGACACTCCCCTTGAGGCAAATTCCCATCTGATGCATAAATTAACATGCAAATAAAGAGGGTTATCAAAGATTAGTTGGCCGCTTGATTTATCTCTCTCATACCAAGCCTGACATTGCAGTCGCAGTTAGCTTGGTCAGTCAGTACATGCATGATCCATTCTCTAACCATTTAGAGGCTATCTATTGGATTCTGCTTTACTTGAAATCTGCTCTAGGTCGAGTTCTCTTGTCTCCCCATGAGCATATGTGTGTTGAATCCTACACTGATGCTGATTGGGCAAGCTCTTTAGATGACGGGCATTCAACTTTAGGATATTATACCTAGGTCGGTGGTAATTTGGTTGTCTGGAGAAGTAAGAAACAAGTCGTAGTTTCTTGCTCCACGTAGAGCCTGAGTTTAGGGCAATGGCCCATGGTATCTACGAGCTTTTGTGGCTTAAAGGGCTTCTTCAGGACCTTAACATCCCTATTCAGTTCCCTATGCTCCTCTTTTGTGAATGTGTGTTGACCATTAGCATTGCTCATAATTCAATTCAGCACGATTGGACAAAGCATGTTGAAATTCACCCGCACTTCATCATGGAGAAGTTAAAACAAGGACTGATATGCATCGTGTTTGTCACATCAACAAATTAGTTAGCTGTTGTTTTTACTAAGGTGGCAAGACCTTTGGGCATGGTTGATATCTATGTTCCAACTTGAGGGGAGTGTTGTAATATGAGTTTTAATATGGGTTTATGTCTGTGTTCAATATATGTGTGGATCAGAGTGCTGACTCATTCCTCACCTACTTTCTCACTTACTTTCATTTCATGTAAATCCATTACTTTATAAATAAAGAATGACCTCTGTCAATCTAGACAAGTCAAATCACTATTCTAAATTCAACCGTCTCAAAATAACAAGTAAACTGTATAGGAAACTTCCTGTGCATGGAGGAGTCCCTTACATATGGAATTCTTTAAATAGAAACTTATAAAATAGAAAGCAACCTAATCTCTTTATAGAAACTGAATATACCCAAACTGAAAATAGAGACTAAATTCAGATTAGATCTTGCAAGATCTTTGTGGCTGGCTGAATCAGATCTTGGGAGATCTTTGTGGCCGGGCAATCAACTATAACCCAGCAAGGAAATCGCTCAAGGTTGTTTTTTATCTCGACATAAAAACAAAGCTTTTGATTAACATTTTTTATGGAACTAACCAGAGCTCTTTCTGACCCTTTCTTTCCTATACTACCCCTTGGTCCTGGGGGATTGAGTAGCCGAGTAGGCTTTATTTTTCAATGTTTCATTAATTTCGTTTCGTATGATTAAGGCAAAGTTCCTTAAAAACTTCTGCTTTCTTTGAAATATCATAAACAATTCCTCTAGATTGGGCACCTTTTTCAAGTAAATATAAAATAAGGGAAACGGAAAGGAGTGACTCACAGTAAGGAAAGCAGAGGTCAAGAGTGGGGAACTAGGAATGATGTAGGGCAGGATTGCTTGCTTGAATGAGGGGAGTGGGCCCCACGTTTAAGGAAGTTTCGACAATGAAGTTCACCAGATGGAAAACTAGTCGATGGATAGTTAAAAAATGGAAGGGGGATTAAAGAAACTCATGTGAAGAAACCAATAAATGTCCTGCAGGAGAATTCTTTAAATAGCAAGCATTCCAGATCATCTAGGATCGACAAAAAAATTGTTCTATACAAAGAAAATGCCACATTTATATCCATATAGAAAAAATACTTATAGAACAAGAGAACAAAAAAGACTACTTACCAGCCTTGTTCATATCAAGACGAGAAATCCGGGCAACGTAATAGGTTCCTCGTGCACTAAGTTCTTGTACACTAAACCTACACAAACCTTCAAGAACGACAATATATGTGACCCTGCCACTTGGTTTTTCCACTCCTCTTGACAGATGCAGAGCTCTAGCAGCAACTCCCCTTAAATTAAAAAGTCAAACACTATCAAATATAAATTAAGCAACCATATATAAAGATACGATCAATGATAAATTGACTAGCATAAAGCACACAAGTTCAATACCTTGGGAAAACACATGGATCTAATTCACCCAGGAGGCAAAGCAAAAAATACAGTTGATACATAGAAAGTACAAATGAGAAAAAATTTGCCATAAAAAGGTTAACCAACTAGCCATACCTTTTATGCCAATGAATTAGTTCCTGTTGATTTACTCCATCCACCTTCTGAGAATCAGATGTGGAAGCACGAACTTTCGGACTTCGCTCCCCAGATTCAGTACCCATACCTTCAAAATTCAAAAGTTTCCTTCCACTCAATCATAGACTCTAAGAAGTGCAATGGGCAATTATTCATCAGAAGCAGTATGGAGAAAAATAACGGTCAAGCTCACCTGGAGATAATGCAGAACCCACTGATGTGGTGTCTGCATCATCTCGAACAGGCAGGACGCCAATTATTCCCTTCTCTTCCTTCTGCCATAGCTCCTGCTCTACCAATTTCACACTACAGAAGTTCAAACACAACGTCAGTAATTCTCAAATGGATGACATAAAACATCAAAAAAATGTTCCTTACAAATAATATGTGCTTCAGGCTTAAAACATAGGAATGATTACCCGGGACCCGAATTCACACACACACAAACTAAATAAGGTCCACAGACTAAAAAATTAATATCTCCAAACAAATCAATCCCATTGCCAGGTACATGCAAAAAAATAGCATCAACTATAAGCATAAAGCTCTGCAAACTCTCCCGCAAAGTCAAATTAGTCCTAAACCAAGAAAAAAAGACTCTAAACAGAGAGAGAACCATTAAACAGAATCAGAAAGAGGAAAAATTAATATTTAGGGTTTCTTAGGAACAAATTACACGCAACCACTCATGAAGTTCACCAAAGAGATGTCAAAGGATGAAGCGAGTTACCTGCTAGCTGAGGTACATCGAATTCGAATAATTGCACCAGGCAACAACACCTTGTTCCTGAAGGGAAGAATCGCCAATCTACTTGGTAATTCAACCGATTCCGCCATGTCTCCTCAACAAGGAAATTTGGAGGGGTTAAAAAATGAGAGAATGAGAGTTCTGCAAGAAAAGAAAAAATCGAATAAGAAGATTATGACTCAACTGGGTTTTCGAAATCAATAGGTCAGAAATAATCAAGACTGCTTGTCTTTCGTTTTCAAAATGATCAGATGTTTTATTTTTATTATTTATTTTATATTTTTATTACGTTTTATAGTTAGATAATGTTCGTATATCGCGTGGGAACTCGAGAGCCGTCGGATCTACAGATAAAGGGTGAACCACGCTTCGTAAGATGCTGAGACGGTTCCGTCAAACACATCGCCGGCGGTGGAGTAGACAGGTGGTTCTGCTAGATTGGCTTTGGAGAGTGGGGTCCATTGTTGATACTTTTGCCACGTGGACCATAAGAGGATAATAAGATATAGGCGCGGTAAATGTTATGGTGAAGCGCATGCATTTTCAAGAAAATCATACGCTGTATAATTTGTATGGATGGGAATTGTGAAAATGTCTCTTCTCTAATCCGGACATCAAACCCAAAGGACAAAATAATACAATGATGGGACATATAATGATTTGGCCCCATTTGATGGCCCCTGTCCTGGACAAAAAATTGAACAGAATTGAAGGAAATATAATGATTAGGCACTAGACCTGGGGAAAAAGTGAGAAAGATTTAAACCCAATTTGGTGTAAATAGGATTTTCTAGTTTATTCAGGGATATACATATCAATGGAAAAATGAGAGTACAAGTGTCAATTTGGGTTCAGAATTGAATCGATGAAAACACATCTTAGAATTATTTTATGACTGAATGAGACGGATCTAGGAGTCATTTTTTGGACCGAATAATAAATGGCATGGAACGGCTTTTTCAACAGTTTTAGAACTGATAGACCATGTAAAAACTGATTGGAACTGATTGGAATAGAAACCAATTAAAATTGTTTAAATTAGAGTTGTTGACATAGATGATGGCTATGAAAGATATTGAATGATATTAAATCTGATTTGATATAGGTGAGGTTGGGGGCCATTTGTATTGATTGTCTAAGGGGCTGTTTGTTAAAATTTCAATTCTGAGATTCTTACTTTTGGTTCAAATTTCTACTCCAACTTCAAAAGGATTCAAGAGTATATAAGAGTAGAAATATGTTTGTTAACTTAATTTAGTCATGAACTCTAAAATGGTATTGGTGGGTGGTGGATGGTGGCACTAGTGGTGAATGGTGATGGTTGGTTACGGTGGTGGTGGGTGGGAGATGGTGGTGAAGGGTGGCGGTGGGGTGGGTGGTGGTGGTGGAGGGTGGTGGCGGTGGTGGTGGGTGATAGTTGGTGGAGGTGGTGGGTGGTGGTGGCGGTGGTGGGTGGTGGTGGTGGTGGCGATGGTAGGTGGCGGTGGTTGGTGGTGGATGGTGGTGGCGGTGGTGGATGGTGGTGGCGGTGGTGGGTGGTTGGTGGTGGTGGCGACGGGGGGTGGTGGTGGTGGCGGTGGTGGTGGGTGATAGTTGGTGGTGGTGGTGGGTGGTGGTGGTGGTGGTTGGTGGCTGCTGGTGGTGGTGGTTGGTGGCTGGTGGTGGTGGCGATAGTAGGTGCAGTGGGTGGTAGTGGATGGTGGTGGCGGTGGTGAGTGGTTGGTGGTGATGGCGACGGGGAGTGGTGGTGGTGGCGGTGGTGGTGGGTGATAGTTGGTGGTGGTGGTAGGTGGTGGTGGCGATGGTAGGTGGCGGTGGTTTGTGACCGGTGGCTGGTGGTGGTGGCGGTGGTTGGTGACCGGTGGCTGGTGGTGGTGGCGATGGTAGGTGGCGGTGGGTGGTGGCAGTGGTGGGTGGTGGTTGGTGGTTGGTGGCTGGTGGGTTGTGGTGGTGGTAGTGGTAGTTGGTGGTAGTAGTGGTGTGGGGTGATTTTTACTCCAAAATTATGCTCTGAAGTCGAAAAGCATCTATTTGATGCTCCAAAAAATTGGATTCTAGAGCTCATTTGGAGCCGGTTCACTCATGGATTCTCCAGAAGTTCGAACCGGGTTACCAAACAGGCTTCTACTCCATTTATGCTCCAGAAATCAGAATCCAACTTCTGGAGTGTTACCAAACACCCCCTAAATGTTGATCTTTCAATCCAAGTCATTGTAGCGGGGACTTAAAGTCATAATTACGAAGAAGATGCCTAATAGCAATTTATTTGGATATTGGTTTTACTGGAAAGTTAGGTGAACAAAATTCATGAAATTTCAAGTTATGATAATCAAATTATCTTGATTCATGGTGAATTCATTCTTGGATATTTTTTCAATTCTTTATAAATCCTTAAGGCTTTGTTTGGTTGCAAGGGAATTGAAGAGAAAAGAAGTGAAATTTTTATATGGAAACTTTTGTAATGATTACAGCACATGTTATTACATTGTTATGTAATTAATTCCAAATTATTCCATATTTAATTATTCACTTACACTTCACTATAAATCCCTCCCATTTGAAAAGGAAAATAAATTTTACATCTTATAAGGGGCTATTTGTTAAAACTTCAACTCTGGAATTCTTACTTCTGGTTCAAATTTCTACTCCAACTTCAAAAGGATTCAGGAGTATATAGGAGTAGAAACATGTTTGTTAACCTAATTTAGTCATGAACTCCAAAATGGTGTTGGTGGGGTAGTGGATGGTGGCACTAGTGGTGAATGGTGATGGTTGGTGACGGTGGTGGTGGGTGGGAGGTGGTGGTGAAGGGGCGGTGGGTGGGTGGTGGTGGTGGAGGGTGGTGACGGTGGTGGTGGGTGGTAATGGATGGTGGTGGCGGTGGTTGGTGGTGGATGGTGGGGGTGGTGGTGGGTGGTTGGTGGTGGTGGCGACGGGGGTGGTGGTGGTGGTGGTGGTGGGTGATAGTTGGTGGTGGTGGTGGGTGGTGGTGGTGGTGGTTGGTGGCTGGTGGTGGTGGCGATAGTAGGTGGCAGTGGGTGGTAGTGGATGGCGGTGGCGATGGTGGGTGGTTGGTGGTGATGGCGACGGGGAGTGGTAGTGGTGGCGGTGGTGATGGGTGATAGTTGGTGGTGGTGGTAGGTGGTGGTGGCGGTGGTTGGTGGCTGGTGGTGGTGGCGATGGTAGGTGGTGGTGGTTGGTGACCGGTGGCTGGTGGTGGTGGCGATGGTAGGTGGCGGTGGGTGGTGGCAGTGTGGTGGTGGTGGTGGTGGTGGTGGCAGTGGGTGGTGGCGGTGGTGGGTGGTGGTTGGTGGGTGGTGGGTTGTGGTGGTGGTAGTGGTAGTTGGTGGTAGTAGTGGTGTGGGGTGATTTTTACTCCAAATTTGTACTCTGAAGTCGAAAAGCATCCATTTGATGCTCCAAAAAATTGGATTCTAGAGCTCATTTGGAGCCGGTTCACTCATGGATTCTCCAGAAGTCCGAACCGGGTTACCAAACAGGCTTCTACTCCATTTATGCTCTAGAAGTCAGAATCCAACTTCTGGAGTGTTACCAAACACCCCCTAAGTGTCATTACTAAACATGTTAAGAAGTTTTGGTAATTTATATAAGGGAAAATCACACAAACACCCCATCTACTGTTGTGAAATTACACAGAACTACCCTGTCTTTACAAAAGCTATACAGAATACCCCTCTAACAATGCTATCATACACTCTCACCCCCATCGTTACTTTCAACTTAACAGTAGAGGGTCAATTCTTTTTTAAGACAAAAATGCCATTACTAAGTGTAAAATGACCTAAAAGGGTTTATTGTTTAGTCCTCTCAACCCTTAGGGTCTGTTTGATAAAACTTATGCTTTTGGATTTTATGGATTCTGGCTCCCAGGAAACCATTTTGGAGTAGAAGCGCGTTTGATAAGTCCGGTTGGATTCCAACTCCCACAGAGTGAACCGGATTCAGAATGGCTCTAGAATCCAAATTTTTAGAGTCATAAATACTTGCTCCAAGCTGTTTGATCAACTTTTTGGAAGAAAGAAAAGAGTTGATTCTCACATGACTCTCACTTGACTACCACCCACCACGGCCACTACAACCACCACCACCGCCACCACCACCCACCACCCACTTCCACCACCGCCACCACATCACTACTTCCACCACCACCACCACTACTGCCGCCGCCGCTGTCACCACCACCATCATCGCCACCACCACCACCACCACCACAACCACCGCCACCACCACCCACCACCCACCACCCACCATCGCCATTACCCACCACCACCATAACCACCGCCGCCACCACCATCGCCATTACCCCACCGCCATCACCTACCACCACCACCAACTACTACCACAACTGTTTTTCTAGACTTCGATTGGAGGGATAAGTGTGTTATCAAACATGTTTCTAATTCAAGGATGCTCTAGAATCCATTTTAAAATTATGTTATCAAACAAGTTTCTATTTTTAAATAATCTTAGAGTAGCTTGGAGTAGAATCCAAATTTGAATCAGAATCCAGAATCCAAAAGTAGAAGTTTTATCAAACGGGCCCTTAATGAGTTTAGGTTGTGAAAAAAAATAGACAGTTTTACCCACTTAGGTTCCATCGAAAAGATCCTTCTTGCTCAGGAACAAAAACAAAAACAAGGACCTGAAAAGGAGGGTGAGAAAGTCACCACCGGCGATGGATCCATGGAACTTACAGATGCTGCATCCAATTCGAGCTACTTGGCCTTCGCAGGTGGCAATGGAGAAGGCCGCAACGAGATCCCTAATGCCATTGTACTCATAGAATATTTGATTTCTCTTTCAAATTCTCTCCCAAGAGCCGATGAGTAGCACTTTTAAATGATCTAGCATCAGTTTGATTTTGGGTTTTTAATCATACATGTTCATTAAGTGCTATTTCCTTTTTGTAATTGAATTCGATACTTGCAAATAATATATTCCCATATAGTGCAGATAAGTTGCATCACATTTAATCGTCTATTTGATATTCATGGAATTTCCATTTGTTGTTCTACATACATTCGATTGGTGAAGGTTTTGAACCCTTTGTTTGCCACAGTGATTTTGATTGAGAGGAAGAATTTGTAGCAACGAATGCCATAATTGATTCATTGTGTCACCATCTGAGATCCATTGGGGATCCCAGAGAGTACGATTTTGTCATAGTTGCATCTAGCAGCGCTACTGTAACTGGAATCATGTTGTTCATATGTGCAACAATATTTCTCCGTTGCCGAAGTCATTCTTGCATTGCAACAGGCACAATGAAGGGGACAGTAGAGGCATTTTGATCAAATGAAACTCACTAAGAAGGAATTTAAAAATTTTACTTCATTTGGTGCTGGTAGTAAGCAGGGTACAAGGCTGAAATTGAAAGAGAATCAAAAATCTAGTTTGGAACTTCATACTCTTGATGTGAATGCTTATGTTCAATCAGTGAACCCAGATTCAGATAAAACTGAAGAAAAATCAGATTACTTGCCTCATCTCCGAACTCTCCCCTCTCTGAATCATTGTCCAGTTTAAAGAAGGATTTCTAAATCTGCAGATGAATGATTAGGGATCGTTGTAAGACCCGCACTCCATGAACCCGATCTAAATCTTGAATTCATGTCGTAACAGGTCTTCCAATCATCACCGGGCCAGACGGGACGAGCGGATGACAAACATGTACGAAATGGACCGAATTAAGTATGAATTAATTCATACCGGTCGATGGTATCGGTTTTGGTACCGGTCGACCGGTATAGCCTGCGCAGCAGACCACTAAGATCCAGAAATGGATCTCTACGGGTCCCACTTTCTAAATTTTAAACCGAAGGACTTTCCTAATCCTAGGAGGCTTCCTAAACCTAAACCTAGCCTATATAAACCCCTCTAAACCTCCTAAACCTTTTCCATTGATACTCACAAACCCTAGAAAGGAGAAAAGGTTGAAGAAGGAGAAGGAGCTAGGAAGGAGAGGGAAGAGCCGCCATTGTCGTTCGACGAAGAACACCTTACCGCCAGTCGATGGTAAGTGCTTAAACCTTCTTTTACATTATGACTCTAAGATGGTTAGTTTGCTTTGATCAATACCATGCAAAGCAGGTATTGATCTAAACCCTATTTTGCCGACAAACCCTATTCTAATCGGTAAACCCTATATTCAAGTTCTAGGTTGAGATCATCAAAACTAGGACTTGAATGGAGTTAGAAACAACTCTAACTTAGTATTCAGACCTAGAATGTGTAGGAGGAACCCTAGGATCAATAGGGGATGATCAACGGCAGTCGAGAACCGAACGTATGTTCTTCCGGAGACATACTGGTCGACCATACCGGTCGCACCCTATGCGACCGGTACCGCGACCGGTACCTTCTGGGGACTGGTCTGTGGGGACCGGCTGACCATACCGGTCGCAGGTTTCCCCACAGTGCTGCGACCGATACTTGCAATCGGTCAGCCTTGTGAGAAGTTTTGTAATCTCGTTAGTATTTCGACCAACGTAAAACCGAAGAAAAACTATTCTAACTAAACCCTAAAATCGTGTAGGACTTTGTGATAGCACGTTTGGACCTTGTGACGCGGAGCAAGCTATCAAACGAGCGTCAGGTAAGGGAATCAGACCTAAACCCTAATAATTTAATAATTATGGTTATGTGGATTAATGTTTGTGCATTCCCGCATTTCATCATTTACTTTCAGTTATTATTATTGTTCATGCATACTTGCTATGCTAGGTTGTGACTGTTAGGCATGTGATTGTTTTCGTTGGTGTGTGGAATGGAAAGAGCCTGGGGTCTGGGATCATTCCTCACACTAGCACCTTTCGTATCGTTCTGTCTTAGCATGCTTGGTGTGGGTAGGGTATCAGGGGGAGGACGTGGCACTGTGGTCTCCGACCTGGCCACCAGGCTCTAGCTCTATTTCTATGCCGTAGGGAGCTGTGCTGGGATAGGGCCTACTATGATGACATATAGGATTGGTTAGTTGCGTGCCCAGTTTGCAAGCCCTCGCCAATAGGGGCTTACGTGTTGGTATGGGTAGAGTATCAGGGGAGGTGGTGGCGGTGTTTGATCCGGACGCCTTAGCTCTATCTCTATTCCATGATAGGGTGCATGTGGGACGACAGTGGTGTTTGATCCATTGGGTGGCTTCACACACTCATGTATAGAGGTGTGGTGGCCGCCAATCCTTTCTATAGCACATTGCAAACTTAAAATCAGACCATGATGTGAATGTTACTCATGCATATGTTTGTTGCATTGTCTGATTGTCTTACTGAGCTAAGTTATGAGCTTACCCTTGTATATATACATGTTTTTAGATGTTGATGCAAGTTACACATTGGAGGACTACGTGAACACTCCAGTGTATGGAGGCGTGGCTGCTTTGGATATGCAAGCAGGAGAGGACGAGCATGACGCTTCATGCGAGTGCCCTTTCTGCGTGTATCTCTAGGGTGTTTATTTGATTTATTTTATTTATTTTCAGTTGAAAATACAGTGATGTAAAGATATTTATTTAAGTTTTGGAAATTTAAATAACTTGATATTTTATTTAAATTTATCAATAGATTACTCAATTCATTCTATTTAAGACTTCTGCTGCCACACCCCAATTCCGCACTATTCAGAATGGTGTGATGAACCGCTAATAAACCAACGGTTCAACCAGGATCTCTAATAGGCTGTGTCCTTTTAAATTAAACCATACACATCCACAATCATAATCAGAATAAATACACAATAGCAGAAGTCTTAATATTAAATGAACCGAGGAATCTAACTGTGATAATCATAAATAAAATATCAAATTATGTTGTATCAACCGAGACATAAGTAAATAAAATATCAATTACATTTCATTAATAGTTCAAATAAAAATCTAATCGAAAACGCATGAGTTGCACTCGCATGAGGAGTCATGCGTCTCCACTATGTCTTCAGCCTCCATTGCAGCCACGTGCCCATAAACAGAAGCATTCATATAATCTTCCATAGTGGTACCTGCATCATCAACTAAAAATATTCGACGTCGAAAGGGTGAACACACATCACGGCTCAGTGAGCAAACAAAACAATGCAACAAACATATGCATGCATTCAATTCATATCTGTGGCCTGGTATATAAGTTTACAATGTGCTATAGAAAGGTTCGGTGGCCGCCTCACTTCTATACACGAGTATGTGAAGCCGCCCAATGAAAACGACACTGTCGACCCCACATGCACCCACTAGGACACACTATACCCCCATGAAAACGGCATGGCAGTACTGGTTGCATCATACCAACACGTAAGCCCCTGCTGGCGAGGGCTTGCAAACTGGGCTCGCAACTAACCAATCCTAATGTCAATCAGTGTATCCAAGGCCTCACCCCAGCATCCCTCAAAACATCCATAGAAATAGAGCTAAGGCCCCCCGACAGAGTAAAAAACTGCACGGTCCGAGACCACCTCCCCTGATGCCCTATGACGTAATAGTTCTGCTAAGGTAATGGCGATACGACGATGTTAGTAGACAAGACTTGTATAGAGCTATGTCACAATATACCCAATGAAAACGGCATTGAAGTACCGGTTGATACCATCGCCTATCCGCATCAAGTACACCAACAAACACAAACATTCACATGCCTATTCCTATCATCATCATCATCATCATGTTATAAACAATGAAATTAAATATGCATGAACAGTAATAATAGAAATATTGGATGACATGTTGAATGCACATTACAAGCATACACGCATAGAATCAGTCACGGCATTTGACTCAAGAAATAAAACAGTTTATTATTAGCCAATTAGTTTAGGTCTTGTTCCCTCACCTTTGCTTGAGTGTAGATCCTCTTTCAAGCTTTAAGAATCACTTTTATATCAATAGAAAAACCTAACAAGTCGATAGATTTTAATTAGAATTCATTCAGATAATTTTAGGCTTGCTGTTAAGTGAGGGTCGCAGGACGGGTCGTAGGTAGGGTAGCAGTTTTCTGCGACCCCAAGGTGTAGGGTCGATGCTAGGGTCAGATGTTCCATCGACCCTGGGTGCGACCACAGCTGCCCTGGACTTCCCGAAAGCTGGGGGTCGATCTTGTGGTCTGGTAGGGTCGATTCCCAATCGACCCCACATGCGACCCCACGTGGTTTGAGTCGACATTTTCATCCTACAGTCCATTCTTTCATGTTTGGGTCCTATGGCTTACTTCCACAATCCATTCTATGCTTGTTCTATGGCTTAAAACTCCAGGTTACTTCCTTACTTTGCCTACCATGATTTCCTCCATGGATTTCATTGAAATCTTCCTATGGATGGATGATTTGGGTTTCTCCTAGATCATACCCTCTTCATGAACTATTCTAAGGTCTTAAATCATTAATGGAAGCATACCCATACCTTAGTTTTGCTGAGATTCAGAGGTTTTTCTGAATTCTTCTCTTTAGTCGTCTTCTCCAACTTTCCTTCTCTTCTCCTTCTCTTCTCTTTCTCTCACTTTCAATTAGGGTTTCAAAAGGAGTGAAAGAGGCTAAGGGACGTCCTATTTATAGAGGAGAACCTCCCAAAATAAGTTCCATTGAGATTAGGAAAGAATCCCCTTGAAAATTGGAAAGTTTCCTATTTACGGTTTTTGTCGACAATGAGGGGGTCGGAGATCCCGTCGACCCTCGGGTCTAAATTGTCCGAGCCTCGGTCAAAATTTCAGGGGTCTGACTCCCTAATGAGGGGGTCCGACCCTGCCTATTTGGGTATGAGACCCTGCCCCCTATTTTATTGTTTTTGGGTTAGTTTAATACCTGGTCTCGCTATTTCCTTTACACACTTGGTCCATTTGGCTCGACCATGATAGGTAGACCTGGTACAAGATGGTAAGACCAGTTAGTTCGATACGGGTCTTACATCTACTGTATTTTATTATATTCTGATCGTGGTTATGTGCAATGGTTTGTATGAGTGGACACGGTCTTATGAGATCCTGGTGTAAACCGTTGGTTCAGTGACGGTTCACTCACACTTCTGGTTCAGCCAGAATTAGGGTGTGACAACTTGGTTGGTATCAGAGCTACCAGGCTCTGTCCAACAGACCATATTGCACTTAACTGAGTGGATGAACTGAGATAGGAAAAATTTAAAAGCCTTAATAAGAACACACCTTAAGCACTTGTTTGATGCCTGAGACTATATAAGAAAGAGCATAACATACTATATTAAATATGAAATTAGTAGATGCACATGCTCTAGATAGAAAAACAATAAACTTCTATTAAAATATAAAAAAAATGTTAAAAAGTGATAAGTTATTAGTGCTACAGGGTACAGTCCACAAGCCAGACAGTTACCCTGTTACATAAACTGTACTGTGAAGAGAGGAAAAATAAGAACTCTATCATGGGGTTGGGGGCGTAGGAGGAATAGGGTCGGCAATATCATAATCACGCTCATAGGCGACCCTGAGCCAGTGCACCTGCTCCTCGGTGACTCTGAGGCTGTGAGCAAGGCTCCCCAAGTCACGACTCATCTCACGCTGAGCATCCCTGATCTCCGTGAACATACCCATCACAGTGTCGGAAGGAGGCTGAGATGGTCCCGCTGCATGTGTGGGCTGTGGTGCTGGCGCTGGAACATCCTCCATCTGATCATTGCCACCCTCATCATCACCCCCTGCCGCTTCTGCATGAGCCGCATTGGCTGCTGCTGCCGCGGCTGCTACCCTCCTGAGTGGGCGAGGACGAGCCTCTAAGTCCTCATCGCTGATCGGCAGGTTGTCCATCTGCATCCAGAGAATGGCATCCCAGTCGATGTCCGAAGTCATAGTATCCTCAACGACAATCTCACCCCTCATGTCCACTCGTAATCGCTGTAGAAGAGTGGTGATGAGTCGGCCATATGGAAGGTTACTGGCCTGATCGGATAGTGTAGCCTGATGCATGGTCCGGATAATGATGTAGGGAAGACAGACCCTGTCACACCCCAATTCCGCACTATTCAGAATGGTGTGATGAACCACTAGCATACCAACGGTTCAACTAGGATCTCGAGTAGGCTATATCCGTTTTATCTAAACCTCATACATCCATATTCATAATCAGAGTAAATACACAATAGCGGAAGTCTTATAGTAAAATGAACTGAGAAATCTAGATGTGATAATCATATTTAAGTAGCAAATTATTCTATATCAACTAAGACATAAATAAATATCAATTACATGTCTTTACTAAATCCAAATAATTAAAATAAAATCTAATCGAATACGCATGAGTTGCACTCGCAAGAGGAGTCATGCGTATCCACTTCGTCTTCAACTTCCATCGTCGCCATGTGCCCGTACACTGGAGCGTTGACATAATCTTCGATGGCATTACCTGCATCATCAACTAAAAATATTCGACGTCGAGAGGGTGAGCACACATCATGGCTCAGTGAGCAAACAAAACAATGCAACAATACATATGCATGCATTCAATTCATATCTTTGGTCTGGTTTAAAGTTTACAATGCGCAATAGAAAGGTTCGGTGGTCAAAGGTTAACGTTTATTGACCCCTCCTCTATACACAGGGTGTGGAAGTCTGCCCAAAGGTTAACGTTTATTGTTGTCCCCATCCACCCTACCATGAACTTTGTACAACAAAGGTTAACGTTTATTGTTGTACAGTGCCATACCAACACGTAAGCCCCTGCTGGCGAGGACTTGCAAACTGGGCTCGCAACTGACCAATCCTAATGCCAAACAGTGTATCCAAGGCCTCACCCCAGCATCCCTCAGAATGCCCATAGAGATAGAGCTAAGACCCCCCGGCAGAGTCAGAGACTACAAGGACCGAGACCACCTCCCTTGATACTCTACGACGTAATAGTTCTGCTAAAGTAATGACGATACGACGATGCTAATGCACAAGACTTGAGTTAGAGATAGAGCTAGAGTGCTGAGCCCGGCCTATGACACCCCCCTTGATACTCGCTCGCATCAAGTACACCAACCACACACATACATCCACATGCCTATTCCTATCATCATCATCATCATCATCATGTTATAAACAATGAAGTAAATATGATTGAAAAAAATAGTAGAAATATTGGATGACATGTTGTATGCACATTACAAGCATATTCGCATAGAATCAAGCATAGCATTGGACTCAAGAAATAAAAATAATTTGTTATTAACCAATTAGTTTAGATCTTGTTTCCTCACCTTTACTTGATCGTAGGTCCTCTTTCAAGCTTTAAGAATCAACTATATATCGATATTATATCTCTAGAAGACCTAATCAAGTCGATAGAATTTAATTAGAATTAATTCGGACTTTAAAAAGCATGCTACTAACTGGGGGTCGATGCTAGGGTCGGAGTCTTGATCGACCCTGGGTGCGACCACCCCTATTCTGGACTTCCCGAACACTGGGGGTCGATGCTCAGGGTCTGGTAGGGTCGATTGGCCATCGACCCCCCATGCGACCCCCTGTGGGTTTTGTCAAATTTTCATCATTCAGTCCATTCTTCGTGTTTGAGGTCCTATGGCTTGCTCCTACAGTCCATTCCATACATGTTCTATGGCCTAGAACCATGGTTTATTCACCTATATGGCTTTCATGATTTTCCCCATGGTTTTTCATGAAAACCTAACCATGGGTGGATGATTTGGGTTCTTCATAGATAATCCCCTCTTCATTATCTACTCTAAGGTCTTAAGAAATTCATGGAGATAGTATCGATACCTGAGAAGTATGCTTCTTCCTCTGAATCCCTTCTCCTTGGTCTTCTTCTCCACTTTCCTTCTCTTCTTCTTCTCTTCCTTCTCTTCTCTTTCTCTCAATGCAATTAGGGTTGTAAAAAGAGTGAAAGAGGCTTAGTGACGTCCTATTTATAGAGTAGAAACTCCTAAAATAAGTTCCATTGAGATTAGGAAGGAATCACATTGAAATTAGGAAGGTTTCCTAATTTTAGTTTCGAACTGTTTTTACCGACTACAGGGGGTCGATGGGGGGGGGGGGGTTGGAGATCCCGTCGACCCCTGGTCCTTAAAATGTCTGACCCCCCATGTAAAATTGGGGGTCTGACTTTTATACTGGGGGGGTCCGACCCTCCCTTGCTGGGTATGCGACCCTACCCTTATTTTGAGTATTTTTGGGTCAGCTTAATACCTGGGATTGTGATCTCTTTCATGCACGTGATCCATTTGGTTCGACCATGATGGGTAGACCTCGTTCAAGGTGGTAAGACCGGGTTAATTTGATACGGGTCTTACAACTCCCCCCTACTTATAAAAATTTCGTCCCCGAAATTGTTCATACCTTCTGAGTCGAATAAATGAGGGTATTGCTTTCGCATAGCATTCTCTTCCTCCCATGTAATTTCTTCCATGTCTCTACTTCTCCAAGTGACTTTAACATAATAGATATCTCGGTTGCAAAGTCGTTGAACCTTTCCGCTGGTGATTTCAGTTGGTGTTACTTCAAATGTCAAATCATCAGTCAAATCAGGCAGATCTACTATCAGAACGTGCGTTGGATCTTTGACATACTTCTTCAATAAGGAAATATGAAATACGTCATGCACACTTGACATAAGATGGTGGTAGTGCTAACTGGTAAGCCACTTTCTCACGCTTAGCTAGAATCTCATATGGCTCGATATATCTTGGATTTAGTTTCCCTTTCTGTTGCATAGGCGATACTTTTAAGAATACCTTATCATCCACGACGAACTCAAGATCTCTGCGTCGAGTATCTGCATATTGCTTCTGATGATTCTGAGTTGTTCTCATTATTTCTTTGATAATGTCGACCACTCGACAAGTTTCTTCAACAAACTCCGGTCCAACAATACTACATTCCCCAACTTCATTCCAAAACAACGGAGTTTGACACTTTCTGCCATACAGTGCTTCATAGGGTGACATCTGTATAGTAGCCTGATAGCTATTGTTATACGCGAACTCGATCAGTGGTAACTTTTCATCCCATGATCCTTTAAAATCAATTACACATGCTCGTAGCATATCTTCTAGAATCTGAATTGTACGCTCTGACTGTCCATCTGTCTGTGGATGGAATGTCGTACTAAACCTCAATGTTGTACCCATAGCCTTTTGCAATCCTTCCCAAAACTTGGAAGTAAATCGTGGATCTCTATCGGACACAATGCTCTCTGGTACACCGTGTAATCGAACAATATTATCCACATACAGCTTTGCTAACCTCTCTAGTGTATACTGAGGTCGTATCGATATAAAGCGAGCTGTTTTAGTCAGGCGGTCTACAATCACCCAAACTGTATCAACTACTCGAGGAGTCAATGGTAACCCTGTGACGAAGTCCATAGTGATGCAGTCTCATTTCCATGCTGGTTCTGGTAACGGCTGTAACAGTCATGCGGGTCTTTGTCGTTCAGCCTTTACTTTCTAACAATTTAGGCATTGAGACACGAACTTAGCTACGTCTGCTTTCATTCTTCTCCACCAATATAATTTCTTTATATCATGATACATTTTTGTACTTCCCGGGTGTATCGAATAGATGGTGGTATGGGCTTCCTTCATCAGTCGGTGTCTAATGTCCACACTTTCTGTTTCGGGTACACATATTCTTCCTTTGTACTTCAATACCTTCTCTTCGTCCAAGGTGAACTCAGGGTTAGTTCTATCTTTTTCGATGTCTTCTTGTACCGTTCTCAGGTAAGGGTCTGATTTGATAGCTGTCTTCACTTCATCAATTATATCCGGTATAATCTTCAATGCAACGAACATATTAGAAAACTGATGAATGAACCCTTGGTTGGCTGATCCATCCGTTGTATCTATCACATACTGCTCATTGCCATGATTGAATACCGTTCCAGTAGTACACATTGCTGCAGTTGTGCTAACCTCTCCTTGAGATTTTATCATTGCCTTTCTGCTCAACGCATCTGCTACTACATTAGCTTTCCCTCGGATGATACTGGATATCACAATCATAGTCTTTCAATAGTTCCAGCCATCTTCTTTGTCTCATATTCAACTCCTTTTTATTAAATTGATAAGTAAGACTTTTGTGGTCCGATTTAATCTGAAACTTCTCCCCGTATAGGTAATGTCTCCATATCTTGACAGCATGTACTACTGCCGCTAACTCCAAATCATGAGTGGGATAATTTTTCTCATGTGTCTTTAACTGTCTTGAGGCATAAGCAATTACTTGTTCTCCTTGCATAAGCACACATCCTAATCCCAGTCCTGACACATCAGTGTACAAGACAAATGGCTGTCCTGGGACCGGAATAGTCAAAATCGAAGCGGATATCAATCTGGTCTTCAAGGTTTGAAAGCTCTTCTCCCATTTATCCGTCCACACAAACTTTTCACCTTTCTTAGTCAGACTGGTGAGAGGTACGACAATCCAGGAATAGTCTTCCACAAATCACCGATAATAACCAGCTAGACCCAGAAAACTTCTAATTTCTGCAACGTTCTTTGGTGCTTCCCACTTTACAATAGCCTCGATCTTGCTGGGATCCACTTTGATTCTTTCAGCGGATACTACATGGCCTAGGAAGGCGACTTCACTTAGTCAAAACTCATACTTGGTAAATTTGGCATACAGCTTCTCTTTCCTTAAACGCTGTAGAGTGGCGTT
The DNA here is from genome assembly GCA_028583415.1 of Protea cynaroides. Taxonomy (NCBI): domain Eukaryota; kingdom Viridiplantae; phylum Streptophyta; class Magnoliopsida; order Proteales; family Proteaceae; genus Protea; species Protea cynaroides. The sequence continues at coordinate 69,040,136 of CM053274.1, forward strand.
TAGATTCTTAATATGAGTTTCCTTGTCCTTGGAATATACCAATATATCATCAATAAATACAATAACCGACGTATCCAACATATCTTGGAAAACCCGGTTCATAAGTTCCATGAAAGTTGCTGGTGCGTTTGTTAATCCAAAAGACATGACCAAGAATTCATAATGTCCATATCTGGTCCTGAAAGCTGTCTTAGGAATATCACCATCTTTAATCTTCAACTGATGGTAGCCTGATCGAAGATCGATCTTAGAAAATACTTTTGCTCCTTGCAACTGATCGAACAAGTCATCGATCCGAGGTAGTGGATATCGATTCTTGATTGTCAGTTTGTTCAACTCCCGATAGTCGATACATAATCGAATGCTACCGTCCTTCTTCTTTACAAACAATACTGGCGCTCCCCATGGTGATATACTGGGTCGAATATAACCCTTGTATAATAGTTTTTGTAGTTGTACTTTCAATTCCTTTAGTTCAGTAGGAGCCATTCGATAAGGCGCTTTTGATACTGGTGCGGCTCCAGGTATAAGATCTATCACAAACTCTGTGGCTCGATCGGGTGATAATCCTGGTAGTTCCTCAAGAAATACGTCTAGGTAGTCCCGCACGACATCAATATCTTCCATCCGTGGTGCTTCTTTGGTGAGGTCGACCACTGACACTAGATACCCGACTGCTCCTTTCTCAAGGCACTTCTTAGCCTTTAGTGCTGAGAGTATGAGCTTGCGTTTATGGGGAAATTTGGTTCCCGCAAAACTGAATTCTGCTCCTTCTTTGTCTTTAAATGTTAGCTTCTTTTCGGCACATAATAGGTTCGCAGAATGCCGAGCTAACCAGTCCATTCCCAAGATGACATCAAAGTTTGTCATCCCAAGTTGGATCAAGGTTGCATTTAAGGTTTTCTCGCCAATGAGAACTGGACATGGCCCATAACCTTTTTATAACTCCACTTCTAACCCCATCGGTCACTGTTTAAGTAGTTTGTAGTCTAATGTTTTGATGGATAAATTCAACTTCTTTCCAAATGACACAGATATAAAAGAATGAGTAGCTCCTGAGTCAAAGAGTACTCTGGCGGGTATGTCATTTATAGGTACGATACCTGTGATTTATTTTAACTTAGTCTACATGCTCACACAATGTAATACAATTTAAAAGGTTTCAGTCATACCTGTGACCACATCGGGTGATGCGGCAACATCTTCAGATGTAACAGCATAAACTCGTCCTTGATGTAGCTGCTTCCTGGGCTTAGGACACTCCCTTGCCATATGCCCCGCTTGATTGCAGTTATAACATTTTGGACCTTCAGTATTTAGCTTTGGCTGCTGTTGAGCTACTGGGGTAGTCTTGGGTGTAGCAGTAAAGCCTTGAGCACGGAAGGATTTGAATGTCTTGTTATTCCCTCCATTATAAGCATTTCCAGCTGGCCTTTTTATACCTCTGTTTTGCGTGAAATAACTCTCCTTCTGGCTCGATTCTATAACTCGAGCAATTTGCACAACTTCATTATATATTTTCTTCTCCAAACCTAGAACATGCTCTCTGATGCTTCCTCTAAGTCCCGTGACAAACCTATGGGTCTTAGTGTCTTCTTCTTGCATGCTGAGTGGTGCAAAGAAAAATAGCTCCTCATAACGCTGTTGATATGCATCCACAGACATCTGTCCCTGATATAAACTCAGGAACTCCTTTTCCATAGAATCTTTGAAGCTTCGGGGAAAGTACTTCTCAAAAAAGCTTCTTTATATATAGCCCAGGTCAATAGGGCGTGCTTGGTTAATAGGTAGGCCCTGGTAGATTTCCACCAATGATGTGCATCACCTTTTAGCATGAAGGTGGCACATAATACCTTCTCTTCTTCTGTAATAGTCATCATTAGAAAATTCCTCTCCATCTCGTCGATCCAATGTGCTGGCCATAAAGGATCGGACGATTTACCGTTAAACTCCTTGGGTTTCATCTTTAAGAATCGCTCGACCAGTCGAGAGTGATCTATTTGATTTTGAGGGTATGCCCCAAACATAGGTTGTGGATACTGGTAATTAACCTGAACCGCTTCAGGACCTGGTACTGGAATCTGTGCAGTTGGTGGTTGAGGTGTTTGAGGTGCTGGGTGGTTACCCACCGGTGCTGCACTTGTTTGTCCAGTCGGCATTGGTGTAACATGTGCTGCCTGAAACATTATTCCCATTGCTACTTGCACTTGAGCCTGTGCTTGTTGCATTTGTTGCAGCCATTGCGCTAGGTTCATAACCACGGTTGCCAGCTCCGGTGGTGGAGGTGGCAAGTTTGTAGGATTTGTCTGACCCTGGTTTACTGGTGGTGCAACCTGCGGATTACCCTATGGATATATATTTTCTTGACTGGCTTCCTCCACGGGTGGTGGTGGTGGAATTGCATTTCGGCTCTGCCTGGTTACTCTACGCCCAGCCATATTTTCCCTCTGATAATGGTGATGCCTGAAAATCATTAAAAGACGTAAGGCAATCATTTATACTTCATGTACATACGCTAACCGATGTTAATTTCAAAATTTTCAGATCATTCTGTGAAAAATACTATCTTTTCTATGCAGGGTCGATGGTGGGGGTCGATGGTATGTCTGACCATCGGATCCGACCCTGGGAAATCATCCATTTTTCCCGAGAGCCGGGGGCCGATGGGGGGGTCGATGGGTATCCGACCCTTAGTGTCATACCCCAATTCCGTACTATTCAGAATGGTGTGATAAACCGCTAACAAACCAACGGTTCAACCAGGATCTCGAGTAGGCTATATCCGTGTTATCTAAACTCCATACATCCACATAAATAATCAGAGTAAATAAAATAAATAGCAAAAGTCTTATAATAAAATAAACTGAGAATCTATTGTGATATCAATATTTAAATACGAAATTATTCTGTATCAACTAAGACATAAATAAACAAATATCCAATACATGTCTTTAATAAATCACAATGAATAAACTAAAAATCTAATCGAATACACATGAGTTGCACTCGCAAGAGATGTCATGTGTATCCACTTCATCTTCAGCTACCATCGCTGCAACGTTCCCGTACTCTGGAGCATTTATATAATCTTCAAGGGTTAAACCTGCATCATCAACTAAAAATATTCCACGTCGAAGGGTGAGCACACATCATGGCTCAGTGAGCAAACAAAACAATGCAACAATACATATGCATGCAATCAATTCATCTCTTTGGTCCGGTTTAAAGTTTGCACTGTGGTATAGAAATGATAGGTGGCCGCCGCACCTCTATACACAAGTGTGTGGATACGCCCAATGACTCCTGCACTGTCGCCCACAGCACCCAAAATGGCACAATATACACCCCATGAAAATGGCATGGCTGTACCGGTTGATACCATACCAACAAATAAATCCCTGCTGGCTAGGGTTGCAAACTGGGCTCGCAACTAACCAATCCTAATGCCAAACAGTGTATCCAAGGCCTCACCCCAGCATCCTCAGAACATCCATAGAGAAGAGCTAAGGCTCCCAGGTAGTGTCAGAGACTACAAGGACCGAGATCACCTCCCTTGATGCTCTACGACATAATAGTTCTGCTAAGGTAATGGCGATACGACGACATCAGTGGACATGACTTAAGTAGACCATGGCACAATATACACCCCATGAAGAACGGTCATGGTTGTACCGATTGATACCATCCCTACCCTCACCATATACACTGGCCAAACACAAACATTCACATGCCTATTCCTATTATCATCATCATCATCATGTTATAAACAGTAAAGTAAATATGCATGAACAATTAATAGAAATATTGGATGGCATGTTGAATGCACATACAAGCATACACGCATAGAATCAATATGGCATTGGACTCAAGAATTAAAACAGTTTATTATTAACCAGTTAGTTTAGGTCTTGTTCCCTCACCTTAGCTTGGTAATAGATACTCTTCCAAGCTTTAGAATCACCTTTATAATGTTATTATATTGCTAGAAGACCTAACAAAGCCGATAAAATTTAGTTAGAATTTATTCAGAATTTAAAAAACCATTCTGTTAACTGAGGGCCGGAGGTAGGGTCGGAGTCATGATCGACCCTGAGTGCGACCCTCCCCAATCTGGACTTCCCGAACACTAAGGGTCGATCCTCAGGATCACATAGGGTCGGATGGTCATCGACCCTCTGTGCGACCCTCGGTGGATTTTGGTCAATTTCCCTCCTTTTAGTCCATCCTTCGTGTTTGGGGTCCTATGGCTTTCTCCTACAGTCCATTCAACATTCATTCCATGGTCTAGAACCATGAATCCTCCACCTAGATAGCTTTCATGTAATCTCCCATAATTTCTATGAAAACCTAACCATGGGTTGATGGTTTGGGTTTCTCCGAGATCATACTCTCATCATTATCTAACCTAAGGTCTGTAGAAACTCATGGAATTAGTATCCATACCTGAGAAGATTACTCCCTCTCTGCAACTCTTCTCCTTTTTGCAATCTTCTTTTCCTTGCTTCTCTTCTTCTCCTTTTCCTTCTCTTCTCTTCTTCTCCTTTTCCTTCTCTTCTCTTTCTCTCAATTCAATTAAGGTGGTAAAAGGAGTGAAAGAGGCTTAGGGACATCCTTTAAATAGAGTAGAAACATCCTAAAATAAGTCCCTTTGAGATTAGGAAAGAATCCAAATCGAAAATTAGGAAATTTCCTAATTTCAGTTTCGGCGACAACTGAGGGTCGATGGGAGGGTCGATGATCCCATCGACCCTAGGGTTTCTAAGGTGTCCGACCCTCCCTATAAAACTGAGGGTCTGACTTTCTGTCTTGGGGGGTCCGACCCTCCTTTGTTGGGTATGCGATCCTCCCCTTAAATTGAGTGTTTTAGGGTTGATTTGATACCTGGGATCATGATCTCCTTCACGCCCTTGGTCCATTTGACTTAACCATGATGGGTAAACCTGGTTCAAGGTGATAATAATGGGTTAGTTTGATACGAGTCTTACAACTCCCCCCTACTTATAAAAATTTCGTCCTCGAAATTGTACGTACCTTCAGAATCAAATAAGTGAGGGTATTGCTTTCAAATAGCATTTTCTTCTTCCCATGTAATTTCTTCCATGTCTCTATTTTTCCAGGTGACCTTAACATAGTAGATATCTCGGTTGCGTAGTCGTTGAACCTTTCGATTGGTGATTTCAGTTGGTGTTACTTCGAATGTCAAATCATCAATCAATTCCGGTAAATCTACTATCAACACGTGCGTTGGATCCTTGACATACTTCTTCAATAGGGAAATATGAAATACGTCATGCACACTTGACATAGATGGTGGTAGTGCTAACTGATAAGCTACTTTTCCACGCTTAGCTAAGATCTCATACGGCCCGACATATCTTGGACTTAATTTCCCTTTTTGTCCGAACCTTTTCAATCCTCGCATAGGCGATACCTTCAAGAATACTTTAACACCTACAACGAACTCAAGATCTCTGCGTCGAGTATCTGCATATTGCTTCTGACGGTTCTGAGCTGTTCTCACTCTTTCCTTGATAATGTCAACCACTCGACAAGTCTCTTCAACAAACTCCGGTCCAACAATACTATGTTCTCCCACTTCATTCCAAAATAAAGGAGTTTGACACTTCCTGCCATACAGTGCTTCATAGGGTGACATCTGTATAGTAGCCTGATAGCTATTGTTATAAGCGAACTCGATCAGTGGTAATCTTTCATCCCATGATCCTTTGAAGTCAATTACACATGCTCGTAGCATATCTTCTAGAATCTGGATTGTACGCTCTGACTGTCCGTCTGTCTGAGGGTGGAACGCGGTATTGAACTTCAATGTTGTTCCCATAGCCTTTTGCAATCCCTCCCAAAACTTGGAAGTAAATCGTGGATCTCTGTTGGACACAATGCTTTCTGGTACACCGTGTAATCGAACAATATTATCCACATACAGCTTTGCTAACCTTTCTAGTGTATACTGAGGTCGTATTGGTATGAAGCGAGCTGTTTTAGTCAGACGGTCTACAATCACCCAAACTGCATCAACTATTCGAGGAGTCAGTGGTAATCCCGTGACGAAGTCCATAGTGATGCAGTCCCATTTCCATGCTGGTTCCGGTAACGGTTGTAACAGTCATGCGGGTCGTTGTCGTTCATCTTTTATTTTCTGACAATTTAGGCATTGAGACACGAACTTAGCTACATCTGCTTTCATTCCTCTCCACCAATACAGTTCCTTTATATCATGATACATTTTTGTACTTCCAGGATGTATCGAATAGATGGTGGTATGGGCTTCTTTCATCAATCGGTGTCTAATGTCTACACTTTCTGTTTCAGGTACACATATTCTTCCTTTGTATTTCTGTACTTTCTCTTCGTCCAAGGTGAACTCAGGATTAGTCCTACCTTTCTCAATATCTTCTTGTACTGTTCTCAGATAAGGATCTGATTTGATAGCTGTCTTCACTTCATCCATTATATCCGGTATAATTTTCAATGCAGCGAACATATTTGAAAATCGATGAATAAACCCTTGGTTGGCTGATCCATCCGTTGTATCTATCACATACTGCTCATTGCCGTGATTGGATACCATTCCGGTAGTGCACATTGCTACGGCTGTACTAACCTCTCCTTGAGATTTTATCATTGCCTTTCTGCTCAAGGCATCTGCTACTACATTAACTTTCCCTGGATGATACTGGATATCACAATCATAGTCCTTCAATAGTTCCAGCCATCTTCTTTGTCTCATATTCAATTCCTTCTGATTAAATAAATAAGTAAGACTTTTATGGTCCGACTTAATTTGAAAATTTTCTCCGTATAGGTAGTGTCTCCATATCTTGACAGCACTTACTACTACCGCTAACTCCAGATCATGAGTAGGATAATTTTTCTCATGTATCTTTAACTGTCTTGAGGCATAAGCAATTACTTGCTCTCCTTGCATAAGCACACATCCTAATCCCAGTCCTGATGCATCAGTGTATAAGGTAAATGTCTGTCTTGGAACAGGAATAGTCAAAATCAGAGCGGATATCAATATGGTCTTCAATGTTTGGAAGCTCTTCTCACATTTATTCGTCCACACAAACTTTTCCCCTTTCTTAGTCAGACTGGTGAGAGGTACGACAATCCAGGAATAGTCTTCCACGAATCTCCGATAATAACTGGTGAGACCCAGAAAACTTCTAATTTCTGAAACGCTCTTTGGTGCTTCCCACTTCACAATAGCCTCGATCTTGCTGGGGTCCACTTTGATACCTTTTGCGGATACTACATGGCCTAGGAAGGCGACTTCACTTAGCCAAAACTCACACTTGGTAAATTTGGCATATAACTTCTCTTTCCTTAAACGTTGTAGGACGGCGTTTAGGTTCTTGATATGGGTTTCTTTGTCCTTGAAATTTACCAATATATCATCAATGAATACTATAACCGACGTATCCAATATGTCGTGGAAAACGTAGTTCATAAGTTTCATAAAAGTTGCTGGTGCGTTTGTTAATCCGAAAGACATGACCAAGAACTCATAATGTCCGTATCTGGTCCTGAAAGCTGTTTAAGGAATATCACCCTCTTTAATCTTCAACTGATGATAACCTGACCGAAGACCGATCTTAGAAAATACCTTTGCTCCTTGCAACTGATCGAACAAGTCATCGATCCCAGGTAGTAGATATCGATTCTTGATTGTCAGTTTATTCAACTCCCAATAGTCGATACATAATCGAACGCTACCGTCCTTTTTCTTTACGAATAATACCGGTGCTCCCCATGGTGATATACTGGGTCGAATATAAACCTTGTCCAGTAGTTCTTGTAGTTGCACTTTCAATTCCTTCAGTTCAGTAGGAGCCATTCTATAAGGTGCTTTTGATACTGGTGCGGCTCTGGGTATAAGATCTATCACAAACTCTGTAGCTCGGTCAGGTGGTAATCCTGGTAGTTTCTCCGAAAATACGTCGAAATAGTCCCGCACTACATCAATATCTTTCAGTCATGGTGCTTCCTTGGTTAGGTCGACCACTGATACTAGATACCCAACTGCCTCCTTCTCAAGGCACTTCTTAGCCTTCAGTGCTGAGAGTATAAGCTTGCGTCTACGGGAAAGTTTGGTTCCCGAAAAACTGAATTCTGCTCCTTCTTTGTCTTTGAATGTTAGCTTCTTTTCGGTGCATAATAGGTTTGCAGAATGCTGAGCTAACCAGTCCATTCCCAAGATGACGTCAAATTTTTCCATCTCCAGTTGGATCAAGAATGCATCTAAGGTTTTCTCGCCAATGAGAACTGGACATGGTCCATAACCTTTCTCTAATTCCACTTCTAACCCCATCGGTGACCGTACAAATATTTTGTAGTCCAATGTTTTGATGGGTAGATTCAACTTCTTTTCGAATGACACATATATAAAGGAATGAGTAGCTCCTGAATCAAAGAGTACTCTGGCGGGTACGCCGTTTATAGGTACGATACCTGTGATTTATTTTTACTTAGTCTACATGCTCATACTATGTAATTACAACTAAAAGATTTCAGTCATACCTGTGACCACATCGGGTGATGCGGCAGCATCCTCGGATGTAACAGCATATACTCGTCCTTGATGTACCTGCTTCTTGGGCTTAGGACACTCCCTTATCATATGTCCCACTTGATTGCAGTTGTAACATCTCGGGCCTTCAGAATTTGGCTTTGGTTGCTGTTGCGTTACCGGGGTAGTCTTGGATGCAGCAGTAAAGCCTTGAGCACGGAAGGGTTTAATTGTCTTGTTGTTTCCTCCGTTATAGGTGTTTCCGGCTGGCCTTTTTATGCCTCTATTCTGTGTAAAGTAGCTTTCCTTCTGGCTCGATTCTATGACTCGAGCAATTTGGACAGATTCATTGTATATCTTCTTTTCCAAGCCCAGAACGTCCTCTCTGATGCTTCCTCTCAGTCCCGTGACAAACCTACGGGTCTTAGTGTCTTCTTCCTGCATGCTGAGTGGTGCAAAGAAATACAGCTCTTCGTAACGATGTTGATATGCATCCACGGACATCTGTCTCTGATATAAACTCAGGAATTCCTTCTCCATAGAATCTCTGAAGCTTCGGGGAAAATTCTTCTCGAAGAACACTTCTTTATAGATAGCCCAAGTCAGTAGGGCGTGCTTGGTCAATAGGTAAGTCCTAGTAGATTTTCACCAATGATGTGCGTCACCCTTTAGCATGAAGGTGGCACATAATACTTTTTCTTCTTCAGTGATAGTCATCATAAGAAAGTTTCTCTCCATCTCGTCGATCCAATGTGCTGGCCATAACGGATCCGACGGTTTATTGTTAAATTCCTTGGGCTTCATCTTCAGAAATCTCTCAACCAGTCGAGAGTGATCCAGCTGATTTTGGGGGTATGCCACAAACATGGGTTGTGGATACTGATAGTTAACCTGAGCTGCTTCCGGACCTGGTACTGGAATCTGTGCAGCTAGTGGTTGAGGTGTTTGAGGTGCTGGGTGGTTACCCACCGGTGCTGCACTGGCTTGTCCCGTCTGCATGGGTGTAGCATGTGTGGCTTGGAACATGATTCCCATTGTAACTTGCATTTGAGCCTGTGCGTGTTGCATCTGTTGCAGCTGCTGTGCTAAATTCATCACCACTGTTGCTAATTCTGGTGGTGGAGGTGGCAAGTTTGTAGGATTTGCCTGATCTGAGTTTTCTGGTACATATATATTCTCCTGGTTAGTTTCCTCCACAGGTGGTGGTGGTGGAACTGCATTTCGGCTCTGTCTGGTTACTCTACGTCCAGACATAATTTCTTCTGAGATTGGTGGTGCTTGAAAATCATCAAAATAGGTGAGACAATCATTTATACTTCATGTAGGCACGTTAACCGATGTAAAATTCCAAAATTTCTAGCTCATTTTATGAAAAATGCTCTTTTCTATGCAGGGTCGATGGTGGGGGTCGATGGTATGTCCGACCCTCAGTATCCGACCCTGAGAATGACTTGTTCTTCCCAAGAGCTGAGGGTCGATGTGAGGGTCGATGGGTATTTGACCCTCAGTATCCGACCCTAGGTTTTCTGTCAGATTCCCGAGAGCCGAGGGTCGATGGGAGGGTCGATCCGAGGGTCGATGGTCCTGGTCGAATTGTCCGACCCTCCGACCAAAAATTAGACCTTTAAGATCTGATTCTGGGTTCATTCTCTCTTATTTCCCTCCCGTTTCGACTCGTCTCTCACCTCTGAGTTGCTACAGTGCCACTCCGCTATTTTGGTCAATTTGGATCCGAGTTTCAACATCAACATCATCCCTACAGGTATGTTTTATCATTTTTACCTGTTTTTAAGTTTCCATTTCTAGGTTTTAGTCCAATTAACCCATATTTTTCAAATTAAACTTTTTCCAACCGTAAAATTCGATTTTTATTGGGGACTTTTGTTATTGGTGTCTCGAGGAACGAAAGCCCTCAAATTTTTTTGAGTTTCATCGGTTGGTTATCGAGAACTTGGATTTTTGCTCTTTTTGCCCTAATTTGTCGAAATTTTTGATTTCTTGAAATTTCTTCAAATTGGACCTCATTAGTTAAAATTTCCTACTGTATGTGTGTTGTATGAGACGTTAGAATCTACGTAAGTCCTCCTGCCCACGTGTATGGTGACAAGTGAGGCTTTGGGTCACTTACGTCGTTATAATGTCAAATTTCAGATTTTTATCCTATTAACTCATTATCTGTTTTTCTTTGCAGATACCATGGCTCGTACTAAGGTACCCAATGTTCGTGATCCGCTTTGCTTCCGCTCTAATGAAGCCGAGGCATAGTATGCCCACTACACTCGTAAGAAGGTAGAGGGTGGTCGTATGGTGAACTTGGCTGAGCTAGCCCTGTTCAATGTGGAGAGAGCATTTGGTGATATGGGGTGGCTCCCTGTCATTACTTACGACGCGTGCACATGCCCGGATTTAGTGCGACAGTTTTATTGTAATCTCCAGGTGGTGGGGGATTACAATGATGTGGATAGGGGTCACGAGCTACGCATCACTAGCTATGTAAAGGGAGTGAACATTTCATTTGACTATCGGCAGTTGGCCGATCTACTGGGCATTCCCTATGATGGCCCTATGGTTTATTGTGCGACTGGAGAGCCCCAGTTTGTTTCCATGGAGATGAGGGCTGAGATTGATAGTCAGCTGCTATGACCTGATCGCTGGCAGATGAGAGCTTGTTATATGCGTCCGACTCCACGGGTCTTCTGCAAGATTATCCAGCATAATCTGATTCCGCAGAGTGGCCATTACGAGAGGGTTTCTCAGCTGACCCAGTATCTGCTATACAGTATCTGCACTAGACAGCCCGTCCTACCATACATCATCATGCGGACTATGATCAGTGCCACACTGCCCAGTCATAGGGGTAATCTACCCTATGGACGTATGATCACTGTTCTGCTTACTCGCCTGGGGGTTGATTTGGTGGATGAAAAGATTCAGGAGAAAACCTTCTCGTCGCCTCTAGATTGGGAGGCTATCTGCAAGATGGGTATGCGGGATGCCCAAGTCAGTGACGAGGAGAGGAACGAGATGGTGCGCCCTCACACTCGCGTAGAGATAGCTGACGCTGAGGCAGCTGCCGCCGCTGCTGGAGTTCATGCAGAGCCTGCTGATGACGACGACCGTATGTACATGGATGTAGACTCGATACCACCGCCTTCACCTACGCATGCGGCTGGAGCTGATACTTCATATGCGGCGGGTCCTTCTCATGAGGCTGGTCCTTCTCATGCGGCTGGTCTTTCACACCCACCTTCTGATATGATGGAGATGTTGCATGAGATTAGAGAGGCTCAGCGCAGATCTGATCTAAGGATGGAGGAGTTACTAGACGCTCAGCGTGTGAGAGTGGATGAGCTCATAGACGCCCAGCGTACATCAGACATGAGGATGGGAGAGCTCATGGAGGCTCAGCACCGGACTGATCAGCGGGTAGCCGATCTTGCAGCTAGTCTGTAGACGACCCAGACTCAGATAGCCTGGTTGACTAGAGTCTACGCTGAGGACTATGACAGAGATCGTGAGGCACCGCCTTCTCCTTCGCCTCCAGCTTCATGATTGTATCTTTTCTCTTTCTTTGTACTATAGAGTAACTGTCTGGGTTGTGGACTGTATTCTTTTTAGCTATGTATATACGTTTGTTTCTTTTACATTGTATTTAAATTTGTTCTTCCTTTAATAGATGCATCACTCTCTTTTAAGTTTGGTCTCAAACATCACTTGTGCTTATAATGTGTTAGTATTACTGTTTTTACTTTTATCCTATCTCAGTTCACAATTTGTCATGAATGTATGCTAGTTCAGCGGACAAGGCCTGAGATGCTCTGATACCAAGTTGTCACACCCCAATTTCGTACTATTCAGAATGGTGTGATGAACCGCTAACAAACCAACGGTTCAACCAAGATCTCAAGTAGGCAATATCTGTGTTATCTAAACTCCATACATCGACATAAATAATCAGAGTAAATAAAACAAATAGCGGAAGTCTTATAATAAAATGAACTAAGAATCTATTGTGATATCAATATTTAAATAACGAAATTATTCTGTATCAACTAAGACATAAATAAACAAATATCCAATACATGTCTTTAATAAATCCCAATGAATAAACTAAAAATCTAATCGAATACACATGAGTTGCACTCGCAAGAGATGTCATGTGTATCCACTTCATCTTCAGCTACCATCGCTGCAACGTTCCCGTACTCTGGAGCATTTATATAATCTTCAACAGTTAAACCTGCATCATCAACTAAAAATATTCGACGTCGAAGGGTGAGCACACATCATGGCTCAGTGAGCAAACAAAACAATGCAGCAATACATATGCATGCAATTAATTCATCTCTTTGGTCCGGTTTAAAGTTTACACTGTGCTATAAAAAGGATAGGTGGCCGCCGCACCTCTATACACAAGTGTGTGGACACGCCCAATGACTCCTGCACTGTCGCCCACAGCACCCAAAATGGCACAATATACACCCCATGAAAACAGCATGGCTGTACCAGTTGATAACATACCAACAAATAAACCCCTGCTGGCTAGGGTTGCAAACTAGGCTCGCAACCAACCAATCCTAATGCCAAACAGTGTATCCAAGGCCTCACCCCAGCATCCCTCAGAACATCCATAGAGATAGAGCTAAGGCTCCCCGATAGAGTCAGAGACTACAAGGACCGAGACCACCTCCCCTGATGCTCTACGACATAATAGTTCTGCTAAGGTAATGGTGATACGACGACATCAGTGGACATGACTTAAGTAGACCATGGCACAATATACACCCCATGAAGAACGGTCATGGTTGTACCAGTTGAAACCATCCCTACCCTCACCATATACACTGGCCAAACACAAACATTCACATGCCTATTCCTATTATCATCATCATCATCATGTTATAAACAGTAAAGTAAATATGCATGAACAATAAATAGAAATATTGGATGGCATGTTGAATGCACATACAAGCATACACGCATAGAATCAATATGGCATTGGACTCAAGAATTAAAACAGTTTATTATTAACCAGTTAGTTTATGTCTTGTTCCCTCACCTTATCTTGGTAATAGATACTCTTTCAAGCTTTAGAATCACCTTTATAATGTTATTATATTGCTAGAAGACCTAACAAAGCCGATAAAATTTAGTTAGAATTTATTCAGAATTTAAAAAACCATTCTGTTAACTGAGGGTCGGAGGTAGGGTCGGAGTCATGATCGACCCTGAGTGCGACCCTCCCCAATCTGGACTTCCCGAACACTGAGGGTCGATCCTCAGGATCACATAGGGTCGGATGGTCATCGACCCTCTGTGCGACCCTCGGTGAATTTTGGTCAATTTCCCTCCTTTTAGTCCGTCCATCGTATTTGGGGTCCTATGGCTTTCTCCTACAGTCCATTCAACATTCATTCCATGGTCTAGAACCATGAATCCTCCACCTAGATAGCTTTCATGTAATCTCCCATAGTTTCTATGAAAACCTAACCATGGGTTGATGGTTTGGGTTTCTCTGAGATCATACTCTCATCATTATCTAACCTAAGGTCTGTAGAAACTCATGGAATTAGTATCCATACTTGAGAAGATTACTCCCTCTCTGCAACTCTTCTCCTTTTTGCTATCTTCTTTTCCTTGCTTCTCTTCTTCTCCTTTTCCTTCTCTTCTCTTTCTCTCAATTCAATTAGGGTTGTAAAAGGAGTGAAAGAGGCTTAGGGACGTCCTTTAAATAGAGTAGAAACATCCTAAAATAAGTCCCTTTGAAATTAGGAAAGAATCCAAATAAAAAATTAGGAAATTTCCTAATTTCAGTTTCGGCGGCAACTGAGGGTCGATGGGAGGGTCGATGATCCCGTCGACCCTAGGGTTCCTAAGGTATCCGAACCTCCCTATAAAACTGAGGGTCTGACTTTCTGTCTTGGGGGGTCCGACCCTCCTTTGCTGGGTATGCGACCCTCCCCTTAAATTGAGTGTTTTAGGGTCGATTTGATACCTGGGATCATGATCTCCTTCACGCCCTTGGTCCATTTGACTCAACCATGATGGGTAAACCTAGTTCAAGGTGATAAGATCGAGTTAGTTTGATACGGGCCTTACACTCAGTGCGACCCCTGGTTTTCTGTCAGGTTCCCAAGAGCCGAGGGTCGATGCGGGGGTAGATATGGGGGTCGATTGTTCTAATCGAATTCTCCGACCCCCGGACCAAAAATCAGATTTTTAAGGTCCGATTCTGAGTTCATTTTGCATTCTTCCTCCCCCATTTCGACTCGTCTCCTTCCTCTGAGTTGCTACAGTGCCAACTCTGCTACATTGGTCATTTGGATTCCTTGTTTCGATGTCTACACCTTCCCTACAGGTTTGTATCTTACCTTTACATGTTTTTAGGTTTTATTTTCTAGGTTTTCACCCGTATTTCTCGTTTTCTTCAAATTAAACTTTTTTCAGCGGTAAAAATTCGATTTTTATTGGGGGATTTTATTTTTGGTGAGTCAATGGACGAAAGCCCTCAAAAATATTCGAGTTTCATCAATTGGTTATCGAGAAACTTGAAATTTTTACTTTTTGCCCTAATTGTGGCGAAATTTTGAATTTCTTGAAATTTCTTGCAATTCAATCTAATTAGTTGCAAATTTCCTCCTGCTTAAGTCTCACAAGTTAGTTTAGGATCTATGTAAGTTCTCCTGCCCACGTGTATGGGTGAAAAGTGTGGCTTTTATCCAATTTACATCGTTATTTTATCGAAATTTTAGATTTTTACTCTATACTAACCCATATTTGTTTTTCTTTCTTATTTGCAGATACTATGGCTCATACCAAGGTACACAGAGTTCGCGACCGTCTTCATTTCCGTTCCAACGAAGCCGAGGCACAGTATGCCCACTACGCTCGCAAGAAGGTAAAGGGAGGTCGCAAGGTGAACTTGGCTGAGTTAGCCTTGTTTAATGTGGAGAGAGCATTTGGTGATATGCGATGGCTCCCTGTCATCACTTATGACGCTTGTACCTGCCCTGACTTGGTATGCCAGTTCTATTGTAACCTCCCGGTGGTGGGGGATTACAATGATGTGGAGAGGGGTGATGAGCTGCGCATCACGAGCTACGTCAAGGGAGTTGACATCTCATTTGATTATCGACAGCTGGCCGACCTACTGGGAATTTCCTATGCTAGCCCCATGGTTTTCTGTGCTCTTGGAGAGCCCCAGTTCTTCTCTTTACAGATGAGGGTTGAGATCGATAGTCAGCTCATCCGACCTGATCGCTGGTAGATGAGGGCCTGTTATCTGCGTTCTGATCCATGGGTATACTGCAAGATCATTCAGCATAACCTGATACCGCAGAGTGGTCATTACGAGAGGGTCTCCCAGCTGACCCAGTTCTCCTATACTGTATATGCACTAGGCAGTTTATCTGCCTTCCATACATCATCATGCGTACCTTGATCAGTGCCACGTTGCCCAGTCACACGGGCAACCTTCCTTACGGACGCATGATCACTACCTTGCTTATCCGCCTGGGGGTTGACTTATTGGATGAGAAGATTAAGGATAAATCCTTCTCATCGCCTCTGGATTGGGAGGCTATTTGCAAGATGGGCATGCAGGATGCCCAGGTCAGTGATAAGGAGAGGAACGCGATGGTGCGCCCTCGCACTCGCGTAGAGATGGCTGACGCTGAGGCAGCAGCAGCAGCCGTTGGAGTTCATGGGGAGCCTACTGGTGATGATGACCGTCTATACATGGATGTGGACTCCATACCACCTCCTTCACCTACACATGCTGCTGGAGCTAGTACTTCTTATGCGGCTGGTCCTTCTCATGCGGTTGGTCCTTCGCACCCACCTTCTGATATGATGGGGGCATTGCATGAGATCAGAGAGGCTTAGTGTAGATCTGACCTGAGGATGGGGGAGTTACTAGACGCTCAGCGTGTGAGAGTGGATGAGCTACTAGACGCCCAGCGCATATCGGACATGAGGATGGGAGAGCTCATAGATGCTCAGCGCCGGTCAGATATGCTTATGGAAGAGCTTTTGGGTGCTCAGCGCATGACTGATCAGCGGTTGGCTGGTCTCATAGCTAGTCTTCAGACGACCCAGACTCAGGTAGTCTGGTTGACTAGAGTCTACGCTGAGGATTATGACAGAGACCGTGAGGCACCGCCTCCTCCTTCACCTCCAGCTTCATGATTGTATTTATTTTCTTTCTTTGTACAACAGAGTAACTGTCTGGGTTGTGGACTGTACTCTACTTTAGCTATTTATATACGTTTGTTTCTCTCTCATTGTATTTAAAATTGTTCTCCCTTTAATAGATGCATTTTTCTCTTTTCAAGTTTGGTTTCAAACATCACTTGTGCTTATAGTGTGTTAATATTATAGTTTTTACTTTTATCCTATCTCAGTTCACAATTCGTCGTGAAGGTATGCTAGTTTAGCGAATAATGCCTGAGATGCTCTGATACCAAGTTGTCACACCCCAATTCCACACTATTCAGAATGGTGTGATGAACCGCTAGCATACCAATGGTTCAATCAGGATCTCGAGTAGGCTATATCCATTTTATCTAAACCTCATACATCCACATTCATAATCAGAGTAAATACACAATAGTGGAAGTCTTATAGTAAAATGAACTGAGAAATCTAGATGCGATAATCATATTTAAGTAGCAAATTATTCTGTATCAACTAAGATATAAATAAATATCAATTACATGTCTTTACTAAATCCAAATAATTAAAATAAAATCTAATCGAATACGCATGAGTTGCACTCGCAAGAGGAGTCATGGTATCCACTTCGTCTTCAACTTTCATCGCCGCCATGTGCCCGTACACTGGAGCGTTGACATAATCTTCGACGATAGTACCTGCATCATCAACTAAAAATATTCGACGTCGAGAGGGTGAGCACACATCATGGCTCAGTGAGAAAACAAAACAGTGCAACAATTCATATGCATGCATTCAATTCATATCTTTGGTCTGGTTTAAAGTTTGCAATGCGCAATAGAAAGGTTCGGTGGTCAAAGGTTAACGTTTATTGACCCCTCCTCTATAGACAGGGTGTGGAAGTCCGCCCAAATGTTAACGTTTATTATCGTCCCCATCCACCCTACCATGAACATTGTACAACAAAGGTTAACGTTTATTGCTGTACAGTGCCATACCAACACGTTAGACCCTGCTGGCGAGGGCTTGCAAACTGGGCTCGCAACTAACCAATCCTAATGCCAAACAGTGTACCCAAGGTCCCACCCCAGCATCCCTTAGAATGCCCATAGAGATAGAGCTAAGGCCCCCCGGTAGAGTCAGAGACTACAAGGACCGAGACCACCTCCCCTGATACTCTACGACGTAGCTAAAGTAATGGCGATACGACGATGCTAATGCACAAGACTTGAGTTAGAGATAGAGCTAGAGTGCTGAGGCCCGGCCTATGACACCCCCCTGATACTTGCTCGCATCAAGTACACCAACCACACCCATACATCCACATGCCTATTCCTATCATCATCATCATCATCATCATGTTATAAACAATAAAGTAAATATGCATGAAACAAATAGTAGAAATATTGGATGACATGTTGTATGCACATTACAAGCATATTCACATAGAATCAATCATAGCATTGGACTCAAGAAATAAAAACAATTTGTTATTAACCAATTAGTTTAGATCTTGTTTCCTCACCTTTACTTGATCGTAGGTCCTCTTTCAAGCTTTAAGAATCAACTATATATCGATATTATGTCTCTAGAAGACCTAATCAAGTCGACAGAATTTAATTAGAATTAATTCGGACTTTAAAAAGCATGCTGCTAACTGGAGGTCGATGCTAGGGTCGGAGTCTTGATCGACCCTGGGTGCGACCACCCCTATTCTGGACTTCCCGAACACTGGGGGTTGATGCTCAGGGTCTGGTAGGGTTGATTGGCCATCGACCACCCTTGCAACCCCCTGTGGGTTTTATCAATTTTTCTTTCTTCAGTCCATTCTTCATGTTTGGGGTCCTATGGCTTGCTCCTACAATCCATTCCACACATGTTCTATGGCCTAGAACCGTGGTTTATTCACCTATATGGCTTTCATGATTTTCCCCATGGTTTTTCATGAAAACCTAACCATAGATAGATGATTTGGGTTCTTCCTAGATAATCCCCTCTTCATTATCTACTCTAAGGTCTTAAGAAATTCATGGAGATAGTATCGATACCTGAGAAGTATGCTTCTTCCTCTGAATCCCTTCTCTTGGTCTTCTTCTCCACTTTCCTTCTCTTCTCCTTCTCTTCCTTCTCTTCTCTTTCTCTCAATCCAATTAGGGTTGTAAAAGGAGTGAAAGAGGCTTAGGGACGTCCTATTTATAGAGTAGAAACTCTTAAAATAAGTCCCATTGAGATTAGGAAGGAATCCAATTGAAATTAGGAAGGTTTCCTAATTTTAGTTTCGAACCGTTTTTACCGACTACCGGGGGACGATAGGGGGGTCGGAGATCCCGTCGACCCCTGGTCCTTAAAATGTCCGACCCCCCATGTAAAACTGGGGGTCTGACTTTTATCTTGGGGGGTCCGACCCTCCCTTGCTGGGTATGCGACCCTCCCCTTATTTTGAGTGTTTTTTGGTCAGCTTAATACCTGGGATTGTGATCTCCTTCATGCACGTGATTCATTTGGTTCGACCATGATGGGTAGACCTGGTTCAAGGTGGTAAGACCAGGTTAGTTTGATACGGGTCTTATAGACTCGTTCCCCAGTGCAGATGCAGTAGGTCAAGTACTGAGTGAGCTGAGACAATTCACTGTAATGGTCGCTCTGAGGCACGATATTGTGCTGAATGATGCGACAGTATACACAAGGCACATGCCTCAAGCTAGCAGCCTTCATAGGTGCTCCAGGGTTAAGTAGATGCTCCGAAATCTCCTAGCGCAGATCCTTAGTGAGAAAGCCCTTCATCTTATGGGCGCAGTAGACCAAGTCCCCATCATTGGAAATCCCTAGGAGATCGGTGAGTTGGTGAGTGTTGAAGGAGATGGGAACACCCTTGACGAGATTGGTAAGGCGGAGTTCCCTGCCTTGGCTGAAGTCATTGACATTTCCCTCTATCTCCAAGTTGGCGTAGAAATGTTTGACTAGGTTAGGGCGAGTGGTCACAGTGTACGTAATGACGGGCAACCACCCAAGTCTGCCAAAAGCTGCCTCTACATCAAACCGATGAAGTTGCTCTAGGTTCACCCGTCGCCCTGACTCGATATTCTTCTCGTCGAACCAAGGGAAGCGGGCTTGCGCCGCCTCGAAACGAAACCACCGCTCATCGAGCTATGGAATAGGTGGATGCGGGCGGTGCATGCCAAGACCATATGAGCGTTTATCGACACCTCTACGTTGAGACATTTTGAACTACAAAACAAAGACAAATAAAGAGAAATGGGTTAGAATTTTAGAAATTTCGGCAGCATAACGACAGTAAATCAAACAAAAGCCTCGAACTCACCCAAAACTTGGGGAGGAGGACTTACGTAACCCCCAAACACTTCATAGAATCCAAACATCCATCAAAACAACAAGAAATTTAAGAATTTTTCAGAAAAATTCGATTTTTGGCAAAAACCTAGGTAAAAAACATAAAAAATTTGATTTTTTCAAAAATCGTTCGGTGGAACCTCAAATTGGTTGAGGGTTTTTGCTCATAGAGGTCCCTAAACCCTTTCTAAGCCAAAGGAAGAGAGTTCCTACGGTTGGAAATTCCTAAACAAAGAAAATCCTAGTTTTTGGGCTTGGAACCAAAGAGAAACGATATGAAAATGATGAATGGAAGGAAAGAACTTACTTGGAGGCGATGTTCTAGGCCTTGATCGGAAGAAAACGACTTTTAAGATCACCGATCGGACTATAGCAACTCAGCAAGCCAGAGAGGAATCGCCACCGGAGAGGAAGAAGAAAAGAAAAGTGAGAAAAATCTCACTTTTCACAATTTTAAAGCCATTCTGGGCATACCGGTCGACAGTTTTGCCCATACCGGTCCACCGGTACCTCCCTAGTAAAGTCGACCGGTACCCCTCGGTCAGGAGAGAAATCCTGACCGGTCGACTATACCGGTCGCTCCATACCTTACAGGGTAGCGACCGGTACATCGATCGGTACCCCTCAGGAATCCGAGAAATTTTGTCCGCCTGGACATACCCGTCGCACTACCATACACTGTGCTACGACCGGTATGTTGCGACCGGACAACCATTCAAAGCCAGAAAATTTTGGGGAAAAATTTTAAAATTTCCAATTTAAGTTTCCATTACGATTTTTTCGCCTTGCATTGTTAAAGACTAACACTATTATGACTATTCGATTATACCTCATGTGTTATGTCTTCTTCTCAGATCCAAGCAGGAAAATTTATCTGAGATGGTAGGCGAAAACGGTCGTAGAGGCTCACGAAGGCGTCACCACTCCAGGGTACGCCAAGACGAGGGTAATGTGGAAACAGGATCTGCTGAAGAACAAAACCTGAATCCGGAGAGTGGAGAAGGCTAGATTCCCAGGGCACCAACAAATTTGCCAGGCCCTCCTCACACTAACTCCGAGACTAAAGTGACGAATCTGGTTTTTCAGATGGAAGCTCAGCAGAAAACATTCCTGAACGAGATGCTGAAGATGTTCAGGCCACCGGGATATATTCCTACAGAAGGTACGCCTGAGTCTGGAAGAAATAACACCTCACTGCCAATGGATGGTAGCTCTGGGCCGATGGGCCAAGGACAGAATCGCCAACCACCACACCAATTTCCATCGTCATCTGCTTATCAAGGAATCTATCCGTACCCACCACCATGGAATATTAATTATTTATCATGACTGGATCTCAGTTCATTATCTGTAAGACTTCCGCTATTTACTTCATTACCTCTGATTAATGTGGAATGTGTTTTGGTTTAACAATGTGGGATAGCCTATACGAGATCCTGGTTGAACCATTGGTTTATTAAATGGTTCATCACACCATTTTGATTAGTCCAGAATTGGGGTGTGACACGTAAACGCTAAGAAAATTATTCTAATTCAACCCTAACATCGTGTAGGACCCTGTGCTAGCAAGTTTGGATTCTGTGACACGGAGCAAGCTAGCAATTAAGCGTCAGGTAAGGGAATCAGACCTAAACCCTAATAACTTAATAACAGTAAAACGTTGTTAATAATTATGACTCTGTGGAATGGTGTTTGTACATACTCGCATGTAATCTTTACTTTCAGTTATTATATTATTCATGCATACTCGCTATGCTAGGATGTGACTGTTAGGCATGTGATTGTTATCATTGGTATGTAGAATGGGAAGGGCCTGGGGCCTGGGATCATTCCTCGCACTAGCACCTTTTTGTATCGCTTCTATCTTAGCATGCTTGGTGCGGGTAGGGTATCAGGGGGAGGAAGAGGCACTGTGGTCTCCGGCCTGGCCACTAGACTCTAGCTCTATCTCTATGCTGTAGGGAGCTGTGCTGGGATAGGGCCTACTGTGATGACATATAGGATTGGTTAGTTGCGAGTCCAGTTTGCAAGCCCTCACCAACAGGGGCTTACATATTGGTATGGGTAGGGCATCAGGGGAAGTGTTGGCAGTGATTGATCCAGACACTTTAGCTCTATCTCTATTCCATGGTTGGTGCATGTGGGACGACAGTGGTGTTTGATCCATTGGACGGCTTCACATACTCTTGTATAGAGGTGTGGTGGCCACCAATCCTTTCTATAGCACATTGCAAACTTAAAACCAGACCATAATGTGAATGTTACTCATGCATGATGTGTGTTGCATTGTCTGATTTTCTTACTGAGCTAAATTGTGAGCTCACCCTTGTGTACACACTATTTTTAGATGTTGATGCAGGTTACACTGTGGAGGACTATGTGGATGCTCCAGCATATAGAAGTGTTGCTGCTTTAGAAGTGCAAGCAGGGGAGGACGAGCATGATGCTTCATGCGAGTTCCCTTACTGCGTGTACCTCTAGGATATTGAATTTGTTTATTTTATTTATTTTTAGTTGGATTTATAATTGGGATGTGAGGATAATTATTTATGTTTTGATATTTTAAATAATTGGATAATTTATTTTTCAATAGAAATACTCAGTTCATTTAATTTAAGACTTCCGCTGTATTTTATTATATTCTGATTATGGTTATGTGCAATGGTTTGTATGAGTGGACATAGTCTTATTGAGATCCTGGTGTGAACCGTTGGTTCAGTGAAGGTTCACTCACACTTCTGGTTCAGTCGGAATTGAGGTGTGACAACTTGGTATCAGAGCTCTTAGGCTCTATCCAACAGACCATACATGCACTTGACTGAGTCAATAAACTGAGATAGGAAAAATTTGAAAGCGTTAATAAAAACACACCTTAAGCACTTGTTTGATGCCTGAGACTAAATACTAAAGAGCATAATGTACTATATTAAATGTGGAATTAATAAATAGACATGCTCTAGTGAGGAAACCATAGTGACAAGCAGAATGATCATAAATTTCCATAATAAGTAAAAAGAAAATTATATAAACATGAAACATACAAAGAGTAAAAGTTAACTGTATCACAGGGTACAGTCTACAAGCCGGACAGTTACCCTGTTATAATAAAAATCATACTGAGTAGAGAGAAAAAATAAAGTGATCTATCATGGGGTTTGGGGCATAGAAGGAATAGGATCAGCAATGTCATAATCACGCTCATAAGAGACCCTGAGCCAGTGTACCTGCTCCTGCGTGACTCTGAGGCTGCGAGAGTGGCGCCCTAGGTCACGGTTCATCTCACGCTGGGCATCCCGAATCTCCATAAGCATATCCATCACGGTATCGGGAGGAGGCTACGATGGTCCCGCTGCAGGTATGGGTTACAATTCCGGTGTAGGGACGTCCTCCATCTGATCATCATCATCTCCTACCTTTTCTACATGAGTCGCATTGGCTGCTGCCGCTGTTGCTACCCTCCTAAGCGGATGAGGACGAGCCTCTAGCTCCTCATCACTGATTGGCAGATTATCCATCCTCATCCGGACAATGGCATCCCAGTCATTGTCTGATGTCATGGTGTCCTCAACCGTAGCCTCATCCCTCATGTCTACTCGAAGGCGCTGCAGGAGTGTAGTGATAAGCCGGCCATAAGGAAGATTGCTTATCTGGTCGGGCATGGTAGCCTGACACATAAGATTGCTTATCTGGTCAGGCATGGTAGCCTGACGCATAGTCCTGATGATAATATAAGGGAGCCAGACCCGCTCTCTAGTGCAGACACAATAAGTTAGGTACTGGGTGGGCTGAGATAACTCACTGTAGTGGCCGCTCTGAGGAACAATGTCATGCTAGATAATGCAGCAATATACTCGAGGAACAGGTCTCAAACTGGCAGCTTTCATGGGTGCCCCTAGGTTAAGGATCTGCTCTGAAACCTCCTGGCGCAGGTCATCAGTAAAGATGCCCTTCATTTTGGGAGCGCAGTAAACCAAGTCACCATCATTAGGAATCCCCAAGAGCTCAGCGAGCTGGTGAGTGTCGAAGGATATGGGGACACCTTTTACAAAGCTGGTTAGGCGGATGTCCCTACCATGACTGAAGTCGTTAACATTCCCCTCGACCTCCAGGTTAGCATAGAAGTGCTTGACCAAGTTGGGTCTGGTAGTCACTGTGTAGGTGATAACGGGTAACCACCTAAGTGCACCAAAGGCTGCTTCAACATCGAATCATTGTAGCTGCTATAGGTTTACGCAGTGCCCAGATTCTATGTTCTTCTCTTAGAACCATGGGAAACGGGCTTGCGCCGTCGCCGAACGAAACCACCACTCATCAAACTGTTGAACCGGTGGGTGAGGACGGTTCATGCCCAGAGTGTACGCATGCTTACCAGCACCTCGACGCTGAGACATTGTGAACTACAAAAATAGAATAAAACAATGAGAATTAGTCAAAAAAAATTCTAAATTTCAGTAGCATAACGATAGTATTTAAAGCAAAAGCATGAAACTCATCCAAAATCTGGGGAGGAGGACTTACGTAACAATCTAACAACATATGGAAACCAAATAATCCCAGTTGACTGTTGATGCATACCAACAGAGATACGGAGAGCTATTTTTCTTCGCTCCAGCAAGCATGCAAGAGGAAATCAAAACCCATAGGTTCACGTCTTGGGTTTGGAGAAGAAGGTGTATAACGAGGCTGTGCAGATTGCTAGGGTGATTGAATCAAGCCTAAGAGATAGCTTCTTTGCTCAAAATAGGGGACTGAAGAGGCCTGCTACTGAGACTTTAGGTGGGGGGAACACTAGACCATTCCGCCCATACAGGGCTTAGTCTGCTGTGGTGCCAGCAAGGAATACTACGGCACCACAACCATCACAGGTAGCTGGACAAAACCCAAACATCAAATGTTTCAACTGCCAGCAATTGGGCCATTATGCAAAGACCATTACTCTACCTAGAAACAACTGCCACAGCAAGGGAAGATATTTGTAGTCACCACTGAAGAGGCAGCCGCATCACCTGATGTGGTTACTGGTATTGTCACACCCCAATTCCGCACACTTCAGAATGGTGTGATGAACCACTAGCAAACCAACGGTTCAACCAGGATCTCATACAGGTGGTATCCGACTGATCTAAACCTCATATATACACATTCATAATCAGAGTAAATACACAATAGCGGAAGTCTTATAGTAAAATGCACTGAGAATCTACTGTGATATTAATAATTAAATAGCAAATTATTATGTATCAACTAAGACATAAATAAGTATCAAATACATGTCTTTAATAAATTCAAATAAAGAAAAACTAAAAATCTAATCGAATACACATGAGTTGCACTCGCAAGAGGAGTCATGTGTATCCACTTCATCTTTAACTTCCATAGCCGCCACGTGACCATACACTGGAGCGTTGACATAATCTTCGACGGTAGTACCTGCATCATCAACTAAAAATATTCAACGTCGAGGGGGTGAGCACACATCATGGCTCAGTGAGTAAACAAAACAATGCAACAATACATATGCATGCAGTCAATTCATATCTTTGGTCTGGTTTAAAGTTTGCAATGCGCAATAGAAAGGTTGGGTGTCAAAGATTAACGTTTATTGACCCCGCCTCTATACACAAGGTGTGGAAGTCCGCCCAAAGGTTAACGTTTATTGTCGTCCCCATCCACCCTACCATAACATTGTACAACAAAGGTTAACGTTTATTGCTGTACAGTGCCATACCAACACGTAAGCCCCTGCTGGCGAGGGCTTGCAAACTGGGCTCGCAACTAACCAATCCTAATGCCAAACAGTGTATCCAAGGCCTCACCCCAGCATCTCTCAGAACATCCATAGAGATAGAGCTAAGGTCCCTCGGTAGAGTCAGAGACTACAAGGACCGAGACCACCTCCCCTGATACTTTACGACGTAATAGTTCTGCTAAAGTAATGGCGATACGATGATGCTAATGCACAAGACTTGAGTTAGAGATAGAGCTAAAGTGCTGTGACCCGCCAAAAGTTAACGTTTATTGACGTTCCCATCACACCTTCCCTGATACTTGCTCGCATCAAGTACACCAACCACACACATACATTCACATGCCTATTCCTATCATCATCATCATCATCAGGTTATAAACAATAAAGTAAATATGCATGGACAAATAATAGAAATATTGGATGACATGTTGTATGCACATTACAAATATATTCGCATAGAATCAAGCATGGCATTGGACTCAAGAAAGGAGAAAACAGTTTAGTATTAACCAATTAGTTTAGAGTTCTTTTTCCTCACCTTAGCTTACTAATAGATCCTCTTACAAGCTTTAAGATCACCTTTATATTGTTATTATATTGCTAGAAAACCTAACAAAGTCGATAGAATTTAATTAGAATTAATTCTGAATTTTAAAACCATATTTTTAACTGGGGTTCAGAGGTAGGGTCGGAGTAATGATCGACCCTGGGTGCGACCACCCCTATTCTGGAGTTCCCGAACACTGGGGGTCGATGCTCAGGGTCTGGTAGGGTCGATTGGCCATCGACCCCCATGCGACCCCCTGTGGGTTTTGGTCGATTTTCTTCCTTAAATATATTCTTCGTGTTTAGGGTCCTATGGCTTGTTCCTATAATCCATTCTACACATGTTCTATGGTCTAGAACCATGATTTTACCACCTATATGGTTTTCATGATTCTCCCCCATGATTTTCCATGAAAACCTAACCATAGGTTGATGGTTTGGGTTTCTCCGAGATCATACTCTCTGCATTATCTATCCTAAGGTCTTAAGCAAATCATGGAATTAGTATCAATACCTGAGAAGAATACTCCTTCTCTGCAACTCTTCTCCTTTTGCTTTATTCTCTTCTTTCCTTCTTTTTTCCTTCTCTTCCTTCTCTTATCTTTCTCTCAATTCAATTAGGGTTGTAAAAGGAGTAAAAGAGGCTTAGGGACGTCCTATTTATAGAGTAAAAACTCCTAAAATAAGTCCCATTGAGATTTGGAAGGAATCCCATTGAAATTAGGAAACTTTCCTAGTTTTCAGATTTACCGAGTACTGGGGGTCGATAGGGGGGTCGGAGATCCCGTCGACTCCTGGTTCCTGAAGTCTCCGACCCCCCATGTAAAACTAGGGGTCTGACTTCTGCCTTGGGGGGTCCGGCCCTCCCTTGCTGGGTATGCGACCCTCCCCTTAATTTAAGTATTTTTGGGTCAGTTTAATACTTGGGATCGTGATCTCCTTCACGCACTTGGTCCATTTGGCTCATCCATGATGGGTAGACCTGGTTCAAGGTGGTAAGACCGGGTTAGTTTGATACGGGTCTTACAACTCCCCCCTACTTATAAAAATTTCATCCCCGAAATTGTTCATACCTTCTGAGTCGAATAAGTGAGGGTATTGCTTTCGCACAGCATTCTCTTCCTCCCATGTAATTTCTTCCATGTCTCTACTTCTCCAAGTGACCTTGACATAATAGATATCTCGGTTGTGTAGTCATTGAACCTTTCGACTGGTGATTTCAGTTGGTGTTACTTCAAAAGTCAAATCTTCAGTTAAATCAGGTAGATCTACTGTCAAAACGTGCATTGGATTTTTGACATACTTCTTCAATAAGGAAATATGAAATACGTCATGCACACTTGACATAGATGGTGGTAGTGCTAACTGGTAGGCCACTTTCCCATGCTTAACTAGAATTTCATATGGCCCGACATATCTTGGACTTAGTTTCCCTTTCTGTCCGAACTGTTTCAGACCTCGCATAGGTGATACCTTCAATAATACTTTATTACCTACAACGAACTCAAGATCTCTGCGTCGAGTATCTACATATTGCTTTTGACGATTCTGGGTTGTTCTCACTCTTTTCTTGATAATGTCGACCACTCGACAAGTCTCTTCAACAAATTTTGGTCCAACGAGACTACGTTCCCCAACTTTATTCCAAAATAAAGGAGTTTGACACTTTCTGCCATACAGTGCTTCATTGGGCGACATCTATATAGTAGCCTGATAGCTATTGTTATAGGCAAACTCGATCAGTGGTAGCTTTTCATCCCATGATCCTTTAAAGTCAATCACACATGCTCGTAGCATATCTTCTAGAATCTGAATTGTACTAAATTTTAATGTTGTACCCATTGCTTTTTGCAATCCTTCCCAAAACATAGAAGTAAATCATGGATCTCTATCGGACACAATGCTCTCTGGTACACCGTGTAATCGAACAATATTATCCACATACAGCTTTGCTAACCTTTCTAGTGTATACTGAGGTCGTATCGGTATAAAGCGAGCTATTTTGGTCAGACGGTCTACAATTACCCAAACTGCATCAACTACTCGAGGAGTCAATGGTAACCCTGTGACGAAGTCCATGGTAGTCCCATTTCCATGCTGGTTCCGATAACGGCTGTAACAGTCCTGCGGGTCTTTGTCGTTCAGCCTTTACTTTCTGACAATTTAGGCATTGAGACACAAACTTAGCTACATCTGCTTTCATTCCTCTCCATTAATATAGTTTCTTTAGGTCATGATACATTTTTGTACTTCTAGGATGTATCGAATAGATGGTGGTATGGGCTTCTTTCATCAGTCGGTGTCTAATGTCCACACTTTCTATTTCAGGTAAACATATTCTTCCTTTGTACTTCAGTACCTTCTCTTCGTCCAAGGTGAACTCAGGGTTAGTCCTACCTTTTTCGATGTCTTCTTGTACCGTTCTTAGGTAAGGGTCTGCTTTGATAGCTGTCTTCACTTCATCAATTATATCCGGTATAATCTTCAATGCAGCGAACATATTAGAAAATCGATGAATAAACCCTTGGTTGGCTGATCCATCTGGTGTATCTATCACATACTGCTCATTGTTGTGATTGAATACCATTTCGGTAGTACAAATTGCTGCGGTTGTGCTAATCTCTCCCTGGGATTTTATCACTGCCTTTCTGCTCAACGCATCTGCTACTATATTAGCTTTCCCCGGATGATACTGGATATCACAATCATAGTCTTTCAGTAGTTCCAGCCATCTTTTTTTGTCTCATATTCAACTCCTTTTGATTAAATAAATAAGTAAGACTTTTATGGTCTGATTTAATCTGAAACTTCTCTCCGTATAGGTAATGTCTCCATATCTTGACAGCATGTACTATTGCCGCTAACTCCAAATCATGAGTGGGATAATTTTTCTCATGTGTCTTTAATTGTCTTGAGGCATAAGCAACTACTTGTTCTCCTTGCATAAGCACACATCCTATTCCCAATCCTGATGCATCAGTGTACAAGGTAAATGGCTGTCCGGGAACAGGAATAGTCAAAATCAGAGCGGATATCAATCTTGTCTTCAAGGTTTGGAAGCTCTTCTCGCATTTATCCGTCCACACAAACTTTTCACCTTTCTTAGTCAGACTGGTGAGAGGTACGACAATCCGGGAATAGTCTTCCACAAATCTCCGATAATAACCAGCGAGACCCAGAAAACTTCTAATTTCTACAATGCTCTTTGGTGTTTCCCACTTTACAATAGCTTCGATCTTGCTGGGATCCACTTTGATTCCTTCAGCGAATACTACATGGCATAGGAAGGCGACTTCACTTAGCCAAAACTCACATTTGGTAAATTTGGCATATAGCTTCTCTTTCCTTAAACGCTGTAGGGCGGCGTTTAGATTCTTAATATGAGTTTCCTTGTCCTTGGAATATACCAATATATCATCAATAAATACGATAATCGACGTATCCAACATATCGTGGAAAACCCGGTTCATAAGTTTCATGAAAGTTGCTGGTGCGTTTGTTAATCCAAAAGACATGACCAATAATTCATGTCGATATCTGGTCCTAAAAGTTGTCTTAGGAATATCACCATCTTTAATCTTCAACTGATGGTAGCCTGACCGAAGATCGATCTTAGAAAATACCTTGGCTCCTTGCAACTGATCGAACAAGTCATCGATCCGAGGTAGTGGATATCGATTCTTGATTGTCAGTTTATTCAACTCCCAATAATCGATACATAATCGAACGCTACCATCCTTCTTCTGTACCAACAATACTGGCGCTCCCCATGGTGATATACTGGGTTGAATATAACCTTTGTCCAGTAGTTCTTGTAATTGTACTTTCAATTCCTTCAATTCAGTAGGAGCCATTCGGTAAGGTGCTTTTGATACTGGTGCGGCTCCAGGTATAAGATCTATCACAAAATCTGTGGCTCGGTCGGGTGGTAATCCTGGTAGTTCCTCAGGAAAAACGTCAGGGTAATACCACACGACATCAATATCTTTCATCCGTGGTGCTTCTTTGTTAAGGTCGACCACTGATACTAGGTATCCGACTGCTCCCTTCTCAAGGCACTTCTTCGCCTTTATTGCTGATAGTATGAGCTTGCGTTTACGGGGAAGTTTGGTTCCATAAAAACTGAATTCTGCTCCTTCTTTGTCTCTAAATGTTAGCTTCTTTTTGGCGCATAATACGTTTGCCGAATGCCGAGCTAACCAGTCCATTCCCAAGATGACGTCAAAGTCTACCATCCCAAGTTGGATCAAGGTTGCATCTAAAGTTTTCTCACCAATGAGAACTGGACATGGCCCATAACCTTTCTCTAACTCCACTTCTAATCCCATCGGTGACCGTACAAGTATTTTGTAGTCCAATGTTTTGATGGGTAAATTCAGCTTCTTCCCAAATGACACAGATATAAAGGAATGAGTAGCTCCTGAATCAAAGAGTACTCTGGCGGGTATGCCATTTATAGGTACGATACCTGTGATTTATTTACTTAGTCTACATGCTCATACAATGTAATACAACTTAAATGGTTTCAGTCATACCTGTGACCACATCGGGTGATGCGGTAGCATCCTCGGATGTAACAGCATATACTCGTCCTTGATGTAATTGCTTCTTGGGCTTAGGATACTCTCTTGCCATATGTCCCGCTTGGTTGCAGTTATAATATTTCGGACCTTCAGAATTTGGCTTTGGCTGCTGTTGAATTACTGGGGTAGTCTTGGGTGCAGTAACAAAGCCTTGAGCACGGAAGGGTTTAAATGTCCTGTTATTCCCTCTGTTATAAGAATTTTCGGCTGGCCTTTTCATACCTCTGTTCTGTGTAAAATAGCTTTCCTTCTGGCTCGATTCAATAACCCGAGCAATTTGCACAGCTTCATTATATACCTTCTTCTCCAAGCCTAGAACATGCTCTCTGATGCTCCCTCTAAGTCCCGTGACAAACCTACGGGTTTTAGTGTCTTCTTCTTGCATACTGAGTGGTGCAAAGAAAAGCAGCTCCTCATAACGCTGTTGATATGCATCCACAGACATCTGGCCCTGAAATAAACTCAGGAACTCCTTCTCCATAGAATCTTTGAAGCTTCGGGGAAAGTACTTCTCAAAGAAAGCTTCTTTATATATAGCCCAAGTCAATAAGGCGTGCTTGGTTAATAGATAGGTCCTAGTCGATTTCCACCAATGATGTGCATCGCCTTTTAGCATGAAGGTGGCACATAATACCTTTTCTTCTTTTGTAATAGTCATCATAAGAAAATTTCTCTCCATCTCGTCGATCCAATGTGCTGGCCATAGAGGATCAGACGGTTTATCGTTAAATTCCTTGGGCTTCATCTTCAAGAATCTCTCAACCAGTCGAGAGTGATCCAACTGATTTTGGGGGTATGCCCCAAACATAGGTTGTGGGTACTGATAATTAACCTGAGCTGCTTCCGGACCTGGTACTAGAATCTGTGCAGCTGGTGGTTGTGGTGTTTGAGGTGCTGGGTGGTTACCCACCTGTGCAGCACTGGTATGTCCAGTCAGCATTGGTGTAGCATGGGCTGCCTGGAACATAATCCCCATTGCTGCTTGCATTTGAGCCTGTGCGTATTGCATTTGTTGCAGCTGTTGTGATAAGTTCATAACCACGGTTGCTAGCTTCGGTGGTGGAGGTGGCAAGTTTGTAGGATTTGCCTGAACCGGATTTACTGGTGGTGCAACCTGCGGATTTCCCTGTGCATATATATTTTCCTGACTAGTTTCCTCCACAGGTGATGGTGGTGGAACTGCGTTTCGGCTTTGCCTGGTTACTCTACGTCCAACCATTTTCCTCTGATATTGGTGATGCTTGAAAAATCGTTAACAAACGTGAGGCAATCATTTATACTTCGTGTAGGCATGCTAACCGATGTTATTTTCAAAATTATCAGATCATTCTGTGAAAAATACTATCTTTTCTATGTAGGGTCGATGGTGGGGGTCGATGGTATGTCCGACCCTCAGTATCCAACCCTGGGAATGTACCTATTCTTCCCGAGAACCGGGGGTCGATGCGGGGGTCGATGGGTGTCCGACCCCTAGGTGCGACCCCTGGTTTCCTGTCAGATTCCCGAGAGCTGGGGGTCGATACGGGGGTCGATGGTGTGTCCGACCCCCAGGTGCAACCCCTGGTTTTCTGTCAGGTTCCCGAAAGCTGGGGGTCGATATGGGGTTCGATGTGGGGGTCGATTATCCTGGTCGAATTCTCCGACCCCCGGACCAAAAATCAGATTTTTAAGGTCTGATTCTGGGTCCATTTCCCATTATTCCTTCCCCGTTTCGACTCGTCTTCCACCTCTGAGTTGCTACCGTGTCACTCCGCTATATTGGTCATTTCGGTTCCGTGTTTCGACGTTCACATCATTCCTACAGGTATGTTTTCTCATTTTTACCTGTTTTTAGGTTTCATTTCTAGGTTTTTGCCCATTTATCTTGTGTTTTTCAAATTAAACTTTTTCCAACCGTAAAAATTTGATTTTTATTGGGGGCTTTTGTTATTGGTGACTCGAGGAATGAAAGCCCTCAAAATTTTTAGAGTTTCATCGGTTGGTTATCGAGAAACTTGGATTTTTGCTCTTTTTGCCCTAATTTGTCGAAATTTTTGATTTCTCGCAATTTCTTCAAATTGGATTCCATTAGTTAGAATTTCCTACTGTGTGAGTGTTGTAGGATCTGTTAGAACCTACGTAAGTCCTCCTGCCCACGTGTATGGGTGACAAGTGAGGCTTTTTGGCCAACTTACGTCGTTATAATGTCCCAATTTTTGGTTTTTACTCTTTTTTAACCCATTATTGGTTTCTCTTTCTTATTTGCAGATACTATGGCTCGTACCAAAGTACCCAGAGTTCGTGATCCTCTTCGTTTCCGTTCCAACGAAGCTGAGGCACAGTATGCCCACTACGCTCGCAAGAAAGTAGAGAGTGGTCGTAAGGTGAACTTAACCGAGTTAGCCCTGTTCAATGTGGAGAGAGCGTTTGGTGATATGGGATGACTCCCTGTCATTACTTACGACGCGTGCACCTGCCCCGATTTGGTACGCTAGTTCTATTGTAACCTCCAAATGGTGGGGGATTACAATGATGTTGAGAGGGGTCACGAGTTGCGCATCACGAGTTACGTCAAAGGGGTGAACATCTCGTTTGACTATCGGCAGCTAGCCGACCTACTGGGCATCTCCTATGATGGCCCCATGGTATTTTGTGCTCCTGGAGAGCCCCAGTTCATCTCTCTATAGATGAGGGCCGAGATCGATAACCAGCTCCTTCGTCCTGATCGCTGGCAGATGAGGGCATGTTATATGCGTCCAGTTCCACGGGTATATTGCAAAATCATTCAGCATAACCTGATTCCGCAGAGTGGTCATTACGAGAGGGTTTCCTAGCTGACCCAGTATCTTCTATACAGTATTTGCACTAGGCAGCCCGTCTGCCTTCCGTACATCATCATGTGTACCATGATCACTGCTACATTGCCCAGTCACACTGGTAACCTTCCTTACGGACGTATGATCACTGTTCTGCTTACCCGCCTGGGGGTTGATTTATTGGATGAGAAGATTCAGGAGAAGTCCTTCTCATCGCCTCTAGATTGGGAGGCTATTTGCAAGATGGGCATGCAGGATGCTCAGGTCAGTGATGAGGAGAGGAACACGATGGTGCACCCTCGCACTCGCGTAGAGATAGCTGACGCTGAGGTAGCTGCTGACGCTGAGGCAGCTGCCGCCGCCGCTGGAGTTTATACAGAGCCTGCTGGTGATGATGACCGTATGTACATGGATGTAGACTCTATACCACCTCCTTCACCTACGCATGCGGCTGGAGCTAGTACTTCATATGCGGCTGGTCCTTCACATGCGGCTGGTCCTTCTCACCCATCTCCTGATATGATGGAGATATTGCATGAGATCAGAGAGGCTCAGCGCAGATCGGATCTGAAGATGGGAGAGTTACTAGATGCTCAGCGGGTGAGAGTGGATGAGCTACTAGACGCCCAACGTACATCAGACATGAGGATGGGAGAGTTACTAGATGCTCAGCGGGTGAGAGTAGATGAGCTACTAGACGCCCAACGTACATCAGACATGAGGATGGGAGAGCTCATGGAGGCTCAGCGCCGGACTGATCAGCGGGTAGCGGATCTTACAGCTAGTCTTCAGACGACCCAGACTCAGATAGCCTAGTTGACTAGAGTCTACGCTAAGGATTATGACAGAGATCGTGAGGCACCGCCCCCTCCTTCACCTCCAGCTTCATGATTGTACTTATTTTCTTTCTTTGTACTACAGAGTAACTGTCCGGGTTGTGGACTGTACTCTGTTTTAGCTATTTGTACATGTTTGTTTATCTCTCATTGTATTTAAAATTGTTCTTCCTTTAATAGATGCATTATTTTCTTTTCAAATTTGGTCTCAAACATCACTTGTGCTTATAGTGTGTTAATATTACAGTTTTTACTTTTATCCTATCTCAGTTCACAATTTATCGTGAATGTATGCCAGTTTAGCGGACACGACCTGAGTTGCTCTGATACCAAGTTGTCACACCCCAATTCTGCACACTTCAGAATGGTGTGATGAACCGCTAGCAAACCAACGGTTCAACCAGGATGTCATACAGGTGGTATCCGGCTGATCTAAACCTCATATATCCACATTCATAATCAGAGTAAATACACAATAGCGGAAGTCTTATAGTAAAATGAACTGAGAATCTACTGTGATATTAATATTTAAATAGTAAATTATTCTATATCAACTAAGACATAAATAAGTATCAAATACATGTCTTTAATAAATCCAAATAAAGAAAAACTAAAAATCTAATCGTATACACATGAGTTGCACTCGCAAGAGGAGTCATGTGTATCCACTTCAACTTCAACTTCCATAGCCGCCACGTGACCATACACTGGAGCGTTGACATAATCTTCGACGGTAGTACCTGCATCATCAACTAAAAATATTCGACGTCGAGGGGGTGAGCACACATCATGGCTCAGTGAGTAAACAAAATAATGCAACAATACATATGCATGCAGTCAATTCATATCGTTGGTCTGGTTTAAAGTTTGCAATGCGCAATAGAAAGGTTGGGTGGTCAAAGGTTAACGTTTATTGACCCCGCCCCTATAGACAAGGTGTGGAAGTCCATCCAAAGGTTAACGTTTGTTGTCGTCCCCATCCACCCTACCATAACATTGTACAACAAAGGTTAACATTTATTGCTGTACAGTGCCATACCAACACGTAAGCCCCTGCTGGTGAGGGCTTGCGAACTGGGCTCACAACTAACCAATCCTAATGCCAAACAGTGTATCCAAGGCCTCACCCTAGCATCCCTCAGAACGTCCATAGAGATAGAGCTAAGGCCTTCCAGTAGACTCAGAGACTACAAGGACCGAGACCACCTCCCCTGATACTCTACGACGTAATAGTTCTGCTAAAGTAATGGCGATATGACGATGCTAATGCACAAGACTTGAGTTAGAGATAGAGCTACAGTGCTGTGACTTGCCAAAGGTTAACGTTTATTGATGTTCCCATCACACCTCCCCTGATACTCGCTCGCATCAAGTACACCAACCACACACATACATTCACATGCCTATTCCTATCATCATCATCATCATCATGTTATAAACAATAAAGTAAATATGCATGAACAAATAATAGAAATATTGGATGACATGTTGTATGCACATTACAAACATATTCACATTGGATCAAGCATGGCATTGGACTCAAGAAAAGAGAAAACAGTTTATTATTAACCAATTAGTTTAGAGTTCTGTTTCCTCACCTTAGCTTGCTAATAGATCCTCTTACAAGCTTTAAGATCACCTTTATATTGTTATTATATTGCTAGAAAACCTAACAAAGTCGATAGAATTTAATTACAATTAATTCTGAATTTAAAAACCATGTTTTTAACTGGGGGTCGGAGGTAGGGTCAGAGTAATGATCGACCCTGGGTGCGACCACCCCTATTCTAGACTTCCCGAACACTGGGGGTAGATGCTCAGGGTCTGGTAGGGTCGATTGGCCATCGACCCCCCATGTGACTCCCTGTGGGTTTTGGTCGATTTTCTTCCTTAAATCCATTATTCGTGTTTAGGGTCCTATGGCTTGTTCCTATAATCCATTCTACACATGTTTTATGGTCTAGAACCATGATTCTACCACCTATATGGCTTTCATGATTCTCCCCTATGGTTTTCCATGAAAACCTAACCATAGGTTGATGGTTTGGATTTCTCCCAGATCATACTCTCTGCATTATCTATCCTAAGGTCTTAAGCAAATCATGGAAATAGTATCCATACCTGAGAAGATTACTCCTTCTCTGCAACTCTTCTCCTTTTGCTTTCTTCTCTTCTTTCCTTCTCTTTTCCTTCTCTTCCTTCTCTTCTCTTTCTCTCAATTCAATTAGGGTTGTAAAAGGAGTAAAAGAGGCTTAGGGACGTCCTATTTATAGAGTAGAAACTTTTAAAATAAGTCCCATTGAGATTTGGAAGGAATCCCATCAAAAGTTAGGAAACTTTCCTAGTTTTCAGATTTACCGAGTACCGGGGGTCGATAGGGGGGGTCGGAGATCCCGTCGACCCCTGGTTCCTGAAGTGTCTGACCCTCCATGTAAAACTGGGGGTCTGACTTCTGTCTTGGGGGGTCCGACCCTCCCTTACTGGGTATGCGACCCTCCCCTTAATTTAAGTGTTTTTGGGTTAGTTTAATACATGGGATCGTGATCTCCTTCACGCACTTGGTCCATTTGGCTCATCCATGATGGGTAGACCTGGTTCAAGGTGGTAAGACCGGGTTAGTTTGATACGGGTCTTACAGGTATGATTCCATCCCTTACTATTTTGCTTACTGTTTTGTTATGTATGAGCATGTAGAACTAAGGGAGAAGTAAATTTCAGGAACTGTAGATATATAGTGTACCCGCCAGAGTACTCTTCGACGCTGGGGCTACACACTCCTTTGTTTCTATGTCTTTTGGGAAGCGAATGGAATTACCTATCAAGTGCTTAACCCCAAGCTTGATAGTTCGCTCTCCGTTGGGAGTAGAAGTGGCGTTAAATGGATGCTATGGGCCGTGTTCAGTTAGTATCGAGAGGCGAAACCTAGAAGCAAATCTGGTTCAACTCGAGATGGTAGACTTTGATGTCATTTTGGGAATGGATTGGCTAAGCCATCATTCAGCTAGCTAATTATGTGGCGAAAGAAAACTTGTTTTTAAGGATGATAAGGGAAAGGAGTTTAGCTTCACTGGAACCAAGTTACCTAGGAAGCGGAAGCTGATCCTCTCTGCCCTTAAAGCTAAGAGATGCTTAGAGAAGGGAGGAGTGGGGTACTTAGTGTCTGTGGTCGACATCACTGCAGATGTGCCAAAGATGGAAGATCTAGATGTGGTACGAGAGTTTTCAGATGTATTTCCAGAGGTTCTACTAGATCTACCTCAGACAGGGCTACATAGTTTGTGATAGACCTCATGCCAGGGTCGGTGCCAGTGTCTAAGGCACTGTACAGGATGGCCCCTACAGAATTAAAAGAGTTGAAGACCCAGTTACAAGAACTACTAGATAAGGGTTTCATACGACCAAGCATATCGACATGGGGAGCACCTGTATTGTTCGTAAAGAAGAAGGACGGTAGCGTACGATTATGTATCGACTATCGAGAGTTGAAAAAGTTAACCATTAAGAATCGATATCCTTTGCCTAGGATCGATGATCTATTCGATCAATTGCAGGGTGCAAAGGTTTTCTCGAAGATTGATCTTAGATCAGGGTGTCACCAATTGAAGATCAAGGCAGGAGATATTCCAAAGATTGCTTTCAGAACAAGGTATGGGCATTATGAGTTCCTTGTAATGTCATTTGGGTTGACTAACGCTCCAGCGTCGTTCATGGAACTGATGAACCGAGTGTTTCATGACATGTTGGACACTTTGGTCATCGTATTCATTGACAACATCTTGGCCTACTCAAATGACAAGGAGACTCATGCATTACATTTGAGAGCAGCCCTACAACGACTGAGAAGGGAGAAGCTTTACGCCAAGTTTAAGAAATGGAAATTTTGGCTGAAAGAAGTGGCCTTCTTGGGTCACGTAGTATCTGCAGACGGTATCAAGGTAGATCCAAGCAAGATCGCAGCTATAGTAGGATGGGATGCAGCGAAATCAATTGCAGAGATTCGTAGTTTTCTTGGATTGGCTGGTTACTATAAAAGATTTGTGGAAGACTACTCAAGAATCACCGTTCCACTCACCAAACTAACCAAGAAAGGAGAAGTTCATATGGACAAATGAGTGTGAGAAGTGCTTTCAGACTTTGAAGTCAAGACTAGTCTCTGCACCTATCTTGACCATCCCAGCACTAGGCTTGCCGTTTACCCTATATATGGATGCCTCAGGGTTGGGTCTTGGATGTGTGTTGATGAAAGGAAAACAGGTGATTGCCTATGCATCAAGACAGTTGAAAGAGCATGAGAAGAACTATCCTACGCATGATTTGGAGTTAGCAGCGGTCATTCACGCAATCAAGACTTGGAGGCACTACCTTTATGGTGAAAAGTTTCATATTAAGTAGGATCACAAGAATTTAACTTACTTTTTTTAATCAGAAGAACCTGAATATGAGACAGAGGAGATGGCTGGAGCTATTAAAAGATTATGATTGTAACATCCAGTACCATCTGGGTAAGGCAAACGTTGTGGCTGATGCCTTAAGCAGAAAGTGGGCATTGAAACCTGAGGCAGGACCTAGTACAAACACTGCACTGTGTGCTGCAGCCTCAGGCTCAATAGAGAATGATAAAGAGCATATATTAGAGACTGCAGGAGATCTAGTGGAACAGGGCTTAATTCATAAGTTCACATTGATGTTCGCAGCTTTGAAGATCTCATCGGATCTCATAGATGAGGTCAAAGTAGCAATCCTACAGGATCCACACCTCAAGACTGTGCAAGAAGATCTAGAGAAGGTAAAAGCAACCCTATTTTTACCTTGGATTCAAACAAGGTACTCAGGTATCGTGGATGATTATGTATACCTAAGAGTGAGAACTCAAATATCAAAGATAGAATTATGACAAAAGCTCATTACACCCCATATTCGGTACATCCAGGAAGCACCAAGATGTACCATGATTTAAGAAGATTATATTGGTGGAGGGGTATGAAAGCGGATGTAGCTCGATTCGTATTCCAATGTCTAAATTGCCAGCAAGTGAAAGCAGAAAGACAGAAACCCACAGGTTTGCTACAACCACTGCCGAAGCCAGCATGGAAGTGGGATTGTATCACAATGGATTTCGTCCCTGGCCTACCCTTGACAGCAAGAACGATGGATGCAATATGGGTTATAGTCGATCGACTTACCAAGACAGCTTGCTTCATCGCTGTCAGACCTCAATATACCATGGACAAGCTGGCCAAGCTATATGTGGATAATATAGTCAGACTTCATGGCGTCCCAGAGAGTATAGTATCTGACAGAGATCCCCGTTTTACATCAAAGTTCTGGGAAGGATTACAGAAAGCCATGGGAACCAAGTAAAAGTTTAGTACAACTTTTTATCCTCAGATAGATGGGCAGTCAGAAAGAACTATTCAAATCTTATAAGATATGCTCCGAGCATGTGCCTTAGATTTCAAAGGAGCTTGGGACGAGAAGCTACCA
Source organism: Protea cynaroides (assembly GCA_028583415.1). NCBI lineage: Eukaryota > Viridiplantae > Streptophyta > Magnoliopsida > Proteales > Proteaceae > Protea > Protea cynaroides. Next base: position 69,080,182 of record CM053274.1, read on the forward strand.
CTCATCGAGTTTGCGTATAACAATAGTTACCAAGATACGATACAAATGGCTCCATATGAAGCACTATATGGGAAGAAATGTCGTACACCTCTGTTATGGAATGAGGTGGGAGAGAGAAGGATTGTAAGATCGGAGTTCGTCGAAGAAACTTGTCGAGCGATTGATCAAATTAAGGAAAGAGTGAAGACAGCTCAAGTTCGACAAAAGCACTATATAGATAACCGACGTCGAGATCTGGAGTTTGCAGTGGATGATAAGGTGTTCTTGAAGATATCACCTGTGCGAGGTCTGACATGGTTTGGTAAGAAGGGAAAGCTATGCCCCAAGTATGTGGGACCATACGAGATTTTGACCAGACGTGGTAATGTGGCATATCAACTGGCTCTACCACCATCCATGTCAAGCGTTCATGATGTGTTCCATGTTTTTTTATTGAAGAAGTATGTCAGGAGTCCATCGCACATCTTGACAGCAGACCCACCAGAGTTGACAGAGGACTTGACATTTGAAGTGGAACCTATGATTCTCACAAGCCAAAAGGTACAACATCTCCGAAGCAAAGATATCCATTGTGTGAAAGTGCATTGGAAAAGCCAAGATGTAGAAGAAACCACTTGGGAGGAAGAGAACGCGAGGCGAAAAGAATACCCTAACCTTTTCGACGAACAAGGTACGTACAAATTTCGAGGCCGAAATTTATTTTAAGGGTGGGGGAGTTGTGAAACCTACATGAAAATTTTGGGGATGAAAATTCTTTTAAGGGTGGGGGAGTTATAAAACCCGCACTCCATGAACCCGATCTAAACCTTTAATTCATGTCGTAATAGGTCTTTCAATCATCACCGGGCTAGACGGGACATACGGATGACAACCAGGTACTAAATAGACCCTAATGTATGATAAATATTTCATACCGGTCGATGGTACCGGTCTACCGGTATGTCTGTGTAGGCAGACTGCTTAGATCCGGAACCGGATCTCTACGGGTCCCACTTTCAAAATATCGAACCCTAGGACTTTTCTAACGTAAGGGGACTTCCTAAACTCAATCCTAGTCTATTTAAGGACCCCTAAACCTCCTTAAATTTCTTTCATTGATCCTCACAAATCCTAGAGAGGAGAAAGAGATCGAAGGAGGAGAAAGAGCTAAGGAAGGAGGGAGAGGAGCCGTCGTTGTCGTTGGACGAAGAACACCTAACTGCGATCCAACGGTAAGTGCTTGAACCTTCCTCTAAGTTAAGCATTATAGAAGGTTAGTCATGAATGGATCAATACCATGCAAGGCGAGGTATTGATCTAAACCTTTGAATTTGCCGTCAAACCCTAATACAGTCAATAAACCCTAGATTCAAGTTCTAGGTTGAGGATCATCAAAACTAAGACTTGAATGGAGTATGAAACAACTCTAACTCGTTGCTCAGACCTAGAATTTATAGGGGGTGACCGATGGAAGGCGAGAACCGAGTTTATGGTCTTCCGGAGGCATACTGGTATCTCTCGGAGACTGGTCTGTGGGGACCGATCGACCATACCGGTCACACCTTTCCTCACAGTGCCGAGACTGGTACCTACGATCGGTCTACACTGTGAGGAGTGTTTTTTACCCAGTTGATTTTTCGACCAACATAAATCCTAAGAAAATTATTCTAATTCAACCCTAACATCGTGTAGGACCCTGTGTTAGCAAGTTTGGATTCTGTAACGCGAAACAAGCTAGCAATCAAGCGTCAGGTAAGGGAATCAGACCTAAACCCTAATAAATTAATAACAGTAAAACGTTGTTAATAATTATGATTTTGTGGAATGGTGTTTGTGCATACTCGCATGTCATCTTTACTTTTAGTTACTATATTGTTCATGCATACTCGCTATGCTAGGATGTGACTGTTAGGCATGTGATTGTTTTCGTTGATGTGTGGAATGGGAAAGGCCTGGGGCCTGGGATCATTCCTCACACTGGCACCTTTTCGTATCGCTTCTATCTTAGCATGCTTGGTGCGGGTAGGATATCAGGGGGAGGAAGTGGCACTGTGGTCTTCGGCCTGGCCACTAGACTCTAGCTCTATCTCTATGCCGTAGGGAGCCATGCTGGGATAGGACCAACTGTGATTGTCACACCCCAATTCCACACCATTCAGAACGGTGTGATGAACCGTTAATAAACCAACGGTTCAACCAGGATCTCTAATAGGCTGTGTCCTTTAACTTAAACCATACACATCCACAACTATAATCAGAATAAATACACAATAGCAGAAGTCTTAATATTAAATGAACTGAGAATCTAACTGTGATAATCATAAATAAAATATCCAATTATGTTGTATCAACCGAGACATAAGTAAATAAAGTATCAAATTACATTTCCTTAATAGTTCAAATAAAAATCTAATAAAAAACGCATGATTTGCACTCGCATGATGAGTCATGCATCTCCACTATATCTTCAGCATCCATTGCAGCAACGTGCCCATATGCAGGAGCATTCATATAATCTTCCACAGTAGTACCCAATCAACTAAAATATTCGAATTCGAAAAGGGTGAACACACATCACGGCTCAGTGAGCAAACAAAACAATGCAAAAAACATATGCATGCATTCAATTCATATCTGTGGTCTGGTATATAAGTTTGCAATGTGCTATAGAAATGTTCGGAGGCCGCCTCACCTCTATACACGAGTGTGTGAAGTCGCCCAATGAAAATGGCACTGTTGACCCCAAATGCACCCACTATGGTATAATATACCCACTGAAAACGACATTACAGTACCGGTTGCACCATACCAACACGTAAGCCCCTATTGGTGAGGGCTTGCAAACTGGGCTCGCAACTAACCAATCCTAATGGCAAACAGTGTATCCAAGACCTCACCCCAGCATCCCTCAATACATCCATAGAGATAGAGCTAAGGCCCCCCGGCAGAGTTGAAGACTACACGGTCCGAGACCACCTCCCCTGATGCCCTAAGACGTAATAGTTCTACTAAGGTAATGGCGATACGACGATGTCAGTGGACAAGACTTGAATAGAGCTATGGTACAATATACCCAATGAAAACGGCATTGAAGTACCGGTTGCACCATCCCCTACCCGCATCAAGTACACTAACCAAACATAAACATTCACATGCCTATTCCTATCACCATCATCATCATCATGTTATAAACAACGAAGTAAATATGCATGAACAGTAATAATAGAAATATTGGATGACATGTTAAATGCACATTACACGCATACAAGCATGGAATCATACACAGTGTTGGACTCAATAAAATAGAATAGTTTATTATTAGCCAATTAGTTTTGGTCTTGTTCCCTCACCTTTGTTTGAGTGTAAATCCTCTTTCAAGCTTTAAGAATCACTTTTATATCAATAGGAAAACCTAACAAGTCGATAGATTTTAATTAGAATTCATTCCGATAGTTTTAAGCCTACTGTAAAGCTAGGGTCGCAGGATGGGTCGTAGGTTGGGTCGCAGGTTTCTGCGACCCCAGGGTATAGGGTTGATGCTAGGGTCTGTTGTCCTATCGACCCTAGGTGCGACCACAGCTTCCCTGGTCTTCCCGAGAGCTTGGGATCGATTCTGTGGTCTGGTAGGGTTGGTTCCCAATCGACCTTACATGCGACCGCACGTGGTTTAAGTTGACCTTTCATTCTACAGTCTCTTATTTCATGTTTGGGTCCTTTGGCTTACTTCCATAGTCCATTCTATGCTTGTTCTATGGCTTAAAACTCCAAGTTACTCACTTTACATAGTTTTCAATGATTTCCTCTATGGATTCCATTGAAATCTTCCCATGAATGGATGATTTGGGTTTCTCCTAGATCATACCCTCTTTATATACTATTCTAGGGTCTTACATAATTTATGGAGAATGTAATCATACCTTAAACTTACTGAGATTCAGAGATTTCTCTGAATTTCTTCTCCTTAGTTTTCTTCTCCAACTCTCCTTCTCTTCCCCTTCTCTTCTCTTTCTCTCACTTTCAATTAGGGTTTCTAAAGGAATGAAAGAGGCTAAGGGACGTCCTATTCATAGAGGAAAACCTCCCAAAATAAGTCCCATTGAGATTAGGAAAGAATCCCCTTGAATTTAGGAAAGTTTTCTATTTACGGTTTCTGTCGGTGATCCTAGGGTCGATGCTAGGGTCGCAGATCCCGTCAACTCTAGGGTTTCAGTTGTCCGACCCTAGCACTAAAAGTCATGGGTCTGTCTTCTGATTTGGGTGGGGTCGACCCTACCTGTTTAGGTATGCGACTCTACCCTCTATTTTACTATTTTGAGTCAATTTCATACCTGGTCTTTTGATTTTCTTCACGCACTTGGTCCACTTGGCTCGACCATGATAGGTAGACCTGGTACAAGGTGGTAAGACCGGTTAGTTCAATACGGGTCTTACAACTCCCCCCCTGTTTATAAAAATTTCATCCTCCAAATTTGTACATACCTTCGGAGTAAAAAAGATGAGGGTATTGCTTTCGCATAGCACTCTCTTCTTCCCATGTGATTTCTTCTATATCTCTGCTTCTCCAGGTGACTTTAACATAATAGATGTCACAGTTGCGTAGTCGTTGAACCTTTCGGCTGGTGATTTCAGTTGGTGCTACTTCAAATGTCAAATCATCTGTCAAAACATGCGTTAGATCTCTGACGTACTTCTTTACTAAGGAGATATGAAATACCTCATGCACACTTAACATAGATGGTGGTAGTGCTAACTGGTAAGCCACTTTTCCACATTTAGCTAGAATCTCATATGGTCCGACATATCTCGGACTTAGTTTCCCTTTCTGTCCGAACCGTTTCAAACCTCGCATATGTGATACTTTGAGGGATACCTTATAACCTACGGCAAATTCAAGGTCTAGGCGTCGAGTATCTGCATATTGCTTCTGACGATTCTGAGCCGTTCTCACTCTTTCCTTGATGATGTCGACCACTCGACAAGTCTCTTCAATAAATTTTGATCCAACGATGCTACGTTCACCAACTTCATTCCAAAACAAAGGAGTTTGAAATTTCTTTCCATACAGTGCCTCATAGGGTGACATCTGTATAGTAGCCCGATAGCTATTGTTATAAGCGAACTCGATCAGTGGTAATTTTTCATCCCATGATCCTTTAGAATCAATTACACAGGCTCAGAGCATGTCCTCTAGAATCTGAATGGTACGCTCCGACTGTCCGTCTGTCTGAGGATGGAATGCAGTACTGAACTTCAGACCCATAGCCTTTTGCAATCCTTCCCAAAACTTTGAAGTAAATCGTGGATCTCTGTCGGACACAATGCTTTCAGGTACACCGTGTATCTGACAATATTATCCACATATAACTTAGCTAACCTCTCCAGTGTATACTGAGGTCGTATAGCTATAAATCAAGCCATTTTAGTCAGGCGGTCTACAATCACCCAAACCGCGTCAACTACTCGAGGAGTCAATGGTAACCCGGTGACGAAGTCCATAGTGTTGCAGTCCCATTTCCATGCTGGTTCCGATAACGACTGTAACAGTCCTGCAGGTCTTTGTCATTCAGCCTTCACTCTCTGACAATTTAGGCATTAAGACACGAACTTAGCTACATCTGCTTTCATTCCTCTCCACCAATATAATTTCTTTAGATCATGATACATTTTTGTACTTCCAGGATGTATCGAATAGGCGGTGGTATGGGCTTCCTTCATTAGTTGGTGTCTAATGTCCAAACTTTCTATTTTAGGTACACATATTCTTTCTTTGTACTTCAGTACCTTTTCATCGTCCAAGGTGAACTCAGGGTAGTCCTACCTTTTTTAATGTCCTCTTGTACCATTCTTAGATAATGGTTTGATTTAATAGCTATTTTCACTTCATCAATTATATCAAGTACAATCTTCAATGTGGCAAACATACTTGAAAACCGATGAATAAACTCTTGGTTGGTTGATTTACCCGGTGCATCTTTCACAAACTACTCATTACCGTAATTGAACACTTTTCCGGTTGTACACATTGCGGCAGTTGTGTTAACCTCTCCTTGAGATTTTATCATTGTCTTTCTACTCAGCGCGTCAGCAACCACATTAGCTTTTCCCGGATGATACTGGATATTACAATCATAATCTTTCAATAGTTCCAGCCATCTTCTTTGTCTCATATTCAACTCCTTCTGATTAAAGAGATAAGTAAGACTCTTATGATCTGATTTAATCTGAAATTTCTCTCCGTACAAGTAATGTCTCCATATCTTGACAGCATATACTACTGCCGCTAATTCTAAATCATGAGTGAGATAGTTCTTCTCATGTGTCTTCAATTGTCCTGAGGCATAAGCAATTACTTGTTCTCCTTGCATAAGTACACATCCTAATCCCAATCCTGACGCATAAGTGTACAAAATAAATGGCTGTCCTGGTATAGGAATAGTCAAGATCAGAGCAGATATCAATCTAGCCTTTAATGTTTGGAAACTCTTCTCGCATTTCTCAGTCCAAACAAACATTTTTCCCTTCTTAGTCAAACTGGTGAGAGGTACGGCAATTCGAGAATAGTCTTCCACAAATCATCGATAATAACCAGCTAGACCCAGGAAACTTCTAATTTCTGCAACGCTCTTTGGTGCTTCCCACTTTACGATGGCTTCGATCTTGCTAGAATCCACTTTAATTCCTTCAGTGAATACAACATGGCCTAGGAATGCGACCTCATTTAGCCAAAACTCACACTTTGTAAATTTAGCGTAAAGCTTCTCTTTTCATAATCGCTGCAGAGCAGCGTTTAGATTCTTAATATGAGTTTCCTTGTCCTTGGAGTAGACCAATATGTCATCAATGAATACAATAACCGACGTATCCAATATATCATGGAATACTCGATTCATAAGTTCCATAAAAGTTGTTGGTGTATTTGTTAATCCAAAAGACATGACCAAAAATTCATAATGTCCATATTTGGTCCTGAATGCTGTCTTGGGAATATCACCATCTTTGATCTTCAACTGATGGTAGCCTGATCGAAGATCGATTTTGGAGAACACTTTGGCACCTTGCAACTGATCGAACAAGTCATCGATCCGAGGCAATGGATATCGATTCTTGATTGTCAACTTATTCAGTTTTCAGTAGTCTATACACAGTCGAACACTATCGTCCTTCTTCTTTACGAATAATACTGGCGCTCCCCATGGTGATATGCTAGGTCGGATGTAACCCTTGTCCAGTAGTTCTTGTAACTATACATTTAATTCCTTTAGTTCAGTAGGAGCCATTCGATAAGGTGCTTTAGATAATGGTGCGGCTTCGGGTATAAGATCTATAACGAACTCTGTCGCTCGATCGGGTGGTAGTCCTGGTAACTCTTTAGGAAATACATCTGGAAAGTCACGCACAACATCAATATCCTCCATTCGTGGTGCTTCCTTGGTAAGATCGACCACAGATACTAGATACCCAATGGCTTCTTTCTCAAGGCACTTCCTAGCCTTTAATGCAGAGAGTATGAGCTTTCGTTTACGGGAAATTTTGGTTCCCGCAAACTGAACTCTGCTCCTTCCTTGTCTTTAAATGTCAGCTTCTTTTCGGCACATAATAGGTTTGCAGAATGTCGAGCTAACTAGTCCATTCCCAAGATGACGTCAAAGTCTACCATCTCAAGTTGAATCAGGGTTGCATCTAGAGTTTTCTCGTCAATAAGGACTGGACATGGTCCATAACCTGTTTCTAATTCCACTTCTAATCCAATCGGTGATCGTACAAGCAGTTTATAGTCTAGATATTTGAGTGGTAGGTTCAGCTTCTTTCCAAATGACATAGATATGAAAGAATGAGTAGCTCCTGAATCAAAGAGTACTCTAGCGAGAATGCCATTAATAGGTACGATACCTGTGATTTATTTTAATTTAGTCTACATGCTCACACAATGTAACACAAAATGAAAGATTTTGGTCATACCTGTGACCACATCAGGCGATGCGGCAGCAATCTCAGATGTAACAGCATAGACTCGACCTTGCTGTAGTTGTTTTCTGGGTTTAGTACACTCTCTTGAGACATGCCCTACTTGATTGCAGTTAAAACATCTTATTCCTTCACCATTTTGCTTTGGTTGCGGTGGGGCTGCTGAAGTGGTCTTGGCTGCAGCATTGAAGTCTTGAGTACGGAAGGGTTTGAATGCCTTGGTGTTCCCTCCGTTGTAAGAATTTCCATTTGACCTTTTAATACCCCTGTTTTGAGCAAAATAGCTCTCTTTTTGGCTCGACTCTATCATGCGAGCAATTTGTACAGCTTCATTGTAGACTTTCTTCTCAAGTCCCAGAACATGTTCACGGATACTTCCCCTGAGCCCCATGACAAACCTTCGGGTCTTTGTGTTTTCCTCTTGCATGCTGGAGGGTGCAAAGAAGAATAGCTCCTCATAACGCTGTTGATATGCATCCACAGTCATTTTCCCCTGATACAAACTCAAGAACTCTCTCTCCATAGAATCTCTGAAACTCCTAGGAAAATACTTCTCAAATAATGCCTCCTTATATATATCCCAGGTCAGTTGGGCGTGCTTTGTCAATAGATATGTCCGTGTGGACTTCCACCAGTGGTGTGCATCGCCTTTCAGCATGAACGTTGCACACAATACTTTCTCCTCTTTATTCACCGTCATCATCGTAAAATTCCTCTCCATCTCATCGATCCAGTGTGCTAGCCACAACGGATGAGCTGGCTTACCACTATACTCCTTGGGCTTCATCTTCAGAAAACGCTCAACTAGTCTAGAGTGGTCTAGTTGATGAGGAACGTAAGCCCCATACATAGGTGGTTGGTATTAATATCCACCTGGAGCTACTTTAGGGTTTTGTACTTGAGCCTGCATGATGGGAGTTTGAGGTACCTGGGGTACCGTGTTACTTCTCCCTGGTACTGTGCTTGCATGTCTTGCTGGCATCGGTGTCGTCTGTACAGCTGGAAAAACCATGCCTATGGAAACTTGCATAGTAGCTTGTACCTGTTGTATTTGCTGCAGTTGTTGTGCCAAATTCATTACGGCTGTAGCCAGGTCTGTAGGTGGAGCTAGCAGATTTGTAGGATTTGCCTGGCCGTGAGTTACTGGCTGTGCCACATTCGGAGTACCCTGTACCTTCGGATTTTCATGGCCGCCTTCTTCCACAGGTGGTGGTGGAATAGAGTTACGGCTTTGTCTGGTTACTTTGCGTCCAGCCATTATCTGCTCTGGTAGTGGTAAAGCCTGAATATCATAGAATACGTGAGGCAATCATCATATACTTCATTCTCATATTTAAATCCACTAGTCAATGATATTTTCAAAAATTTCAGATCATTCTGTCAAAAATACTGTATTTTCCATCGTAGGGTCGATGATAGGGTCGATGGATGTCCGACCCTAGGGTATGCGACCCTGAGAATCATTGTTACTTACCGAGAGCCTAGGGTCGATGGTAGGGTCGATAGATGTCGGACCCTAGGATCGACCCCTAGTTTCTGTTAGATCACCGAGAGGCTAGGGTCGATGAATGGGTCGGAGGTAGGGTCGCATGTTTTGGTTGAATTATGTGACCCTAGGACCCAGAATCAGGTTTTAATTCTCGATTTTGGATTCATTTCCCATTCTTTCTCCTCCCTTCCGACTCGGCTCATTCCTCTGAGTTGCTACAGTGACAACTCTGACCCGTTGGTGATTTTTGCTTCACTTTTCGACTTCTACTCCTTCTCTACAGGTATGTTCTCTACTGTTTCATGTTTTTAGAGTTTTCTAACTAGGTTTTTGCTCGTTTACACCGTTTTCTTCAAATTAAATTTTTTCCAACCATAAAAATTTGATTTTTATTGGGGGCTTTTGCTGTTGGTGACTCAATGGATGAAAGCCCTAAAAAATATTCAAGTTTCATCGGTTGGTTATCGAGAAACTTGAAAATTTTCAATTTTGACCTAATTTGTCGATATTTTTGAATTTCTTGAAATTTCTTCAAATTTAATCTTCTAAGATGAAATTTCCAACTGTATAACTTTTGCAGGATAGTTTAAAATATATATAAGTCCTCCTGCCCATGTGTATGGGTGAAAAGTGAGGTTTTTGCCCAATTTATGCCGTTATAATACCGAAATTTTTGGGTTTTCACCTTTACTAAGCTATTATCTATTTTTCTTTGTTTTTACAGATAATATGGCTCGTCCAAAATACCCAGGGTTCACGACCTAGTTCGTTTCGGTTCTAACGAGGCCGAGGCTCAGTATGCCCGCTACGCTCCTAAGAAGGTAGAGGGAGGTCATCGTGTGGACTTGGCTAGCCTAGCTTTGTTTGACATAGAGAGAGCATTTGGTGATATGGGCTGGCTTCCCGTGATCACCTACGATGCCTGTACCCATCTGGATCTGGTGAGACAGTTCTATTGTAATCTCCAGGTGGTGGGAGATCACAATGACACTGAAAGGGGTAGGGAGCTCAGGATCACGAGCTACGTCAAGGGAGTAGATGTTTTCTTTGACTATCGGCAGTTAGCGGACCTCTTGGGCATTTCATATGACGGCCCCTTGGTATCTGCGCTCCCAGAGAGCCCCAGTTCTTTTCTTTGGAGATGCGGGCTGAGATAGATTGTCAGCTTATCAGAGAGGATCGCTGGGAGATGAAGGCGATCAATCTCTGTCCAGAGCCTCGGGTGTACTGTAAGATCATTCAGCACAACCTGATACCTCAGAGTGGACACTACGAGAGGGTCTCCCAGTTGACCCAGTATTTTCTTTACTGTATCTGCACTAGCCAGCCTGTCTGCCTCCCTTATATTATTGTGCGGATGATGATCACTGCTACACTGCCTGGTCAGATAGGCAACCCGCCTTACGGACGCCTGATCACTACACTGCTTACCCGCCTGGGTGTTGATTTAGTGGATGAGAGGATTCAGAAGAAATCCTTCTCATCAGCTCTAGACTGGGAGACCATCTATAAGATGGGCATGTGGGATGCTCAAGTCAGTGACGATGAGAGGAACGCTCTGGTGCATCCTCGTACTTGGGTGGAGATAGTAGACGCTGAGGCAGCAGCGGCAGCCGCTGAAGCAGGGGTTTATGGGGGTGATGCTGGGGATGAGGATCGTATGTACATGGATGTGGACTCCATACCTCCTCCATCACCTACACATACTACTGGAGCTGGTCCTTCACATGCAGTTGGTCCTTCACACCCACCTTCTGATGACATGATGGGGCTACTGCGTGAGATTAGAGAGGCTCAGCGCATGTCTGATCTAAGGGTGGGAGAGCTTCTAGATGCTCAGCGCGTGACTGATCGATGGGTGGCTGATCTCACAGCTAGTCTTCAGACGAACCAGACTCAGGTAGCCTGGTTGACTAGGGTGTATGCTGAGGATTATGACAGAGACCGCGAGGCCCCGCCTCCCCCATCACCTCCAGCTTCATGATGTATTTTCTTTTCTTTTGTTTCACAGAGTAACTGTCCGGGTTGTGGACTGTACTCTATTTTAGATATGTACATAAACTTTCTTTGGTTTAACATGTATATACGTTTGTCTTTCACTTGAGTGTATATGAACTTGTTTCTCATTTAATAAATGCATTATTCCCTTTCAAATTTTGTCTCAAACAACACAGGTGCTTATAATGTGTTATTATTACAGTTTTTAAATTTTTATCCTATCTCAGTTCACAAACCTTTGTGGTAGTATACTGGTTAAAAGACAGGGCCTGAGAACTCTGATACCAAGTTGTCACACCTCAATTCCGTACCATTCAGAACGGTGTGATGAACCGCTAATAAACCAACGGTTCAACCAAGATCTCTAATAGATTGTGTCCTTTAACTTAAACCATACACATCCACAACCATAGTCATAATAAATACACAATAGCAAAAGTTTTAATATTAAATGAACTGAGAATCTAACTGTGATAATCATAAATAAAATATCCAATTATGTTGTATCAACCGAGACATAAGTAAATAAAGTATCAAATTATATTTTCTTAATAGTTCAAATAAAAATCTAATCGAAAATGCATGAGTTGCACTCCCATGATGAGTCATGCGTCTCCACTATATCTTCAGCATCCATTGCAGCAATGTGCCCGTATGCAGGAGCATTCATATAATCTTCCACAGTAGTACCTGCATCATCAATTAAAATATTCGAATTCGAAAAGGGTGAGCACACATCATGGCTCAGTGAGCAAACAAAATAATACAACAAACATATGCATGCATTCAATTCATATCTGTGGTCTGGTATATAAGTTTGCAATGTGCTATAGAATGGTTCGGAGGCCGCCTCACCTCTATACACGAGTGTGTGAAGTCGCCCAATGAAAACGGCACTGTCGACCCCACATGCACCCACTCTGGTACAATATACCCAATGAAAACGGCATTGCAGTACCGGTTGCACCATACCAACACGTAAGCCCCTATTATCGAGGGCTTACAAACTAGGCTCGGAACTAATCAATCCTAATGGCAAACAGTGTATCCAAGGCCTCACCCCAGCATCCCTCAATACGTCCATAGAGATAGAGCTAACGCCCCCCGACAGAGTCGAAGACTACACGGTTTGAGACCACCTCCCCTGATGACCTACGACGTAATAGTTCTGCTAAGATAATGGCGATACGACGATGTCAGTGGACAAGATTTGAATAGAGCTATGGTACAATATACCCAATGAAAACGGCATTGAAGTACCGGTTGCACCATCCCCTACCCGCATCAAGTACACTAACCAAATATAAACATTTACATGTCTATTCCTAGCACCATCATCATCAACATGTTATAAACAACGAAGTAAATATGCATGAACAGTAATAATAGAAATATTGGATGACATGTTAAATGCACATTACACGCATACAAGCATGGAATCATACACAATATTGGACTCAATAAAAAAATAGTTTATTATTAGCCAATTAGTTTAGGTCTTGTTTCTTCACCTTTGCTTGAGTGTAAATCCTCTTTCAAGCTTTAAGAATCACCTTTATATCAATAGAAAAACCTAACAAGTCGATAGATTTTAATTAGAATTCATTTCGACAGTTTTAAGCTTGCTATAAAGCTAGGGTCACAGGTTGGGTCGCAGTTTCTGCGACCCCAGGGTATAGGGTCGATGCTAGGGTCGGTTGTCCTATCGACCCTAGGTGCGATCGCAGCTTCCCTGGTCTTCCCGAGAGCTTGGGGTCGATTCTGTGGTCTAGTAGGGTCGGTTTCCAATCAACCCTACATCCGACCGCATGTGGTTTAGATCGACCTTTCACTCTACAGTCTCTTCTTTCATGTTTGGGTCCTTTGGCTTACTTCCATAGTCTATTCTATGCTTGTTCTATGGCTTAAAACTCCAAGTTACTCACTTTACATAGTTTTCAATGATTTCCTCCATGGATTCCATTGAAATCTTCCCATAGATGGATGATTTGGGTTTCTCCTAGATCATACCCTCTTTATATACTATTCTAGGGTCTTACATAATTTATGGAGAATGTAATCATACCTTAAACTTGTTGAGATTCAAAGATTTCTCTGAATTTCTTCTCCTTAGTCTTCTTCTCCAACTCTCTTTCTCTTCTCCTTCTCTTCTCTTTCTTTCACTTTCAATTAGGGTTTCAAAAGGAGTGAAAGAGGCTAAGAGACGTCCTATTTATAGAGAAAAACCTCCCAAAATAAGTCCCATTGAGATTAGAAAAAATCCCCTTGAATTTAGGAAAGTTTCCTATTTACGATTTCTGTCGATGATCCTAGGGTCGATGCTAGGGTCGCAGATCCCGTCGACCCTAGGTTTCAGTTGTCCGACCCTAGCACTAAAAGTCATGGGTCTATTTTCTGATTTGGGTGGGGTTGACCCTACCTGTTTAGGTATGCGATCTTACCCTCTATTTTACTGTTTTGGGTCAATTTCATACCTGGTCTTGCGATTTCCTTTACGCACTTGGTCCACTTGGCTCGACCATGATAGGTAGACCTGGTACAAGGTGGTAAGACTGGTTAGTTCGATACGGGTCTTACAGTGATGGCATATAGGATTGGTTAGTTGCGAGCCCAATTTGTAAGCCCTCGCCAATAGGGGCTTACTTGTTAGTATGGGTATGGCATTAGAGAAAGTGTTGGTAGTGTTTGATCCAAACACTTTAACTCTATCTCTATTCCATGGTGGGCGCATGTGGGACGACAGTGGTGTTTGATCCATTGGGTAGCTTCACACACTCGTGTATAAAGGTGGGGTGGTCGTCAATCCTTTCTATAGCACATTACAAACTTAAAACCAGACCATAATGTGAATGTTACTCATGCATGATGTGTGTTGCATTTTCTGATTTTCTTATTGAGCTAAGCTGTGAGCTCACCCTTGTGTACACACTATTTTTAGATGTTGATGCTGGTTACACTGTGGAGGACTATGTGGATGCTCCAGCATATGGAGGTATTACTGCTTTAAAAGTGCAAGTAGGGGAGGACGAGCATGACGCTTCATGCAAGTGCCCTTTCTGCATGTACCTCTAGGATATTGGATTTGTTTATTTTATTTATTTTCAGTTGGATTTATAATTGGGATGTAAGGATAATTATTTATGTTTTGATATTTTGAATAATTGGATAATTTATTTATCAATAGAAGTACTCAGTTCATTTAATTTAAAACTTTTGTTGAATTTTATTATATACTGATTATGGTTATGTGCAATGGTTTGTATGAGTGGACACGGTCTTATTGAGATCCTGGTGTAAACCGTTGGTTCAATGATGGTTCACTCACACTTCTGGTTCAGCCGAAATTGGGGTGTGACATTAATTGTTTTTTGTTTTTGGTATATTTTGTAGTGCATGGAATTGCTTGCAGGGTAGTGTGAGGACAATGGGAAATCGATGTTCCTCCTCTTCGGGATGGAATGTGTATCCGTAATCGACGAAGATCGATTGAATCTGTTGGAGTCGTCAACTAGATTAAGGTCTAGGACCTCTAAAAATATAGCCTCACCCTAAGGTAAGACTTCTATTGACTCGTGACCCAATGTATCAGTTCTTTGGTCTGCAAGAGAACGGGTAAGTATTCAGGGTACGGTTATAGGAAGGTGTTAGGCACCCAAACCGCCCGATCAATATCGACCTCCTAAACTTTCCTTAAACTCTAATTTTGACTGTGCTTGGTCAACTGGATGACTAGGGTTCAATGGGGGATGTCCTAAACCAAGTTGCTAAGTTGTTCTAACCTAGGGTTCAGCCAATCATGTTTTAAAGTAAATAAACGAGCAAATATAATGTACAATATTATACAGTGAATCGGACCAAAGATGGTTCGGTCTTGGACTGAATCTGAGACATGTAAGACATCTCAAACTGCCTACGTATTCCAATCCTGGAAGTCAAGTCCAAAAACATAGTTCGAAAATGGGTTATGTGATTAAAGATTATGGAAGTGATTTATGCATGTGCTTTAATTAGATTTTTTTGTTCAAGTTGAAGTTTATGCTGGATGTATGATTGATGGGTGGTTTTGTACCGTATTTGGGATTCCCAAATTGCCTACGTATTCTAGGGTGTGCCCTAGAAATCAGGTACGACGTAGTTCAAAAATTTGTGAGAGTCGAATTTGGAATGTGTACCAAATTCCTTCCATTTTTGTCAATAGAATCTAGGGATGAGACCTAAATTCCTGCCATTTTTATTTGGGATGTGTACCAAATTTTTTCTATTTTTGTTAATAGGATCTAGGGATGAGACCTAAATTCCTACCATTTTTATTTGGGATGTGTACCAAATTCTTTCTATTTTTGTTAATAGGATCTAGGGATAAGACCTAAATTTCTACCATTTTTATTGTTTTCATTTTTTAGGGTTTCACTTTTCCTAATTATTATTTTCTTTCCATTTTTAGGGTTTTCTACCCTAATTTCTGTATTCTTTCCATTTTTAGGGTTTCCTACCCTAATTATTGTGCTCTTTTCATTTTTTAGGGTTTTCTACCCTAATTGCTATTTTCTTTCCATTTTTAGGGTTTTCTACCATAATTGCCATTTTCTTTCTATTTTTAGGGTTTTCTACCCTAATTGCCATTTTCTTTCTATTTTTAGGGTTTTCTACCCTAGTTGCTATTTTCTTTTCATTTTTAGGGTTTTTATCCTAATTGTTATTTTTCAACTTATCTCTTTTCAAGACAAATATGGCAGATAAAAACATTTCAACTAGAGCAGTGGTAGTAATCCAAACATAGCAGTATGCAGTAAGCATCTAAATATGACAGTAAACATGTGACAGACAAATATGGCAATAAGCATGTGTAGCATTTCAAAACCACAAGAATCATGTAAGCATGAAGACGATATGCATTATCAACATAGAATCCAATGGTTCACTGCTTAAAATCACATAAAATTCAAGATCGATGGCTCACAAGTAATATCATCAAATGATCAAAAATTAATTTAACATCCTATGGCTCATATTTATCACATTAAAATAATGTCAAGATCTAAGGCTCAAATTAAGGGATCAAACATCACAATAATCATGATCAAAATAGAATTCTAAATCAATGGTTCTAATTTACATACGGCTCAATATAAAAAAATCAGATTTCTATCATGTGGCTAGGATCCAATCATGCATCAATATATCAAAATCAAACTCCAATAATGTGGCTAAGATCCAATCATGCATCAATATATCAAAATCAAATTCCAATCATGTGGCCAAGATCTAATCATGCATCAATGTATCAAACATCAAATTTCAATCATGTGGCCAAGATCCAATCATGCATCAATGTATCAAAATCAAATTTCAATCATGTGGCCAAGATCCAATCATGCATCAATGTATCAAAATCAAATTTCAATTTCATGTGGCCAAGATCCAATAATGCATCAATGTATCAAATAAAATTCCAATCATGTGGCCAAGATCCAATCATGCATCAATGTATCAAAATCAAATTCCAATCATGTGGCCAAGATCCAATCATGCATCAATGTATCAAAATCAAATTCCAATTTCATGTGGCCAAGATCCAATCATGCATCAATGTATCAAATAAAATCCAATTTCATGATCTTCAGTTTGATCAAAAGAGGGGGGCTATGAGATGGCAGTCTGGTGATGCAATAGGGTCGTAGTGGAGAGTGATGTAGGGTGATACAATGCTTGATAATGAGTTGCATGGGATTCGAGTATGAATGGTTGCGACTTACATGAGATTCTGATATGAATGGTTGGTTACTGAGATGGTTAGAATGGGGGTTGCATGTGTTGGGTTTGCTTGGAGGCTGGAGTATGGTTTTTAACACTGTTGCAGAAGGTTAGTAGATCTGGTTCTATGAGTAGGCAAATGATGGAGATATCAAGTTTAGCACGGCAGTAAAAAGTAACAGAGAAGAGGGAGTGGCTTATCTGAGTTGCTTCTCCTTTCTTCTTCTTCGGCTTCTTCTCCTCTCCTTCAGTTCGATCTCTTCTTCTTTGCTAAAATCTCTCCCCTCTTTTTTTTTTCTTTCTCTCTTCTCCCTTTTCCAAAATCGAGACCCAAAAATCCCCTTAAATCTCGTCCTTTTCTCTCCTTTTATTCTCCCTCTTTTTTTCTCTCTCTTTCTCACCTCTTCCAAAATCGAGCTCAAAAAAAAAGAAACCCCCCTCTTTCTCACGTCCTTTTCTCTTTTTTATTCTCCCTTTTCTTTTTTCCTCAATCTCTTTTGGATTTTATGCCAAAACTGAAAATCCTTCTATCTCACGTCTCCTCTTTCTTTTCTTTCCTTTTCTCCTCAATCTCTTTTGGATTTTATGCCAAAACTGAAAATCCTTCTCTCTCTCACATCTCCTCTCTTTTTTTTCTTTCCTTTTCTTCTTTTCTCTTTCTTTCCTTTTCTTCTCTTCTCTTCTTTCTTTCCTTTTCTTCTCTTTTTCTTTCTTTCCTTTTCTTTTCTTTTTCTCTTTATTTCCTTTTCTTCTCTTTTTCTCTTTCATTCCTTTTCTTCTCTTCTCTTTTTTCTTTCCTTTTCTTTTCTTTTTCTCTTTCTTTCCTTTTCTTCTCCTTTTCTCTTTCTTTCCTTTTCTTCTCCTCTTTTTTCTTTCCTTTTCTTCTCTTTTTCTCTTTCTTTCCTTTTCTTCTCTTCTTCTCTTTCTTTCCTTTTCTTCTCTTCTTCTCTCTCTCTTTCACGTTTTCTAGAAAGAAAACGTGAAAGTTCCTTCTTTTTTTTCTTTTTTTTTTTCTTTTTTTCTTTTGTTTCTTTCTCTTTCTTTTATTCTCTCTTTCTCTTATTCTCTCATATTCTCTCTTTTCTTTTTTTCCTCAATCTCTTTTGGATTTTATCATTTATATATAATAATATATATTATATACATATATACACATATATTTAATAACATATATATATATATATATATATATATATATATATATATATATATATATATATATATATATATATATATATATATATATATATATATATATATATATATATATAGTATACAATATATATATAATATATATAAATACTATGCACATGGATGAACTGGTTCGAAATGGATTGAGACTAGCTTGGGTTGACTGAGTTAAACTGATATGGGTTGAACTGGGTTGGGCCAGAACTGGCTTGAACTGAGTTGACTAGATTGACTGAAATTAATTGGATTTTCTCTCTCTATCATTTCATGAGCCATTTCCACTGTCATTTTGCATGGAATTTTTCGATGATCTCTATTCCCAATTTTCTACTTTCACTTTGTACAACACTAAAAATGAGGAATATAGGAACTTGAATCACCTCATTTGGAAATAAAATGGTCAACTTATGAATTTTTAAAGTTTAAGCGGACCAATTATCGATAATTTAGCTGACCATTCTGCATGGGATCCTTCGGAGACTTCTGTCGGAAATCCTTTACGTCCACTTTGTAGAGTACTAAAAATAGACCATAATGAAACTGAAATTACCTGATTTGGATATAGGATGATCAAAATATGAATTTTTGAAGATTAAATGACCATTTCCATATGTAATTTTGCATAGGACTCTCTGGAGACTTCTACCCAAGATTTTCCACGTCTACTTTGTAGGACATCACAAATAAAGAATAATGGCTTTGGAATCATCTGAATCCGACGTAGAACGGAAAAGATATGAAGCTTTAAAGTTCTAACGATAACTTTGCATGCAAGCTTGCATGGGACCCACTGATGACTTCTACCGAAAATCCTACTTTGAAGAGGGCTAAAAATAAGGAATAATGGTACTAAAATCATATGATTCAGATGTCGGATGATCAAGATATGATGATTTGAGATTCAAACAATCCAACTTACGATAATTTGCATGAAAGCCCCTGGGATTATTTATGATAATTTCAGAAGCCTCCCTTGTACGTATCATTCGACTAAAATGATCATATCTTCTTCATTTGATGTCAGAATCAAGCAATTCTGGTCTCATTTTGAAGATAATTCCATGACCTAGGCATCCATGCAAAATTATAACCCGTGACCATACTGTGGGATCCATTGAAAACTTCATCAAATTCACAGACCCATTGAAACTTCCTCAAATTCACATTCAAAAATCTAAACTTTCAATCATCTTTCTTCCTTTTGTTGTCCATATACCAGCAGGACTTTATTTAGCTGGGATGGCAAAAATGGGATGCTTACAGGTAGGTGTGCAAATCTAGTAAACATGGCCACTGAGTGGTAGCGAGGTAGATTTGCATGCGCTTGTGTGTGTGTTTGAAATTAGATATCCATCAGCTCTGGGCAGCAGTGAAATTATCAGGAAAAGTTTTAGACATTGATTCACCCCCCCTCTCAATGTCATATCAAATTCATCAGATTCATTGTCACAATGGAGAGGCATGGAAGTGGGCAATGGGGTACTAATATCATGGAGCAGGTAGGACGACCAAGTGATCTTGCATGTGGCAATTACCATCCTGAGATCAAGACACTTCAATGCCAAGAAAATACTTCTGGGGTCCGAGCCTTATATGAAACTTTATATGGAAAGCTCATTGACAGCATTGATTTCATTTGCATTGGAACCATTGATCACGATGTCGTCCACATAAAGAAGGATGAAAGTAGAAAATCCTTGATGATGCCTATAGAACATTTAGTAATCGGCTTGATATTGGAGGAATCCAAATTCAAGTTAGGTTATGGATAATTTCACAAATCAATTTCGAGAGGCCAGTTTGAGGCCATATAAAACTTTTGGTGCTTGTAAGCAAGGGTCTCCTTCTTGTGAAGGTATCTAGGTAGGGGTTCCATGTACACCTCCTTAGTGAGATTACCATGTAGAAAGTCATTGTCGACATCTAACTGATGTAAAAGCCAGCTGAGTGCAGTGGAAAGAGTAAGAACAACTCGAACAGTGACTAGTTTGACGATCGAGTTAAATGTGTCATGATAGCCGATGTTTTAGACTTGTGTATACTCCTTGGCCACAAGGCTGGCTTCTAGCATTCAATGGTCTCATCAGAGTGGTGCTTTATCTTGTAGACTCATTCCTATAACATCATAGCCTTAACAAAATTGCATGTTCATGGGTTAGTGATGAAGGTGTAAGAAAGGACAGATGAGGTTGGGAAAAATGTGCGTAAGACAAGTAATTTGCTAGATGGTAATGCATACTTGGACCCTTAAAATGAAAACACTTAATTAAATGGTTTGATTATAGTTTCAAGAATGAAACCCTTTAAAACCGACAAATTAGAACAACTAAAACCTATTAAGCCCTTACTTTAATCCCTTAGTGTTAAAGGTCTATTTGTAGAAATAAATTAAAATTATAAATAAAAAATCTACCTTTATAAGTCATAACTCCTCGCGATGGAAATAAATTAAAATTATTTTAATGCTTCCCCCCCGCCCCACCCCCCCCCCCCCTCATTCCTAGCTTTCTTACTTCCTTCCCTCCTATGAAACTATTTAAAAATAGGATAACCGTTTGATAAATAGTTCGATTTTTGTTTTACCCCATTCGTACCGAGCTAAACCAAATTGAAGCTTTAAACGGAAATCATTACCTCTACCCCTATTTGATAAACTTCGGTTGTCGACTTTGAGAGGGGGGGAATTATTATCTATAAAAATCCTTTTCTTTTGAGTTGATATGACCGTATTACCACATTCGCTGCCATATACCCAAATGTGTTCTTATCTACATTGCTACCACAAAGTGCTTAGATCTACCATATTAGGCACATCCATCATGTAGACTGACGCCATAGCACTCCACAATATACAAGAGCCAAATCATACTACGTGACACTACACAAAAATATATATATATATGTGGTTCAACAGCCATAGTGTGTCTGCCTATCCACGAAATAATATCTCATAGGGTTTCTTATTTACTCGATCATTATGCATTATTTAGTCTGCTACAATAGACAAGAGCATATACCCTGGGTTTTTCCAGCATACAACTGAGAGAAAACACCTGAATCCAGACAGCTATAACATCAAGTGTTATACCCATTGGACACCCCAACAATAATGAGAAATGAGCTTATAACAGGCCCTACAATTCAGTCAACCAAGTTTAGGTGTTCAACATACATCATCTAGCTAACATTAAATAAAAATGAAAAGAGGCAAACATACAAGGTTGAGAATTGTTTACAACCCTACTTACAAATACTCGAAGATGTCCCTAGAGCTCCACAATGCTCAATGGAATTTCAACAACTCATCCAGGATGGAGAACTTGAATATTCTAGTGTGCTTCAATGAAAGATCATCTCATTTTCCTCACTTTCTAGGAATCACCATAAATTTTCAGTGGATGCTTCTCCAACCCTTCAGGAGGCTTCAATGCAACATTTATAAGCAATGGTAGAGGGTTTTTTTTTTTTTTTTTTTTTTTTTTTTTTTTTTATACTCTAATCTCCTTAAGTTACCATGTCATGTCAGCATGGGTTGCCAACAATGACACAAATGGCAAACACTATTAAATCTTACGGTTAAAAATTCAAAAAGATTATAATTAAGGAAACTAAAAATAAGATAACCTTATCGTGATTAATTTCTTGGTACAAAAGAAATTTCAAAAATAAAGATTAAAAATTTCCTTAGCTTATATTCCTGAGACAAGCTAGATAATTATTCAAAGTATAAAGAGATGAAAATATTTTTCCACTGCATGCTGTTGAAAATATAATTGATTGAGAAACTTGTAGAGTGCTTTTAATTTTTAATTTTTAATTTTTTTAGGTACTTTGTTACAAAAATTGGTTGGTAACAAATTAATAAGGTCAAGTGCAATGTCGAATCATATCACCACCAAAAAATAAGGATAATTATGAACTACCTCTTATATTAATAAAGAAAATACATTTAATTCACTTTTGATAACATAATCAAGTTAAAATTCAAATTTGAACTAGGGGAGGAGAGAGTGAGAGCGCATTCTTTCATTATTTCCATGAACTTCACCATCTTTAATGGAACAACTAAATATAAATTTCATAAGAGAGAGAGAGAAAGAGAGAGAGAGAGAGAGAGAGTTGGTAAGTATTTTATTATTGAAAGAGAAAGAGATGGTAAGTATTTTATTATTGAAAGAGAGAGAGAGAGAGAGCTTAGTACTATGTACTAGAGTCATCATGATTAAAAAATAGAGATAATAATGAACCAACTCCCAAAATAATGAAGAAAATATTAATAGCAAGTTCTCTTGGTTCACATAGTCAAATACGTCTAATTTGTGTTCATAGGAGGAAAGCTAGCACTAAAAAATACTTACGAACTCAAGACATTCCAAAATAATTATAGAATAATCCTTGATACTTTTCAATTTAGAATGGAAAAATGACTAAGCAAGATTTTCATGGAATCAATTAGGCTTTCTAGAAGGCTAAGTGATCTTTGCGGGCCTTGATACGGGCTGATCTTCAAAGGGTCTTCGGGTGAGAATTTTGTGCATCAATTCATCCATGTCATTTGATCTAAGTCGGCATGAAGATGGAACTAGGAATTTCATTCGTATTCTTGTCACGTTGGGCGTTCTTAAGATGGTTATTCAAGGTAAAAGTGGGAATCTATTTACGTATATAAATCGAACTGGATCAAAAGAGAACCTTGAATGAATTGCTGTAAATTATTTAAGAACAAGATTCTCAATAATCGTTTGCGATCAGTCCCGAACTTGAGAAGTACTTGTAGAGGAAGATAAGTATTATGAGCTTTGATGTACTAATAGTTGATGCCTCTCTCTGACAATTTATTTCTACACAGGGTTTATAAAGATTGTTAGTTCATGATTGGACGAAATTCTAAATCAAACAACACTCTTTGTGGGACACAAATTGAGACCATCAAACAACTAGCAAAGTTACTGCAAGAGTAATTAGAAGAGAAACAGGCCAACAATTTTGTATAACCCTCAAAGTAAAAGGTGGAAATTTTCAACCACACATGAGCATGCTATCACTGTAAAAACCCTTTTCAGCGTTTTTTCCCCGATCAGGTACGCTGTTGCAGTAAAATTTTGTGCGAATTCATGCTGCCCAAACAACCCAACCCAAAATTACCCTTATAATTAAGGGCTGGGTTCCCCACATGGTTTGGTATCCTCATGTGAAAAAAAAAACGCTAACTATCCCTCCATCCCCCATATTTGCTATTACAAAATTAGCACCCCTCCTCAATATCCGATTCTATATATTATTATTAGATTTTTTTTTTTTTTTTTTTTTACTAAAGATTAGCAAAGAAAATTTATTAATGTATAAAAAATTAAAATAACATAAAACGACTTAGCGCTCATAAAATGAAACCAAAAATATCAAGCAGAGACTCATAGGGCTTTGCCAAAATAGGAGCCTCACCCACCAAAGAAAACTAAATAAAAAATCACCAAAATCTAAACATAGGATGAGATTGGAAGTCCCAAGCAATCTTTGACCAAACCACTGGTCCCAAAGTGGTTGTAGAAGCTTCCCTCTAACCAAATTTTATATTATAAAACTTAAGCTCATGTAGAAATCCCCTTTATATTTAAAGTTGCCTTACACACCCTTCTCTCAACCTCCACCATCAGGCTTCAATAATCTAATTAGTTGCCATGAAGAACAACACCTCTAATATCTCTTCTCCACTCTTGATTCTTCCATGGGAGGTTACCGATTGGGCTGCCACCAGCCTTGGTGGAACCCTAATGAGCTTCACCCATGCAACCACTTCATTTATCATCCTTGTTTCCCTTATTTTCATTGTCCAATTTTGGTCTGAGATTCATAAGAAATCTAGCAGGCCAACCCTACTCCCACCAGGGCCAGCACCATGGCCTATTGTGGGGAGCATTCCGGAGTTGTTTCGAAAGAAGCCGGTATTCCGATGGATACTTGGGCTTATGAAGGAAATGAATACCGAAATTGCGTGTTTTCGATTTGCAGATGTTCATGTAATTCCGGTTATATTCCCGGAGATTGCTAGAGAATTCTTGAAGAAACAAGATCCGAAGTTCATGTCAAGGCCCATTACAATGGGGACCGAGTACACGAGCCTTGGATTCTTGTCCATAGCTGTTGCTCCGTCCGGTGATCAGTGGAAGAAGATGAGGAGGGTGGTGGCCTCTGAGGTGATCAATCCCTCCAGACTCCGTTGGCTTCTTGAGAAGAGAACTGAAGAGGCTGACAATCTTGTCCGCTATGTCCATAGCCAATGCATAAGTGGTGCAGTTGTGGATGTAAGGGTTGCAGTGAGGCAATATAGTGGTAATGTCATTAGGAAGATGATGTTTAACAAGAGATACTTTGGGGAAGGAAGGAAGGATGGAGGGGCTGGCGTCGAAGAAGAAGAATACATCGATGCACTCTTCACCGTGCTTTCAGTCCTGTACGCATTTTGTGTATCAGATTACATGCCGAGCTTGAGAAGATTTGATTTGAATGGACATGAGAAGATCATGAAAGAGGCTATCAAGATTGTTAACAAGTATCATGATCCGATAATTGACGAGAGGATTAGAGATTGGAAAGAGGGGAAGAAGAATGAAGCTGAGGATCTTCTTGACATCCTCATTTCAGTCAAAGACTCAAATGGGAAGCCATTGTTATCCACAGAAGAGATCAAAGCTCAAGTTGCGGTATGACTCTTAACAGCATTGTTCATCTTTTCTGTGTTTCTTTAATCAATCTTTCGTACCCTTTTGTCCATCGGGATTATGGAAGTTCTAAGGTTGGATGCAAACAAACTAGGGTTGATAAAATTTTAGTGGAAACCAAACCAAGATCGAACTAGCCCGATTTAGTCCAGACCAAACCAAAGCAAACATTTTTAGGTCGTAATTGGGCTATGTTTTTAAAACCCGTGGAAAACTGGACAAGACCATTGATAAGCCCGAACCAAATTGGATCACTATCCTAAAACCAAACCAGATTAGTGTCCATTAAGCCATTATTTTGTTAAACATACATGTAGAAAACCAACACCGAAATCGAAGTAGCATGATAATGGCCCGATAGAGCCATTAAAACAACTTGTTGCTACATATACATATGGTATCCTGAAACCGAATTGATAGTGGACAGATAAGAGCCCATTAAGCCAGTCCGATAAAAACCCAAAACCTAATTGAACCGAAACCGAAGCCGGATGGAAATCACTCGTTGAGTCGGCTGGGATGGATAGGACTGAAATCGAAGTGGCCCAAACCAAAACTAGCCCAAGCCAACCCATTGACACCCCTAAATTGAACCAAGTCAAAGTTGGGTTAAGCCTATGAAATGAGGGTCTAGATTCAACTCCATTGCGTTTAGTGAATAAGTAATAATCTAGGCCCAACTTCCTCAAGACATAGGCATATGGGCCAATTTGTATTGCTGGGCATGATGTTATACAATCAAGCAATAGATAGAAAGCTTGAGAGAATGCCACGTTTGCAACTTTGCTTAAGACTTCTCTTAAGGTATCTTCCTTACAATGATTGTTGAAGGGCATGCCAAGTAGATGAGGCTCCTGCTATAGTGGGGTCTTGAGGTAGCTGTATGCAGTCTTATCCCAGCTTCACAGAAAGGCTGTTACCAGATTTGAACCTTCGCTTATCAATTCGCAATAGAGCAACCTCAGCAAGTTACCATTGGGTTGAGACCTACCCTCTCTTCTTTGCATTGATTGTTAGAAACTATTATTGAAAGTGTAATCTATTATTGCAGGACTTGATCTATGCAGCAGTGGACAACCCATCAAATGCAGTTGAATGGGCAATGGCAGAGATGATAAACCAACCTGAGATGCTACGAAAGCTACAGAGGAAATTCATCGGGTCGTCGGAAAGGAGAGGTTAGTTCAGGAGTCCGACATACCGCAGCTCAATTATGTCAAGGCATGTGCTAGGGAAGCATTTCGATTGCATCCAATTGCCCCATTTAACCTTCCACATGTATCCAATGCTGACACTACTGTCGCCGGTTACTTCATCCCTAAGGGTAGCCATGTTTTGTTAAGCAGAATTGGGCTGGGCCGAAACCCTAAGGTCTGGGACGACCCACTCAAGTTCAAGCCCGAACGTCACTTGAAGGATCCCTCAGTTGAGGTTGAGCTGGTTGAGCCGGAGTTGCGATTCATCTCATTTAGTACTGGGAGGCGTGGGTGTATGGGGGCAGTGCTTGGATCCGCCATGACTGTTATGCTATTGGCTAGGCTTCTGCAAGGCTTCAGTTGGGGAGTGCCCCCTGGTGAGTCAAGGATCGAACTCAACGAGTCAAGGACCGATCTTTTCTTAGCAAAACCTCTAATTGCACATGCCAAGCCATGTCTCCCCAGTGCATGCTTACCCTACACACAAAGATAATTCTTGGAGCTCAAATTGAATTGGAATATTTGAGTTTTTATATATAAAGAATATGAGAGAGTAAAAAGATTTTGCAATTATTTTTCCATGTTAAGGGGTTTGAAATATTCAATCGAGAATACTTTCCGCTAGAGTTTCTTAAACTTTGTTTTTGCTAATTGAGAGTTTCTTAAACTTTGTTTTCAAATTGGTACCATGCAAATGCTGCAATCCCCCCCCTTCCCTTCCCTCTCTCTCTCTCTCTCTCTCTCTCTCTCTCTCTCTCTCTCTCTCTCTCTCACACACACACACACACACACACACACACACACACACACGGGCGCACGCACGTAAACGCACACACACACACACACATACAAAACCTAAGATACAAAAGGATTCAATTCTAAAAAGGATTGCATTTTGGAGGGTAGTGGATGATGGTTATATGTTCATCCTATGGTCCTCTTCATCCTTTGGATGCCATCAAGTTTTATGTTCCAGGTATCGGCCGTTGTTGAAAACAATCCAATCTGGATTGGGTAAAGAGGGTATGGATTGAATGGTGGTTTGACACGTGGTAGATAGTGATTTAAAGGTAATTAAAAATAAAGAAGAATCGAGTATTTGATCGGGGATTGATCATAGCCAAAATCGATACGAATCAACCGATATAATACTGTTTACTGAAACCATGATGCCAATTCATATAAATGTGGTCGCCATGGTTTTATTTTTTCTCGAAAGGCACAGTTTAGATCAATTGAGTTATGTTGTATTTGTGTGTAGAGGAGGTTATTTGTATATTTAAATAAAGAATACTATTAAGTTTTCTCAAGGCCAAAGTCAAAGATGCCAGAAATTCCTTCCCTTCTCTAAGTTATTCTAAAGTCATAAATTAGGATCCATCATTTGAATTGTAGAAACCGATTTCTATCACCAATGTTTTTTGGTGAAGATGATTTTGGGCGGAAAACTCTCTCTCATGTGTGGGGAAAGGATTGGAAAACACATTTGCTATAAAAACCAAGTTAAACTTGTGATTTTATGAAAAATGAGCCAAACCAAACATGCCCTCTGCCCCGGGCTTAATGTACACAATTTATTGATGGACGTTAAGCAATAGGCCCCCGCTTTCGGGGGAATATTTTAGAAAAAAATGGAGGGGAGTTCCTAATTGCTAGACCATAGGCTTTGCCTTATGATCGCCACCATCGACTATGTGAACTCAGCGGAGATTTCCACTTGTAAATAGTTCTCATGGAGAGACACTAAAGAGTCACTCAAATAGATTAGACTTGCTCTCTTAAGGATGGGTTAGTGTCATGTCAATATTAGAAAGATATGACGAACCTTGTTTTCCCTTTTAACCTACCTACACTAAATGTGAAATTCAACCTTGTTTTTTAGGATATGATAACCTTGTTTTCTGTCAAACATGTTTTGGAAAAAAAAAAAAAATATATATATATATATATATATATATATATATATATATATATATATATATATATATAAAGACAAACAATTTGAGATCTTAGAATTAATGAAAAAAAATAAGTATTTGGCATATGGAATATCCTAATCGAATATGCTAATCGGATCTTACATACATCCAAACATCACTCAAGGTTTAAATCCCCTCACACTTGATGTGAGTAATGAAATTGAAAATGATAAAAAAAAAAAGGAATATAAACATGAATTCAAAAATCAAAATCGAGAGGGAAAATAAATCGGAAAGAAATTGAAATCGAAAAAAAGAATTTGAAGTTTGGTGACCGGGCTTGAGATTGTGGCCTCTAACTCTCCACGTATCCCGAGGAAGTCCCCAGGAATCAGATCAAACGTAGTTTAGATTAAAATCAAATCCGAATCAATAATTAGATGAACCAATGGAAATTTAAGTTGAAATAGAAATCAAAACTGAAATGGGAAAAGGGAACGAAATGGTAATCAAGTAAACATATACTTTAAGTCCACATACATGCAGATTTAATATAAGAAGTAAACAGGGTGAAACAAATAGGCATAGACCCCAATCAAAGATGTATGAGTTGAAGAAATCGAGTATGGGTTGGATCATGTTCATTTGTTGATTTAAGAACCAAAAATGGCTGGATCATACGCATATGCAAATATAAGAACCAAATATGGACTGGATTATCCCCATTCAAAAATATAAGAATCAAATATAGACTGAGTCATAAAAATGACTCAATTCAAATGAAAAAGAATTTTTAGCTGCTAAAAATGCCATAAAGAAGTTTGTACTTTTTGTTAAACCACAAAGGTTTTTACTTCGAACTGATTCTAAATGTTTACTTGTATTTTTAAAAAATAATCTAGATAAATGTCAAAGTCAATCACGATTGTTAAGATGGCAATTGTGATTTCAAATGTATCAATTGTTGGATTTTTGGGCTCCCTTCCTATGAGGATAAAGGCCCAAACCTTGGTGTGTTTTAAGTCCATTTAAGCCCATTCCCTTTTGCCTTGTATTTAACCTCTTAAATAGGATAAAAATGGATTAGGTTTTAGTATCACAAGAAAAAGAGAAAGAGAGCAGCAGTTTTTTTTTGGGCAGAGGTGATCTGTGCAGTCGTGATCAAGCTGACTATCGAGAGGTCATCCGTGGTCCGATTGGGCTGATTTTTGGACAGCAGGTAGAGGACACATAGTTCGTCAATCTGTACGGTAATATGTTTTATTGGATTTTTCTAAGTCAAGTTATTCACTCCGTACAGCAGCCTCTATTTCTTTGAGTGAAATTTCTGCATCTCTTTATTTCTTCAAGTAATAGTTTTACTTATTGTTGCTATTAGGGTTGTATACCCATTAAGAGAATTGAAACTAGGTTTTGTAACATTTATTTGATAATAGTGAAGTTTCGATTTGGGCTTTCGAGTCCTTTGATTTTTTACTCTTCGATTTGAAGAGTTTTTTTCATGTTAAATTCTTGTATCTCATGTGTGGTTGATTTATATTCATTGTTTACACATATTGTTAGGGTTAAAAATATTTTTGTGGTATACTTGTCACCTTCTCATAAGTTCGATCAAGTGTGAGAGTGATTTTTCTCTAACAAGTGGTATCCGAGCCAGGTTCATTGATTTTCTATTGTATTGGCTTGATTGAATGATGGAGACAAATATAAATAGAATGATCAATTTGAATGGTTCTAACTATCATAAGTGGAAAGAAAAGACGAAAGATCTCTTATATGTGAAGAGTTGGCATTTATCCATGTTTGATAAAATGAAATTCGATTCTAAGTCTGATGAGAAATAAGAATTTGAGTATGAACAAGTTTATGGCTACATTAGGCAATGGGTAGATAATAATGTCCTTAACTACATTAGTAATGAGACAAATGCAAAGACCTTATGGGATAAAATTGAATCTTTATATGCCAAGAAGACTGTTGATAACAACAAGTTGTTCTTGATCAAGAAATTGATGAGTTTGAAGTACAAGGAAGGGTATATTATCACCGATCACTTGAGTGAATTTTAAGGTGTTCTTCAACAGTTGTCAGCTATGGGTATAAAGTTTGATGATGATATTCAAACTCTCTGGTTGCTAAGTACTTTACCGGATTCTTGGGAAGCGTTTAGGATGTCACTTTGTAACTCAGCCCCAGATAGTGTTGTGACAATGGAGATGGCTAAAAGTAGTGTCATGAATAAAGAGATGAGAAGAAAGTCTCAATGTTCATCGTCAAAATTTCAGATTTTATACATCGAGAATAGGGGGAGAAATAAAAGCAAGGGTCCAAGGGATAGAGATAAAAGTCGTAGCAAGTCAAGAGGAAGATATGAAGATAAAAAGTGTCATTATTGTGACAAGTTAGGGCATATCAAGAAGAGTTGTTTCCAATATAAAAGAGATAAGAAGAATGGAAATTTGAAGGAAGGCAAGAACAATCATGAAAATAGTAACTATATTGCTTCTGTTTCTTCTAATGATCTTGTCATTGTTTGTGATGAAAATTTTATCAACTTAGCATGCCATGAGATAAGTTGGATTGTTGACAGTGGAGCTTCGCATCATGTTACTTCAAGGAAGGAGTTCTTTACTTCTTACACATCTGATGATTTTGGTATCTTGAAGATGGATAATGATGGCTTGTCAAAGGTTGTTGGTTTTGGAGACGTTTGTGTGATGACTAACAATGAAACAACTAGAGGGTTTCAGAGAAAAAGAAAAAGAGGAACTTGTGTGCAAGTTGAAGAAAAGCTTATACAGTTTGAAACAAGCACCGAGGCAGTGGTACAAGAAGTTTGAGTCTGTTATGGGGGAGCATGCCTATAAGAAGACTACTTCTGACCATTGTGTATTTTTTTCGTAAATTCTCTGATGATGATTTTATTATTTTATTGTTTTATGTTGATGACATGCTTATTATTGGCAAGATGCATCTAGGATTGACAAGTTGAAGCAAGATTTGAGCAAATCCTTTGCTATGAAAGATTTGGGACCAACAAAATAGATCCTTGGCATAAAGATTGTACGTGATAGAAAGACCAAGAAGTTATGGTTATCACAAGAGAAGTATATTGAAAAGGTACTTAAAAGATTCAATATGAATAATGCTAAAGTGATGAGTACTCCTCTTCCTTCACACTTTAGATTAAGTATCAAACATAGTCCTTCTACTGAAGAAGGAAAAAAAGATATGCAAAAGGTTCATTATGCATCAGCAATGGGTAGTTTGATGTATGCAATGGTATGCACTAGGCCAGATATTGCTCATACCGTTGGCACAGTCAGTCGATATTTTTCTAATCCAGAAAAAGAGCATTGGAATGCAGTGAAGTGGATTATGAGATATCTTTGTGGCATCTCCAATTTAAAGCTTTGTTTTGGAAGTGAGAAACTAATTCTTACTGGTTATACAGATTCATATATGGTAGGGAATGTTGACACAAGGAAGTTTACTTCAGGTTACTTGATCGACTTTGCAAGGGGAGTAGTGGCTTGGCAATCTAGGTTGCAAAAGTGTGTTGTGTTATCTACTACAGAGGCAGAATTTATTGCTGCTACTGAAGCAAGTAAGGAGTTAATTTGGATGCGAAAGTTTCTATAAGAACTTGGCTTTACACAAAAAATGTATGTGTTATTATGTGACAGTCAGTGTACTATTCATCTCGGTAAGAATTCAACCTTTCATTCTAGGTCAAAACATATTGATGTGAGGTATCATTGGATACGCGATGCTTTGGATGATAAATTGCTAGAACTTGAAAAGGTTCATACGGATGATAATGGTGCTGATATGTTGACAAACTCTTTACCAAGAGAGAAGTTTGAAATTTGTTGCTTGATCGTCGATTTGACGATTTCTTCCACATAGTTGGGATGGGAGATTTGTGGGTTTTTGGGCTCCCTTCCTATGTGGATAAAGGCCCAAACCTTTGTGTGTTTTAAGTCCATTTAAGCCCATTCCCTTTTTCCTTGTATTTAACCTCTTAAATAGGGTAAAAATGGATTAGGGTTAAGTTTTAGCATCACAAGAATAAGAGAAAGAGAGCAGCAGTTTTTCTGGGCGGAGGTAATCTGTGCAACCGTGATCAAGCCAACGATCGAGAGGTCATCCGTGGTCCGATTGGGCTGATTTTTGGACAACAAGTAGAGAACACATAGTTCGTCAATCTGTACGGTTATATTTTTGTATTGGAATTTTATATGTCAAGTTATTCGCTCTGTAGAACAGCCTCTGTTTCTTTAGGTGAAATTTCTACATCTCTATGTTTCTTCAAGTACAAGTTTTACTTATTGTTGCTATTGGGGTTGTATACCCATTAGAAGAATTGGAACTAGGTTTTGTAACCTCTATTTAATAATAATAAAGTTTCGATTTGGGCTTTCGAGTCCCGTGGTTTTTTACTCTTCGATTTGAAGAAGTTTTTCCACGTTAATTTCTTGTGTCTCATGTGTGGTTGATTTATGTTCAATGTTTACACATATTGCTAGGGCTGAAAATATTTTTGTGGTATATTTGTTACCTTTTCATAAGTTCGATCAAGTGTGAGAGTGATTTTTCCTAACATCAATTTGATGTTGAAGTTATTAAAACTGACAAGAACATTGTTGCAGATACTTTAACAAGAGATCTCTGACTCAATATGATGCAGGAAGTGACGACGAGCTCATTCTAGTATCTAAAAAAGTTCTGAAAGAAATCTTCAAGGAGACCAAAAAGGCGAAGCTCCTAATCGAAGAAAAAGGTAAAAAGGCCTTAGCTGAGTCCTATCGGGTTCAAAAACAAGAAAAACCCGAGTATAGGAATTATGGTGTGCCTAAGAATCTAAAAAAAATTGGATATTCAATTAAAACCGTCCAGACCAAACCTGTCCAAAACCAAACCCGGTTAGAGCCTAGAGACCCAAACAAGGGAGCAAGAAAGAACCCTGTTGCTTATTGTTTTATCTGTGGTGGTCCTACTCACTTTGTGAGATCTTGTCCTAAGCGAAAAACGCCCCGTTCTGAGAAGGATAACATTGAAAGTGTTGTGATTATTAAGGATAACCAATCCTTTCAAAGTGATCACAAAGAGTTGTGTTCTGATTCAGCCTCGGATAAAACGAAAACAATTTCGTTCTATAATCCTGGATTATCCAGCCAGGCAGTAGAATTAATAGAAAATCTCTGGTCTGCCCTTCATGAAAACAAATGAAAGGCTACTCGTAAAGTAATTTATCAGATAACAGATTATATCTATACCTCGAACAACGGGGGGAGAGAGACGTTACTTTTGGAGATTTTTTTAACCCAACTTGAAAACCATCAAAAAACCATGGCTGGTGCCTCTTCAAACTCGATGGAAGAGTTACTGAAAAGGCAGGAGATAAGATAGAAAAATCTTGGTCTTATCCGAAAAAATTACAGCAAAAATAATTGAAAAACAAAGGAAATAGATTTTAAAGCATGGTTAGTTGAATACCAACACCATTTGGTAAATATGTGGGATTTTCTTCAATCAAAATGGAATCTCATATGTTTAATATGACTCTAGTTGAACTAAGATTAGTGTCCTGGATTCAGGTGGATCGATACAATACAGGCAGTTAAACCAACTACCAAGTGTTGTAAGATATGTATTCCAGTCGCTAAGTTCCACGGCTTCATCTAGAGTCTGGGTTCAAATTTATGTGACCCTTGCCGAACGAGATGAGCAAGCGTATCACGCTTATTATCATGTTTGGTAAATTACTAAGGTAAGTTGTAAGACCCGTATCGAATTAATCGGTCTTACCACCTTTGTACTAGGTCTACCTATCATGGTCAAGCCAAATGGACCAAGTGTGTGAAGGAAATAGCGAAACGAGGTACTAAACTGACCCAAAAACAATAAATTGGAGGGCAGGGTCGCATACCTAGATAGGCAGGGTCGACCCCCCCTCACTAAGAAGTCAGACCCCTAATATTTTAACTGGGGGTCGGACAACTTAGAACTGAGGGTCGACGGGACCTCCGACCCCCTCATCGACCCCCTGTTTGTCGACAGAAACCACAAATAGGAAACTTTCCAAATTTCAATGGGATTCCTTCCTAATCTCAATGGGGTTTATTTTGGGAGATTCTACTCTATAAATAGGACGTCCCTAAGCCTCTTTCATTCCTTTTGAAACCCTAATTGAAAGTGAGAGAAAGAGAAGAGTAGGAAAAGAGAAGAAAAGTTGGAGAAGAAGACTAAAGTGAAGAATTCAGAGACACCTCTGAATCTCAGCAAAACCTAAGGTATGGGTACGTTTCCATTGATGATCTAAGACCTTAGAATAGTTCATGAAGAGGGTATGGTCTAGGAGAAACCCAAATCATACATCCATGGGAGGATTTTAATAAAATCCATGGAAAAATCATGGTAGGCAAAGTAAGGAAGAAACTAAGAGTTCTAAGCCATAGAACAAGCATAGAATGGATTGTGAAAGTAAGCCATAGGACCCAAACATGAAAGAATGGGCTGTAGAATGATATTCTCGACTCAACCTATGGGGGGTCACATGTGGGGTCGATTGGGAATCAACCCTACCAGACCACAGGATCGACCCCCAGTATTTGAGAAGTCCAGGAAAGGGGTGGTCGCACCCAGGGTCGATGGAACATCCGACCCTAGCATCGACCCTACCCTGGGGGTCGCAATAAATTACTACCCTACCTGCGACCCACCCTGCGACCCTCGCTTAAAAATAAGCCTAAAAGTGCAAGAATGACTTCTAACTAAAATCTATCGACTTGTTAGGTTTTTCTATTGATATAAAAGTGGTTTTTAAAGCTTGAAGAGGATCTACACTCAAGTAAAGGTGAGGGAGCAAGACCTAAACTAATTGGCTAATAATAAACTGTTTTTATTTTCTTGAGTCCAATGCCATGACTGATTCTATGCGTGTATGCTTGTAATGTGCATTCAACATGTCATCCAATATTCCTGCTATTAATATTCATGCATATTTAATTCTATTTTGTTTATAACATGATGATGATGATGATGATAGGAATAGACATGTGAATGTATGTGTGTGGTTAGTGTGCTTGATGCAAGTGGAGTATCAGGGGGGACGTGACATTGTGGTTCAGCCTGGTTACTAGACTCTAGCTCTATCTCTACTCAAGTCTTGTCCACTGACATCGTCGTATCGCCATTACCTTAGCAGAACTATAACGTCGTAGGGTATCAGGGGAGGTGGTCTCGGACCGTGTAGTCTTCGACTCTGCCGGGGGGCCTTAGCTCTATCTCTATGGACGTATTGAGGGATGCTGGGGTGAAGACTTGCGTACACTGTTTGACATTAGGATTGGTTAGTTGCGAGTCTAGTTTGCAAGCCCTCGCCAGCAGGGGCTTACGTGTTGGTATGGGTAGAGTATCAGGGGAAGTGTGATGCGGTGTGGTCCTAAGCACTTTAGCTCTATCTCTATTCCATAGTGGGTGCATGTGGGATGACAATAAACGTTAACCTTTGGGCGGCTTCACACACTCGTGTATAGAGGTGAGGCGGCCACCGAACCTTTCTATAGCACATTGCAAACTTATAAACCAGACCACAGATATGAATTGAATGCATGCATATGTTTGTTGCATTGTTTTGTTTGCTCACTGAGCCGTGATGTGTGCTCACCCTTTCGACGTCGAATATTTTTGGTTGATGATGCAGGTACCACGGTGGAAGACTATATGAATGCTTCTGCGTATGGGCACGTTGCTGCGATGGAAGCTGAAGACTTAGTGGAAACGCATGACTCCTCATGCGAGTGCAACTCATGCATTTTCGATTAGATTTTCATTTGAATTATTAAGAAAATGTAATTGATATTTTATTTACTTATGTCTCAGTTGATATAACATAACTTGATATTTTATTATTGATTATCACAGTTAGATTCTTCAGTTCATTTATTATTAAGACTTCCGCTATTGTGTATTTATTTTGATTATGGTTGTGGATGTGTATGGTTTAATTTCAACGGACACAGCCTATTAGAGATCCTGGTTGAACCCTTGATTTATTAGCGGTTCATCACACCATTCTGAATAGTGTGAAATTGGGGTGTGACAATTTGGTATCAGAGCTCTCAGGCCCTGTCTGTTAAACCAGTATACTACCACAAAAGTTTATGAACTGAGTTAGGATAAAAATTTAAAAGCTGTAATACTAACACACCATAAGCATCTGTGTTGTTTGAGACAAAATTGAAAGAGAATAAAACATCTATTAAATGAGAAACAAATTTATATACAATCGAAAGAAGAACAAACGGATATACATACAAGTTTAAAGCAGAGTACGGTCCACAACCCAGACAGTTACTCTGAAGTACAAAAAGAAAGATAAAAGGAAGATACATCAAGAAGCTGGAGGTGATGGGGGAGGCGGTGCCTCACGGTCTCTGTCATAATCCTCAGCATAGACTCTAGTCAACCAAGCTATCTGAGTCTGAGTCATCTGGAGACTAGTTGTGAGATCAGCCACCCGCTGGTCAGTCACCCGCTGAGCATCCCTAAGCTCTCCCACCTACTGATCCGACATGCGCTGAGCATCCAGAAGCTCTCCCACCCGCTGATCGGACAAGCACTGAGCATCTAGAAGTTCTCCCATCCTCAGATCAGACATGCACTAAACCTCTCGAATCTCGTGCAATATCCCCATCATATCATTAGAAGGTGCATACGAAAGACCAGCTGCATGTGAAGGACTAGCCGCATAAGAAGGACCAGCTCTTGTAGCATGAGTAGGTGATGGAGGAGGTATGGCATCCACATCCATGTACAAACGATCATCATCACCCCAATGAACCCCTGCTCCAGCGACTGCTGCTGCTGCCTCAACGTCGGCCATCTCCACTCGAGTACGTGGACGCACCAGAGCGTTTCTTTCCTCATCGCTGACCTGGGCATCCCGCATGCCCATCTTACAGATGGCCTCCCAATCCAAAGGTGATGAGAAGGATTTCTTCTGAATCCTCTCATCCACCATGTCAACCCCCAGGCGGGTAAGCAGCATAGAGATCATGTGTCCATAAGGCAGGTTGCCAGTATGATCGGGCAATGTAGCACTGATCATCGTCCGCATGATGATGTAAGGAAGGCAGACGGGCTACCTCGTGCAGATACAGTACAATAGATACTGGGTCAACTGGGATCTCTCGTAGTGCCCACTCTGAGGTATCAGGTTGTGCTGAATAATCTTGTAGTACACCCGAGGCTCTGGATGAAGGTAGATCACTTTCATCTCCCAGCGATCCTCTCTGATGATCTGACGGTCAATCTCAGCTCTCATTTTCAATGAAAAGAACTGGGGCTCTCCAGGAGCACAAAACACCAAGGGGCCGTCATACGAAATGCCCAACAAATCGGCTAGCTGTCGATAATCAAATGAAATCTCGACCCCCTTGACGTAGCTGGTGATCCGGATCTCTCTACCCCTCTTGGTATCGTTGTAATCTCCCACCACCTGGAGATTACAACAAAACTGTCTCACCAAATCCGGCCGAATGCAGGCGTCATAGGTGGTCACAGGAAGCCAGCCCATGTCACCAAAAGCCCTCTCCACATCGAACAAGGCCAGGCTAGCCAAGTCCACCCGGTGACCTCCCTTTACCTTCTTACAAGAGTAGCGGGCATACTGTGTCTCCGTCTCGTTAGAATGGAAACGGACTGGGTCATGTACCCTGGGTACTTTGGTACGAGCCATAGTATCTGTAAAAACAAAGAAAAACAGATATTGGTTTAGTAAGGATGAAAAACCTAAAAATTTCGACAATATAACGACGTAATTTGGTCAAAAGCCTCACTTTTCACCCATACACGTGGGCAGGAGGACTTACATAGATTCTAAACAATCCTGCAAGACTCATACAGTTGGAAATTTCATCTAAAGAGATCGAATTTGAAGAAATTTCAAGAAATTCAAAATTTTTGATAAATTAGGGAAAAAATGGGAAATTTC
This sequence comes from Protea cynaroides, assembly GCA_028583415.1. Lineage (NCBI taxonomy): Eukaryota > Viridiplantae > Streptophyta > Magnoliopsida > Proteales > Proteaceae > Protea > Protea cynaroides. Next base: position 69,118,392 of record CM053274.1, read on the forward strand.
AAGTTTCTCGATAACCAACCGATGAAACTCAAATATTTTTAAGGACTTTTGTCCATTGAGTCACCAACAACAAAATCCCCCAATAAAAATCAAATTTTTACGGTTGGAAAAAGTTTAATTTGAAGAAAACGATATAAATGAACAAAAACTTAGTTAAGAAACCCTAAAAACATGAAAATATAGAGAACATACCTGTAGACGAGGAGTAGATGTCGAAATGAGAAGCAAATAGCACCAATGAGTCCGAGTTGTCACTGTAGCAACTCAGAGGGACGAGCCGAGTCAGAAAGGAGGAGGAAGAATGAGAAATGGATTCAAAATCGGGATTAAAAACCTGATTTTTAGTCCGAGGGTCAGAGAATTCGACCAAAACATCCGACCCCCCTCCAACCCCCTCATTGACCCACGGCTCTCGATGATCTGACAGAGAACCAGGGGTCGAATGTAAGACCCGTGTCAAACTAACCCGGTCTTACCACCTTGAAACAGGTTTACCCATCATGGTCGAGTCAAATGGACCAAGGGCATGAAGGAGATCGAGATCCCAGGTATAAAATCGACCCAAAAACACTTAATTTTAGGGAAGGGTCATACACCCAGCTAAGCAGGGTCGGACCTCCCAAAACAGAAAGTCAGACCCTCAGTTTTGAAGGGAGGGTCGGACAGCTTAAGACCCTAGGGTCGACGGGATCATCGACCCTCGGTTTCTGACGAAACTGAAATTAGGAAATTTCCTAATTTTTAGTTGGGATTCTTTCCAAATCTCAATGGGATTATTATAGGACATTCCTAGTCTATTTAAAGGACGTTCCTAAGCCACATTCACTCCTTTCACAACCCTAATTGAATTGAGAGAAAGAGAGAAGAAGGAAAAGAGGAAGAAAGGAGGCTAAGAAGAAGACTTAGCAAAAAGGAGAAGAATTTGCAGAGAAAAGTAATCTTCTCAGGTATGGATATTAATTCCATGAGTTTCTATAGACCTTAGGTTAGATATGGTTGAGTGTAGGATTTCGGAGAAACCCAAACCATCCATCCATGGTTAGGTTTTCATGGAAAATCATAGGAGGATGCACGAAAGCTATCTAGATGGATTATACATGGTTCTAGACCATGGAATGACTGTTGAATGAATGTAGGAAGCAAGCCATAGGACCCCAAACACGAAGAATGGATTTAAAATTGGAAATTGGACCAGAGTGTACCAAGGGTCGCACCGAGGGTCGATAGACCATCCGACCCTAGGTGTTTCTGACCATCGACCCTCAGCATTCGGGAAGTTCAGAATGGAGGGAGGGTCGATAGACCCATCGACCTTAGCATCGACCCTAGCATCGACCCTCAGTTGACAGAATGGTTTTTAAATTCCGAATTAATTTTAATTAAATTCTATCGACTTTGTTAGGTTTGCTGGCAATATAATTACGTTATAACGGTGATTCTAAACCTTGGAAAAGTATCTTTTAGCAAGCTAAGGTGAGGAACCTTAACCCCAAACTAAATTGGTTAATAATAAACTGTTTTCTATTTCTTGAGTCCTATGCCATGTTGATTCTATGCGAATATGTTTGTAATGTGCATACAGCATGCCATCCAATATTTCTATTACTTGTTCATGCATATTTACTTTATTGTTTATAACATGATGATGATGATGATAAGAATAGGCATGTCCTTGTATGTGTGTGGTTGGTGTACTTGATGCGAGTGAGTATTAGGGGAGGTGTGATGAGAACGTCAATAAACGTTAATCTTTGGCGGGTCTCAGCACTTTAGCTCTATCTCTAACTCAAGTCTTGTGCATTGACATCGTCGTATCGCCATTACCTTAGCAGAACTATTATGTCGTAGAGTATCAGGGGAGGTGGTCTCGGTCCTTGTAGTCTCTGACTCTAGCGGGGGGCCTTAGCTCTATCTCTATGGATGTTCTGAGGGATGTTGAATAATGTTATGGTAGGGTGGATGGGGATGACGATAAACGTTAACCTTCGGGCGGGCTTCCACACCCTGTGTATAGAGGCGGTGTCAATAAACGTTAACCTTTGACCACCCAACCTTTCTATTGCTCATTGCAAACTATAAACCAGGACCAAAGATATAAATTGATTTTTTGCATGCATATGTAATGTTGCATTGTTTTGGCTACTTCACGAGCCGTGTTGTGTGCTCACCTCGACGTCGAATATTTTTAGTTGATGATGCAGGTTATACGGTTGATGATTATATGAAGCGCGTCGGCGTCTAAACCGTGAGCAGCTATGGAAGTTGGAGCTGAAGACGATATACACGACTCCTTTTGCGAGTGCAACTCGTGTGTATTCGATTAGATATTTTCATAGTTTTCTTATTCTGGTTTTATTAAAGATTTGTATTGATATTTACTTATGTCCCGGTTGATACAGAATAACTTTCTATTAAATTATTAATATCATTTTAGTTCTCAGTTCATTTATTTATAAGATTTCCGCTATTGTGTATTTACTCCGATTATGATTGTGGATGCGTGTAAGTTTGGATAACGCGGGGATAGCCTATTTGAGATCCTCGGTTGAACCGTTGGTTATTTAGCGGTTCATCGCACCATTACCGAACAGCGAGTGGGGTGTGACAACTTGGTATCGAGCATCTCGGGCCTTGCCCGCGAACCGACACATTCCGGACCATTGTGAACTGAGAAAAGGATAAATTAAAAGCTTTAATACAAACACACTGTAAGCACAAGTGATGATTGAAACCGAATTAAAAAGAGAATAATGCATCTATTAAAGGAGAAACCAGTTACATATAAGGAGTGAGAGAAACAAAACATATATACATCACTAAAGCAGAGTACAGTCCACAACCCGGACAGTTACTCTGTAGTACGAGAAAAGTAAAGTACAATCAGGAAGCTGGAGGCAAAGGAGGAGGCGGTGCCTCACGATCTCTGTCGTAGTCCCTCGGCATAGACCCTAGTCAACCCGGCCACCGGGGGCGGGTCGTCGAGACTAGCCTGTGAGATCGGCTATCCTCTTATCGGTCGCCGCTGCACCTCTAGGAGCTCTCCCATCCGCGCTCCGATGCGTCCTGAGCAAAACAGCTCATCCATCCTCAGATCAAATCTGCGCTGAGCATCCCTGATCTCCTGCAGCATCTCCATCATATCAGAAGGTGGGCGTGAAGGACCAGCATCATGAGAAGGACTGGTCTCGGATACTGAAGCCGCCGCAGTAGAAGTACCAACCCTATCCGCATGCGTGGTGATGGCGGTGGTATCGCATCGACATCCATATATAAGCGATCATCGTCAACTGGATCCCCACGAGCCCTAGCAGCAGCCTCAGCATCAGCCATCTCAACCCGAGTGTGAGGGCGCACCATCGCGTTCCTCTCCTCATCGCTAACCTCCGCATCTCGCAACCCCATCTTGCAGTTAGCCTCCCAATTTAGAGGCGATGAATAATCTTGCAGAAGACCCGTGGAGCCGGACGCAAGTAGCAAGCTCTCATCTGCCATCTATCGGGACGGAGCAACTGGTTGTCGATCTCAGCTCTCATCTCCATCTCAACAAACTGTGGGGCAATGCCCAACAGATCGGCCAGCTGCCGATAATCAAAGGAGATGTGCACCCCCTTGACGTAGCTAGTGATGCGCAACTCCTGGCCATGCTCAACATCATTGTAATTTCCCACCACCTGGAGATTACAATAGAACTAGCGCACCAAGTCTGGACAGGTGCACGCGTCGTATGTGATGACAGGGAGCCACCCCATATCACCGAATGCTCCCTCCACATTGAACAAGGCTAGCTCAGCCAAGTTCACCATTGCGACCCCCTTTCACTTTCTTCGGGCATAGTCGCATACCGTGCCTCAGCTTCATTCGAACGGAAGCGGAGAGGATCACGCAATCTTGGCACTTTAGTACGGGCCATAGTATCTGCAACAATAAGAAAGAGGAAATAAACAAGGAGTTAGTAGGATAAAATCCAAAAATTTGACGTAAGTTGACCATAAAGTCCCATTTCTCACCATACAAGTGGGCATAAGAACTTACGCAGGTTAAAACATATCCTACAATCTATATGCAGTAGAAAATTTTAACGGATAAGGTCCAATTTGAAGAAATTCAAGAAAAATCAAAAATTTCGATAAATTAGGGCAAAAAGAGAAAAATTTAAGTTTCTCGATAACCAACCGATGAAACTGAAAATTTTTTGAGGGCTTTCGTTCCTCAAAACCCCAATAACAAAAACCCCCAATAAAAATCAAATTTTTACGATTGGAAAAAGTTTAATTTGGAAAACACGAGCTAAATGAGCAAAAACCTAGAAATAAAAACCTAAAAACAGGGAAAGTTGGAAAATTTTACCTGTAGAGGTGATCGAAACTCGGACTAAGAATGATCCACAATAGCGAAGAGGAGGAATAGTAAGAAATGACCCGGATCGGATCTTAAAAATCTGATTTTTGGTCCGAGGGTCGGACAATTCGACGCCACCATCGACCCCGGATCGACCCTCCAATCGACCCTCGGCTCTCGGGAATCGACGAGAAAATCAAGGGTCGGACCGAGGGTCGGATACCCATCGACCCTCGCATCGACCCTCAGCTCTCGGGAAGAACAGGTCATTCCCAGGGTCGGATACCAAGGGTCGGACACACCAGCGACCCTCACCATCGACCCTACATAGAAAAGACAGTATTTATTTCAGAATGAATTGGAGATTTTAAATTTTATATCGGTTAGCGTGCCCACATGAAGTATAAATGATTTCTCACTGATTTTGATGATTTGGGCACCATCCATCTCGAAAGTAAATATGTCGGCCATAGAGTGACCCGACGGACCAGAACACGTCCCACCACCACCACCGACGGATGAGACTAGTCAAGAGAACAATTACGCACGGGGTAATCCCGGGCCGGCAAACCCTACAAATTTGCCACCACCACCCCCGAGCTAACAACGGTGGTGATGAATGGCTCAACAGCTTACAACAAATGCAACATGCACAAGCTCAAATGCAGATTGCGATGGGAGTTATGTTTCAAGCCACTCTTCAGGCCATGCACCTGGGCAAGCTAGTGCAGCACCAGTGGGTAACCACCTAGCCCCAACAAACACCTCAACAACCGGCCGATCACTTCTCCGTGCAAGTCCCGAAGCGGCCCAAGGGAACTATCGGAACCCCCCCCTATGTTTGGGGCATACCAAAATCAACTGGATCACCCCCCCCCGCCCGAGAGATTTTTGAAGATGAAACCAAGAGAATTCAATGGCAAGCCCCGTCCGATCCACCGTGGCACACTGCCGCCGGCAAAAAAGAACTTCCGGCAAAAGAACCCCCTTATGATGACTATTACCGGGGAAGGAAGAAAGTACTATGCGCCAACTTCATGCTCAAAGGCCGGCCGACACAGAGATTCAATGGAGAAAGAATTCCTGAGTTTATACCAGGGACAGATGACCGTAGATGCATACCAACAGCGCTACGAAGAACTGTTTTTCTTTGCACCGGCTAGTATGCAAGAAGAAGATACAAAAACCCGTAGATTCGTCGCGGGACTAAGAGGAAGCATAAGGGAAAATGTTCCGGGTTTAGAAAAGAAGATTTACAAAGAAGCTGTCCAGTAATTGCTCGAAAATGAACGAAGAAAGAAAACTAATTTCTCCCGAGAGAGAGGAATCAAGAGACCAGCCGGAAACTCCTACAAGAGGCAATGGAGAAACGTATAAACCTTTTCGCCCCCGAATGCCAGCTGCACCAAAGTCTACTGCAGCAGCTCAACCACAACCAAAGTCAAATGTTGAAGCCCGGAGTGCTATAACTGCAACCAACCGGGGCATATGGCAAGAGAATGCCCAAAAACCCCCAGAACAACAACAACAACAACGCGTACACCCGCCACATGGCACCCCCCGGGCCACGGGTATGACCGAAACTTGTAAGGCTATAATTATAATTGATTGAGCATGTAGACTAAGTACAAACAAATCACGACCTATCAATGGCATACCCAGCCAGAGTACTCTTTGATTCGGGAGCTACTCATTCATTTATATCCGTGTCGTTTGGAAAGAAGACCAATCCGCCCATCAAAACATTAGACTACAAATTACTTGTACGGTCACCGATGGGATTAGAGTGGGAATTAGAGAAAGGTTATGGACCATGTCCAGTTCTCATTGGAGAGAAAACCTTGGATGCAACTTTAATACAACTTGAGATGGCCCCGATGTCATCTTAGGAATGGACCCGCCCGGATTAGCTCCCGGAAACTGGTATGCGCCGAGAAGAAGCTAACGCTCAAAGATGAAAAGAGAGAAGTCAAAAAACACCCCCCGGGAACCAAACTTCCCAGAGAGCGAAGCTCATACTTTCCGTAATAAAGGCTGGGAAAGAAGTGAGCCCGGAGAAAACCGGGCCCAGGAGGAAATCCTAACCAAGGGACGTAGGACGTCCTGAATGGAAGACATGGGGGGGGGACTTCCCCCGGGGAAGCCCCCGCCAAAATTCCCCCCGAGGAACCCGGAGGAAGGAACTACCCGGATTACCACCCGACCGAGTCACGGGTTTGTAATAGACCTTATACACGGAGCCGCACCGGTATCAAAGCACCTTATAGAATGGCTCCTACTGAACGAAGGAATTAAAGTGCAATTACAAGAACTGCTGGATAAGGATTATATTAGACCCGGTATATCCCCATGGGGAGCACCAGTGTTGTTCGTAAAGAAGAAGGATGGTAGCGTTCGATTATGCATCGACTATCGAGGTTGAATAAGCCGACAATCAAGAATCGATATCCACTACCCAGGATCGATGACTTGTTCGATCGATTACAAGGAGCGGGTATTTTCAAAGATCGATCTTCGATCAGGCTATCATCAACCGAAGATTAAAGAAGGTGACATTCCGAAGACAGCTTTCGGGACAAGATACGGACATTATGAGTTCCTAGTGATGTCCTTCGGACTAACTAATGCACCAGCAACATTCATGGAACTTATGAATCGGGTTTTCCACGATATGTTGGATACGTCGGTTATAGTATTCATTGATGACATATTGGTATACTCCAAGGACAAGGAAACCCATGTCAAGAACCTAAACGCAGCCCTCAGCTTAAGGAAAGAGAAGTTATATGCCAAATTTTCGAAGTGTGAATTTTGGCTAAGTGGATCGCCTTCCTAGGCCATGTGTATCCGCAGAAGGAATCAAAGTGGATCCCGGTAAGATCGAGGCTATTGTGAAGTGGGAAGCACCAAAGAGTGTTTCAGAAATTAGAAGTTTTCAGGTCTAGCTAGTTATTACCGAGATTCGTAGAAGACTATTCTCGGATTGCCGTACCTCTCACCAGTTTGACCAAGAAAGGAGAAAAGTTCGTATGGACGGATAAGTGTGAAAAGAGTTTTAAACACCGAAGACCAGATTAATATCCGCTCTAATTTTGACCATTCCCGTTCCAGGACAGACATTCACATTATACACGGATGCATCGGGATTGGGATTAGGATGTGTGCTTATGCAAGTAGAGCAAGTAGTTGTGTATGCCTCGAGACAGTTGAAGGAACATGAGAAAAATTACCCCACTCATGATTTGGAGTTAGCGGCGTAGTATGCTTTGTCAAGATATGGAGACACTACCGGGGGTTTTTTTTTTTTCGGTATATTGTTATTTTTTTTTTTTTTTTTTTTATTTATTTTTTTTTTTTTATTTTTTTGATTGAGTGATTTTTTTTGAAAAAATTTATTTTTGATCTATTTTTTTAAGAAGAAAAGAATAAATAACCAAATAATAACAAAAAAAAAAAAAAAAAAAATCCAAAAAAGAAAAAGATTTACCACACCCAAACCCCAAACGAACCTCAAACCCCAAACACCAACCCAAACAACAATAAATTTTTCTAAAACAACCAATAAACCCCCCTAACTTTTTTTTTTTTTTTTTTTTTAAAATTCATTTTCATTTCTTTATTTTTCTTTATATTTTACACAAAAAAAAAAACCCCAAAAAAAAACAAAAAAAAAAAAAACACAAACAAAAATAAAAATCAAAAAAAAAAAAAACAAACACCACATAAAAAAAAAAAAACAAAAAAAAAAAAAAAAAAAAAAAAAAAAATCCCCCCCAAAAAAAAAAAAAAAACCCCCCCCCCCCCCCCCCCCCCCCAAACCCCCCCCCCCCCCCCCCCCCCCCCCCCCCCCCCCAAAAAATTAAAAAATAAATAAAAAATTTTTATTTTATTTAATAAAAAAAAAAAAAAATAAAAAAAAAAATAAAATCATACAAAATTTTTAAATAATAAAATAAAATAAACATAAAAAAAACCAAAAAAAAAAACCAAAAAAAAAAACCCCCCCCCTTCCAACCCCCCTCAAAAATCCAACCCATTCCTCTCTCTTCCCATCCTTATTTCTCTTTCTCTCCCCTCAATTATTACCCCTTTAAATTTTTCCACCCTCCAATCAATCAATTCCCTTCCTCCTCCCAATACCCCCTTATATCCCTTAAAATAATTTAATTTTTTATATTATTATTTTTTTTTTCTATTTTTTTCTTATTCTATACCCTATTTTTACTCCTATTTCTAATTAAATTCCAAATTTAATTAAAATTCTAAAAAAATCCCAAAAAAACTTTCATCCCCCCCTCCCCCCCCCCCCCCACCCCAAAACCACAACATCCTAAAAATATAATATTAAATTTTTTAAAAAATTTTTAAAATTTTTAATTAATTCCAAACCCACCCCAAAAAAAATTCCAATTTTAATCATAATTACCACTCTCTCTCTCTTCCATCCTCTCACCCCTCCCCCTCCTTTTTTTAATCCCCCCTCTTTTTTATTATAATATATTTTTTTAACAAAATTTAAAAACCTCTCCCCATAACAAATCAAAAAAAAAAAATCCCCAACCCCCCCAAAACAATCCCAAAATCCCCCCAAAAAAAACCAAAATTCCCAAAAAGGAAAAAAGTATTTCCAAGGTATCGCCTCCTGCGAGGATTGAAGAGGTTCGGACGGGAAAGAAAAAACTAAGTCCAAGATATGTCAGACCATATGAGATTCTGGCTAAGCGTGAAAAAGTAGCTTATCAGTTAGCACTACCACCATCTATGTCAAGTGTGCATGACGTATTTCATATATCCTTATTGAAGAAGTATGTCAAAGACCCAACGCATGTTTTGACAGTAGATTTGCCGGAATTGACTGATGATTTGACATTTGAAGTAACACCAACGAAAATCACTAGTCGAAAGGTTCAACGTCTACGTAACGTAGATATCTACTATGTTAAGGTCACATGGAAAAGTAGAGACATGGAAGAGATTACATGGGAAGAAGAAATGTTATGAGAAAGCAATATCCCGACTTGTTTGATTCGGGAAGGTACGTACAATTTCGAGGACGAAATTTTTATAAGTTGGGGGAGTTGTAAGACCCGTGTCAAACTAACCCGGGTCTTACCACCTTGAACCAGGTTTACCCATCATGGTCGAGTCAAATGGACCAAGGGCATGAAGGAGATCGAGATCCCAGTATAAAATCGACCCAAAAACACTTAATTTTAGGGAAGGGTCGACAACCCCCCACCCAGCTAGGTCGGAGAGGACCACCCTCCCCAAAACAGAAAGTCAGACCCTCGGCTTTGAAGGGAGGGTCGGACACTTAAGACCCTAGGGGTCGACGGGATCATCGACCCTCCCATCGACCCTCGGTTTCTGACGAAACTGAAATTAGGAAATTTCCTAATTTTCGGTTGGGATTCTTTCCAAATCTCAATGGGATTATTATAGGACATTCCTAGTCTATTTAAAGGACATTCCTAAGCCACATTCACTCCTTTCACAACCCTAATTGAATTGAGAGAAATACTTTTTCCAACTATAGATTCATATAATCTTTCGGATCAAGAAGTGAACTATAACAGTGTAATATAATCATCAAAATTTAAAACCATAAAAATTAAGAAATTGGGCCCGATGGACCTTCCGGTGTTCGGGCTAGTTCGGGCTTCCTAACGGGCCGGTCCGGTTTGGTTTCGGTTTGGGCTGAAATGGTGTCGGACTTTACAAGCCGGGACCGAAACCTGTCCATTAAGGTTCGGTCCGGGCTGGGTTCGGGTTATTTCGGGCCGGCTCGGTCTGTGCTACCGGGTCGGGCCCATTTTTGAAACCCTTAGTTTCTACAGACCTTAGGTTAGATATGGTTGAGTGTAGGATTTCGGAGAAACCCAAACCATCCATCCATGGTTTTTTTCCCCCCCATCCCCCCCCCCCCCCCCCCAATTGGTGAAAAAAAGAAAAAAGAAAAAACAAAAAAAAAAAAAAAAAATAAATATTTAAAATCTAAAAAAAGTTTTTTTTTTTTAAAAAAAAAAAAAATAAATAAAAAAAAACCAAAAAAAAAATATTTTAATATTTTATATAAAAATGTATAGTGGTACAAAGGGTGAAAAAGCGAGCAAAAAACCCCCCAACCCCGGGGTTTTTTTTTACAACCAACGAAAATGGGAAAAATTAGGGATGGAGAGGAGGGCCGAAAAACCATCGACCCTAGCATCGACCCTCGGTTGACGGAATGGTTTTTAAATTCTGAATTAATTCTAATTAAATTCTATCGACTTTGTTAGGTTTTGCTAGCAATATAATTACGTTATAACGGTGATTCTAAAGCTTGGAAAAGTATCTTTTAGCAAGCTAAGGTGAGAACCTTAACCCCCAAACTAAATTGGTTAATAATAAACTGTTTTCTATTTCTTGAGTCCTATGCCATGTTTGATTCTTGCGAATATGTTTGTAATGTGCATACAAGATGCTATCCAATATTTCTATTACTTGTTCATGCATATTTACTTTATTGTTTATAACATGATGATGATGATGATAGGAATAGGCATGTGCTTGTATGTGTGTGGTTGGTGTATTTGATGCGGCGAGTATCGGGGAGGTGTGATGAACGTCAAAACGTTAACCTTTGGCGGGTCTCAGCACTTTAGCTCTATCTCTAACTCAAGTCTTGTGCATTGACATCGTCGTATCGCCATTACCTTAGCGGAACTATTATGTCGTAGAGTATCGGGGAGGTGGTCTCGGTCCTTGTAGTCTCCGACTCCACCGGGGGCCCCACCTCCACCCCTTGGGGTGTTAGGGGGGGGGGGGGGGGCGCGGGCAAAAACGCCTTGGGCTGGGGGTGGGTTGGGCGCGGCCCCCGGTTGCAAGCCCTCGCTAGGGGCTTACGTGTTGGTATAGCATTATATAGCAATAAACGTTAACCTTTGTTGTATAATGTTATGGTAGGGTGGATGGGGACCGACGATAAACGTTAACCTTCGGGCGGGCTTCCACCCCCCCGCGGGGCCAAACCAACCACCCCCCGTAGGAAAAGAAGCCCAAAAACCACAACCCTTGACCACCCAACCTTTCTATTGCGCATTGCAAACTATAAACCAAGACCAAAGATATAAATTGATTTTTGCATGCATATGTAATGTTGCATTGTTTTGGCTACTCACGAGCCGTGTTGTGTGCTCACCCCTCGGCGTCGAATATTTTTAGTTGATGATCAGGTTATACAGTTGAAGATTATATGAACGCGTCGGCATACGGAACTGTAGCAGCTATGGAAGTGAGCTGCGAACCCACCCAACCCACCCCCCCCCTCTTCAGTGCAACCCCGTGTGTTTCCGATTAGATATTTTCATAGTTTTCTTATTCTGGTTTTATTAAAGATTTGTATTGATATTTACTTATGTCCGCTGGCAAGAAAAATTTTCTATTAAATTATTAATATCATTTTAGTTCTGGCTCATTATTTATAAGATTTCCGCTATTGTGTATTTACTCCCCCGATTATGATTGTGGATGCGTGTAAATTTGGAGGGGGGCGTTCCCTGGTTTTTTCCCTTCCTTTTTCCGTTTTTTCTTTTCCTTTCCCCACCCCCCCCCCCCCCATCTGGGGCAGGTGCGAAAACCCCCCCCGACCCCAAACCCCCCCCCCCCCCCCCCTCCTTTAATCATGGATTCTCTGCGTCCCCCCCCCGCCGCCCGAAACCCCACAACCCCCCACCCCCCCACCCCCCCAAAAAAAAAATTTTTTTTTTGGTGGAATGATCTGAAAATTTTGAAATTTTCATTGGTTAGTGGATTTAAACTATGAGAATGAAGTATATAATGATTGCCTCACATATTCTATGATTTTCAGGCATTCCCACTACCAGAATAGATAATAGTTGGACGTAGAGTGACCAGACAAAGCCGTAACTCTATCCCACCACCACCTGTGCGGGAAGACAACCAGATACACCCGAAAACACAAGAGAATACGAACACGGCACCGTCCGTAATTAATGGGCAGGTAAATCCTATGAATCTGCCAGCTCCACCTACAGACCTGGCTACAGTTGTAATGAATTTGGCCCAATAGCTGCAGCAAATACAACAGACACAAGCTATTCTGCAAGCTGCCATAGGCATGACCTTTCCAGCTGCACAGACGACACCGATGCCAGCAGGACAAGCAAGCACAGTACCAGGGGGAAGTAACACAGTACCCCACGCACCTCAGACTCCCATCATACAGGCTCAAGTATAAAACCCTGAAGTAGCTCCAGGTGGATATCAATACCATCCACCTATGTATGGACCTTATGTCCCGCCTCAACTAGACCACTCCAGACTGGTAGAGCATTTTCTGAAAATGAAGCCCAAGGAGTATAGTAGTAAGCCAGCTGATCCATTGTGGCCAGCACACTGGATCGATGAGATGGAGAGAAATTTCACGATGATGACAGTAAATGAAGAAGAAAAGGTATTGTGTGCAACGTTTATGCTGAAGGGTGATGCACACCACTAGTGGAAGTCCACACGGACATATCTGATGACAAAGTACACCCAATTGACTTGGGATATATATATAAGGAGGCATTCTTTGAGAAGTATTTTCCTAGGAGAGATTCCATGGAGAAGGAGTTCCTGAGTTTATATCAGGGACAGATGACTGTCGATGCATACCAACAGCGTTATGAGGAGCTGTTTTTCTTTGCACCAGTCAGTATGCAGGTAGAAGATGCAAAGACCCGAAGGTTTGTCATGGGACTTAGGCCATGCATACGTGAACATGTTCTGGGACTTGAAAAGAAAATTTACAATGAAGCTGTACAAATTGCTCGAGTGATAGAGTCAAGCCAGAAAGAGAGCTACCTTGCTCAAAATAGAGGAATCAAAAGGCCAAATGGAAATTCTTACAATGGAAGGAACACCAAGGTATTCAAACCCTTCCATACTCAAGGTTTCAATGCTGCAGCCAAGACTACTTCAGCAGCTCAACAGCAACAAAGGCCAAATAACGAAGGGTTAAAATGCTATAACTGCAATCAATTGGGACATATGGAAAAGGAGTGTCCTAAGCCCAAAAAGAAACTACATCAAGGAAGATTTTACGCTGTTATATCTGAGGATGCTGCCGCATCGCCTGATGTGGTCACAGGTATCGTACCTATTAATGGCATCCCTGCCAGAGTACTCTTTGATTCAGGAGCTACTCATTCTTTTATATCTGTGTCATTTGGAAAGAAGCTAAATTTACTCCCCTCAAATCCTTAGACTACAAACTGCTTGTACGATCGCCTATGAGATTAGAAGTGGAATTAGAAAAAGGTTACAGACCATGTCCAGTTCTTCTTGACGAAAAGACTCTAGATGCAACATTGATCCAACTTGAGATGGCAGACTTTGACGTCATCTTGGGAATGGACTGATTAGCTCGGCATTCTACAAACCTATTATGTGCCAAAAAGAAGCTGACATTTAAAGACAAAGAAGGAGCAGAGTTCAATTTTACGAGAACCAAACTTCCCCGTAAACGAAAGCTCATACTCTCTGCATTAAAGGCTAGGAAGTGCCTGTTTACTTGATTACCATTTCGTTCCCTTTTCCCATTTCAGTTTTGATTTCTATTTCAACTTAAATTTCCATTGGTTCATCTAATTATTGATTTGGATTTGATTTTAATCTAAACTATGTTTGATCTGATTCCGGGGGACTTCCTCGGCATACGTGGAGAGTTAGAGGCCACAATCTCAAGCCCGATCACCAAACTTCAAATTATTTTTTTCGATTTCAATTTCTTTTCGATTTATTTTCCCTTTCGATTTTGATTTTTGAATTCATGTTATATTCCTCCTTTTTTTTTATCAATTTCAATTTCATTACTCACATAAAGTGTGAGGGGATTTAAACCTTGAGTGATGTTTGGATGTATGTAAGATCCGATTAGCATATTCGATTAGGATATTCCATATGCCAAATACTTCAGATTGAGTTTGATTGGACTGTCATCCAATCATTATATTCTAACATCTAAAATTATTTGTCTTTATATATATATATATATATATATATATATATTTTTTTTTTTTTTTTTTTTTTTTAAATACATATTTGATATATATATATATATATATTTTTTTTTTTTTTTCAAAACATGTTTGACAGAAAACAAGGTCATATCCTAGAAACTTGACGTTGGTTTTCCCAAAAAGCTTAGATACATTGACCAATGAATTTCCACATTTAGTGTATAGGTAAGGTTAAAAAGGGAGACTGGTCTTCAAACTGAGCAGTTTGGTTGCCTAATATCTTTTTAAACATTAACATGACACTTACCCATTCTCTTAAGAGAGCAAAAGTCTAATCTATTTGAGTTATGAATCATTAGTGTCTCTCCAAATGAGAGACAATATTTATAAGTTGAAATCTCATCTAAGTGATGACTCCTAAATTTTATCGTCCACCAGTGTGGATGGATGGACAAGATCATAAGGCAAAAGCCTATGGTCTAACAATTAGGAACACTCCTCCATTTTTGTCTAAAATAGTTTGTTTCACCCGAAAGAGAGGATGGAGAAAAACCTATGTGCTTACAACGTCCATCAATAAATTGTGTACATTCAAGCCGCAAACAGATGTCACTTTCTAGACATGCTCTACCCCGCGGCGCCGAGTGTACTAACACGGGGCCGAGTTCACATAGCATGGGTCTGCATTCACATACCTCGAAGCCGCAGTAAGGGCCTGTTTGGTTTGGCTTATTTTTCATAAAATCACAAGTTTAACTTGGTTTTTATAGCAAATGTGTTTTCCAATCCTTTCCCCACACATGAGAGAGAGTTTTCTGCCCAAAATCATTTTCACCAAGAAACATTGGTGACAGAATTCGGTTTCTACAATTCAAATGATGGATCCTAATTTATGACTTTAGAATAACTTAGAGAAGGGAAGGAATTTCTGGCATCTTTGACTTTGGCCTTGAGAAAACTTAATAGTATTCTTTATTTAAATATACAAATAACCTCCTCTGCACACAAATACAACAGAACTCAATTGATCTAAACTGTGCCTTTCAAGAAAAAATAAAACCATGGCGACCACATTTATATGAATTGGCATCATGGTTTCAGTAAACGGTATTATATCGGTTGATTCGTATCGATTTTGGCTATGATCAATCCCCGATCAGATACTCGATTCTTCTTTATTTTTAATTACCTTTAAATCACTATCTACCACGTGTCAAACCACCATTCAATCCATAACTCTTTACCCAATCCAGATTGGATTGTTTTCAACAACGGCCGACACTTGGAACATAAAACTTGATGGCATCCAAAGGATGAAGAGGACCATAGGATGAACATATAACCATCATCCACTACCCTCCAAAATGCAATCCTTTTTAGAATTGAATCCTTTTGTATCTTAGGTTTTGTGTGTGTGTGTGTGTGTGTGCGTTTGCGTGCGTGCGCGTGTGTGTGTGTGTGTGTGTGTGTGTGAGAGAGAGAGAGAGAGAGAGAGAGAGAGAGAGAGAGAGAGAGAGAGAGAGAGAGAGAGAGAGAGAGAGAGGGAGGGAAGGAAGGGGGGGCATTGCAACATTTGAACTGGATTACTCAATTAGCAAAAACAAAGTTTAAGAAACTCTAGCGGAAAGTATTCTCGATTGAATATTTCAAACCCCTTAACATGGAAAAATAATTGCAAAATCTTTTTACTCTCTCATATTCTTTATATATAAAAACTCAAATATTCCAATTCAATTTGAGCTCCAAGAATTATCTTTGTGTGTAGGGTAAGCATGCACTGGGGAGACATGGCTTGGCATGTGCAATTAGAGGTTTTGCTAAGAAAAGATCGGTCCTTGACTCGCTGAGTTCGATCCTTGACTCACCAGGGGGCACTCCCCAACTGAAGCCTTGCAGAAGCCTAGCCAATAGCATAACAGTCATGGCGGATCCAAGCACTGCCCCCATACACCCACGCCTCCCGGTACTAAATGAGATGAATCGCAACTCCGGCTCAACCAGCTCAACCTCAACTGAGGGATCCTTCAAGTGACGTTCGGGCTTGAACTTGAGTGGGTCGTCCCAGACCTTAGGGTTTCGGCCCAGCCCAATTCTGCTTAACAAAACATGGCTACCCTTAGGGATGAAGTAACCGGCGACAGTAGTGTCAGCATTGGATACATGTGGAAGGTTAAATGGGGCAATCGGATGCAATCGAAATGCTTCCCTAGCACATGCCTTGACATAATTGAGCTGCGGTATGTCGGACTCCTGAACTAACCTCTCCTTTCCGACGACCCGATGAATTTCCTCTGTAGCTTTCTGTAGCATCTCAGGTTGGTTTATCATCTCTGCCATTGCCCATTCAACTGCATTTGATGGGTTGTCCACTGCTGCATAGATCAAGTCCTGCAATAATAGATTACACTTTCAATAATAGTTTCTAACGATCAATGCAAAGAAGAGAGGGTAGGTCTCAACCCAATGGTAACTTGCTGAGGTTGCTCTATTGCGAATTGATAAGCGAAGGTTCAAATCTGGTAACAGCCTTTCTGTGAAGCTGGGATAAGACTGCATACAGCTACCTCAAGACCCCACTATAGCAGGAGCCTCATCTACTTGGCATGCCCTTCAACAATCATTGTAAGGAAGATACCTTAAGAGAAGTCTTAAGCAAACTTGCAAACGTGGCCTTCTCTCAAGCTTTCTATCTATTGCTTGATTGTATAACATCATGCCCAGCAATACAAATTGGCCCATATGCCTATGTCTTGAGGAGGTTGGGCCTAGATTATTACTTATTCACTAAATGCAATGGGGTTGAATCTAGACCCTCATTTCATAGGCTTAACCCAATTTTGACTTGGTTCAATTTAGGGGTGTCAATGGGTTGGCTTGGGCTAGTTTTGGTTTGGGCCACTTCGATTTCAGTCCTATCCATCCCAGCCGACTCAACAAGAAAATTTTGATTTCCATCCGGCTTCGGTTTCGGTTCAATTAGGTTTTGGGTTTTTATCGGACTGGCTTAATGGGCTCTTATCTGTCCACTATCAATTCGGTTTCAGGATACCATATGTATATGTAGCAACAAGTTGTTTTAATGGCTCTATCGGGCCATTATCATGCTACTTCGATCTCGGTGTTGGTTTCCTACATGTATGTTTAACAAAATAATGGCTTAATGGACACTAATCTGGTTTGGTTTTAGGATAGTGATCCAATTTGGTTCAGGCTTATCAATGGTCGTGTCCAGTTTTCCACGGGTTTTAAAAACATAGCCCAATTACGACCTAAAAATGTTTGCTTTGGTTTGGTCTGGACTGAATCGGGCTAGTTCAATCTTGGTTTTGGTTTCCACTAAAATTTTGACAACCCTAGTTTGTTTGCATCCAACCTTAGAACTTCCATAATCCCGATGGACAAAAGGGTACGAAAGATTGATTAAAGAAACACAGAAAAGATGAACAATGCTGTTAAGAGTCATACCGCAACTTGAGCTTTGATCTCTTCTGTGGATAACAATGGCTTCCCATTTGAGTCTTTGACTGAAATGAGGATGTCAAGAAGATCCTCAGCTTCATTCTTCTTCCCCTCTTTCCAATCTCTAATCCTCTCGTCAATTATCGGATCATGATACTTGTTAACAATCTTGATAGCCTCTTTCATGATCTTCTCATGTCCATTCAAATCAAATCTTCTCAAGCTCGGCATGTAATCTGATACACAAAATGCGTACAGGACTGAAAGCACGGTGAAGAGTGCATCGATGTATTCTTCTTCTTCGACGCCAGCCCCTCCATCCTTCCTTCCTTCCCCAAAGTATCTCTTGTTAAACATCATCTTCCTAATGACATTACCACTATATTGCCTCACTGCAACCCTTACATCCACAACTGCACCACTTATGCATTGGTTATGGACATAGCGGACAAGATTGTCAGCCTCTTCAGTTCTCTTCTCAAGAAGCCAACGGAGTCTGGAGGGATTGATCACCTCAGAGGCCACCACCCTCCTCATCTTCTTCCACTGATCACCGGACGGAGCAACAGCTATGGACAAGAATCCAAGGCTCGTGTACTCGGTCCCCATTGTAATGGGCCTCGACATGAATGTCGCATCTTGTTTCTTCAAGAATTCTCGAGCAATCTCTGGGCATGTAACTGGAATTACATGAACATCTGCAAATCGAAAACACGCAATTTCGGTATTCATTTCCTTCATAAGCCCAAGTATCCACCGGAATACCGGCTTCTTTCGAAACAACTCCGGAATGCTCCCCACAATAGGCCATGGTGCTGGCCCTGGTGGGAGTAGGGTTGGCCTGCTAGATTTCTTATGAATATCAGACCAAAATTGGACAATGAAAATAAGGGAAACAAGGATGATAAATGAAGTGGTTGCATGGGTGAAGCTCATTAGGGTTCCACCAAGGCTGGTGGCAGCCCAATCGGTAACCTCCCATGGAAGAATCAAGAGTGGAGAAGAGATATTAGAGGTGTTGTTCTTCATGGCAACTAATTAGATTATTGAAGCCTGATGGTGGAGGTTGAGAGAAGGGTGTGTAAGGCAACTTTAAATATAAAGGGGATTTCTACATGAGCTTAAGTTTTATAATATAAAATTTGGTTAGAGGGAAGCTTCTACAACCACTTTGGGACCAGTGGTTTGGTCAAAGATTGCTTGGGACTTCCAATCTCATCCTATGTTTAGATTTTGGTGATTTTTTATTTAGTTTTCTTTGGTGGGTGAGGCTCCTATTTTGGCAAAGCCCTATGAGTCTCTGCTTGATATTTTTGGTTTCATTTTATGAGCGCTAAGTCGTTTTATGTTATTTTAATTTTTTATACATTAATAAATTTTCTTTGCTAATCTTTAGTAAAAAAAATAATAAAAAAATCTAATAATAATATATAGAATCGGATATTGAGGAGGGGTGCTAATTTTGTAATAGCAAATATGGGGGATGGAGGGATAGTTAGCGTTTTTTTCACATGAGGATACCAAAACATGTGGGGAACCCAGCCCTTAATTATAAGGGTAATTTTGGGTTGGGTTGTTTGGGCAGCATGAATTCACACAAAATTTTACTGCAACAGCGTACCTGATCGGGGAAAAAACGCTGAAAAGGGTTTTTACAGTGATAGCATGCTCATGTGTGGTTGAAAATTTCCACCTTTTACTTTGAGGGTTATACAAAATTGTTGGCCTGTTTCTCTTCTAATTACTCTTGCAATAACTTTGCTGCTTGTTTGATGGTCTCAATTTGTGTCCCACAAAGAGTGCTGTTTGATTTAGAATTTCGTCCAATCATGAACTAACAATCTTTATAAACCCTGTGTAGCAATAAATTGTCAGAGAGAGGCATCAACTATTAGTTTTACATCAAAGCTCATAATACTTATCTTCCTCTACAAGTACTTCTCAATAAGTTTGGGACTGATCGCAAACGATTATTGAGAATCTTGTTCTTAAATAATTTACAGCAATTCATTCAAGGTTCTCTTTTGATCCAATTCGATTTATATACGTAAATATATTCCCACTTTTACCTTGAATAACCATCTTAAGAACGCCCAACGTGACAAGAATACGAATGAAATTCCTAGTTCCATCTTCATGCCGACTTAGATCAAATGACATGGATGAATTGATGCACAAAATTCTCATCCGAAGACCCTTTGAAGATCAGCCCGTATCAAAGCCCGCAAAGATCACTTAGCCTTCTAGAAGGCCTAATTGATTCCATGAAAATCTTGCTTAGTCATTTTTCCATTCTAAATTGAAAAGTATCAAGGATTATTCTATAATTATTTTGGAATGTCTTGAGTTCGTAAGTATTTTTTAGTGCTAGCTTTCCTCCTATGAACACAAATTAGACGTATTTGACTATGTGAACCAAGAGAACTTGCTATTAATATTTTCTTCATTATTTTGGGAGTTGGTTCATTATTATCTCTATTTTTTAGTCATGATGACTCTAGTACATAGTACTAAGCTCTCTCTCTCTCTCTCTCTCTCTCTCTTTCAATAATAAAATACTTACCATCTCTTTCTCTTTCAATAATAAAATACTTACCAACTCTCTCTCTCTCTCTCTCTCTCTCTCTCTCTCTCTCTATGAAATTTATATTTAGTTGTTCCATTAAAGATGGTGAAGTTCATGGAAAGAATGAAAGAATGCGCTCTCACTCTCTCCTCCCTTAGTTCAAATTTGAATTTTAACTTGATTATCTTATCAAAAGTGAATTAAATGTATTTTTCTTATTAATATAAGAGGTGGTTCATAATTATCCTTATTTTTTGGTGGTAATATGATTCGACATTGCACTTGACCTTATTAATTTGTTACCAACCAATTTTTGTAATAAAGTACCTAAAAAAATTAAAAATTAAAAGCACTCTACAAGTTTCTCAATCAATTATATTTTCAACAGCATGCAGTGGAAAAATATTTCCATCTCTTTATACTTTGAATAATTATCTAACTTGTCTGAGGAATATAAGCTAAGGAAATTTTTTATCTTTATTTTTGAAATTTCTTTTGAAAAAAAAAAAAAAAAAAAAAAAAAAACCTCTACCATTGCTTATAAATGTTGCATTGAAGCCTCCTGAAGGGTTGGAGAAGCATCCACTGAAAATTTATGGTGATTCCTGGATAGTGAGGAAAATGAGATGGTCTTTCATTGAAGCACACTAGAATATTCAAGTTCTCCATCCTGGATGAGTTGTTGAAATTCCATTGAGCATTGTGGAGCTCTAGGGACATCTTCGAGTATTTGTAAGTAGGGTTGTAAAATTCTCAACCTTGTATGTTTGCCTCTTTTCATTTTTATTTAATGTTAGCTAGATGATGTATGTTGAACACCTAAACTTGGTTGACTGAATTGTAGGGCCTGTTATAAGCTCATTTCTCATTATTGTTTGGGTGTCCAATGGGTATAACACTGGATGTTATAGCTGTCTAGATTCAAGTGTTTTCTCTCAGTTGTATGCTGGGAAAACCCAGGGTATATGCTCTTGTCTATTGTAGCAGACTAAATAATGCATAATGATCGAGTAAATAAGAAACTCTATGAGATATTATTTCGTGGATAGGCAGACACACTATGGCTGTTGAACCACATATATATATTTTTGTGTAGTGTCACGTAGTATGATTTGGCTCTTGTATTTTGTGGAGTGCTATGGCGTCAGTCTACATGATGGCTGTGCCTAATATGGTAGATCTAAGCACTTTGTGGTAGCAATGTAGATAAGAACACATTTGGGTATATGGCAGCAAATGTGGTAACACGGTCATATCAACTCAAAAGAAAAGGATTTTTATAGATAATAATTCCCCCCCTCTCAAAGTCGACAACCGAAGTTTATCAAATAGGGGTAGAGGTAATGATTTCCGTTTAAAGCTTCAATTCAGTTTAGCTCGGTACGAATGGGGTAAAACAAAAATCGAACTATTTATCAAACGGTTATCCTATTTTTAAATAGTTTCATAGGAGGGGAGGAAGTAAGAAAGCTAGGAATGAGGGGGTAGGGGAAGCATTAAAATAATTTTAATTTATTTCCAGGAGTTATGACTTATAAAGGTAGATTTTTTATTTATAATTTTAATTTATTTCTACAAATAGACCTTTAACACTAAGGGATTAAAGTAAGGGCTTAATAGGTTTTAGTTGTTCTAATTTGTCGGTTTTAAAGGGTTTCATTCTTGAAACTATAATCGAACCATTTAATTAAGTGTTTTCATTTTAAGGGTCCAAGTATGCATTACCATCTAGCAAATTACTTGTCTTACGCGCATTTTTCCCAACCTCATCTGTCCTTTCTTACACCTTCATCACTAACCCATGAACATGCAATTTTGTTAAGGCTATGATGTTATAGGAATGAGTCTACAAGATAAAGCACCACTCTGATGAGACCATTGAATGCTAGAAGCCAGCCTTGTGGCCAAGGAGTATACACAAGTCTAAAACATCGGCTATCATGACACATTTAACTCGGTCGTCAAACTAGTCACTGTTCGAGTTGTTCTTGCTCTTTCCACTGCACTCAGCTGGCTTTTACATCAGTTAGATGTCGACAATGACTTTCTACATGGTAATCTCACTAAGGAGGTGTACATGGAACCCCTACCTGGATACCTTCACAAGATGGAGACCCTTGCTTACAAGCACCAAAAGTTTTATATGGCCTCAAACTGGCCTCTCGAAATTGATTTGTGAAATAATCCATAGCCTAACTTGAATTTGGATTCCTCCAATATCAAGCCAATTACTAAATGTTCTATAGGCATCATCAAGGATTTTCTACTTTCAGAAAGCAGTTTAGCAATGGGAACCAAGTTGAAGTTTAGCACAGCTTTTCATCCTCAGACAGACGGGTAGTCAGAAAGAACTATTCAAATCTTAGAAGATATGCTCAGAGCATGTGCTTTAGATTTCAAAGGAGCTTGGGACGAGAAGCTATCGCTCATCGAGTTTGCTTATAACAACAGTTACCAGACTACGATTCAGATGGCTCCATATGAGGCACTCTATGGGAAGAAATGTCATACACCTCTGTTATGGAATGAGGTGGGAGAGAGAAGAATTGTAGGACCGAAGTTCGTCGAAGAAACTTGTCGAGTGATTGATCAAATCAAGGAAAGAGTGAAGACAGCTCAAGTTTGACAAAAGCACTATGCAGATAATCGACGTCGAGATCTGTAGTTTGCAATGGGTGATAAAGTATTCTTGAAGATATCACCTGTGCGAGGTCTGAAATGGTTTGGTAAGAAGGGGAAGCTATGCCCCAGGTATATGGGACCATACAAGATTTTGACCAGACGTGGTAATGTGGCATATCAACTGGCTCTACCACCATCCATGTCAAGCGTTCATGATGTGTTCCATGTTTCTTTATTGAAGAAGTACGTTAGGGATCCATTGCACATCTTGACAGCAGACCCACCAGACTTGACAGAGGACTTGACGTTTGAAGTTGTACCTGTGATGCTCACAAGCTAAAAAGTACAACATCTCCAAAGCAAGGATATCCACTATGTGAAAGTGCATTGGAAAAGACAAGATGTAGAAGAAATTACTTAGGAGGAGGAGAACACAGTGCGCAAAGAATACCCTAACCTTTTTGACGACCAAGGTACGTTCAAATTTCGAGGCCAAAATTTATTTTAAGGGTGGGGGAGTTGTGGAACATACATGCAAATTTTGGGGATGAAATTTCTTTTAAGGGTGGGGTAGTTGTAAGACCTGCACTCCATGAATCCGATCTAAACCTTGTTTCATGTCGTAACAGGTCTTCCAATCATCACTGGACCAGACGGGATGAGCGGATGACAACCAGGTATGATGTAAGACCCGTGTC